>CM053332.1:21933177-22368177 GCA_028583605.1 Dastarcus helophoroides | reverse complement strand
AAATTGTTTTCCAAACTGGGCTCGGTGAAGCCAAAATAAATTTAACGTAATTCAAGACGACGAAAAAAATCCAAAATGAAAAAAAGAAACGAAAAAAATCCAAAATGAAAAAAGAAAAATAAATAAATAACATTAATTAATTTTATTTATTATATGTATTAAAATACGCGCCAAACCTACATTAAAAATTGCAACAATCAAATCCCAATTTTGATTGATACTTTTAAAAATTGTAGACCTTATTAGGTGTCGTTACATAAGATTGACATTTTACGATTATCATAAACTGCCGTTTACTATAGAATGTAACATTTTCCAAATACGGCGTACATAGTGGTACATTATACAATTATGTTAATTGCATTTACTTTTATGAAAAAATTGCGGCATATATTTCCTGCTTACTAAATTAAATCAACTAGTTCACTCGCGCCATTCGTCACAAACTTACTCTAAGCGCTTAAATGGGCAAAGAATGCAGAGTGAGCTGTTTCTAATTATCTATGACAGTGTTTCCCAAAATGTGATAGGCGCATCTTCAGGGGTACGGAAATAGTTTGATGGGGATACTGGGTGGTGTCAGATTACTCGAAAATTAAAAATTAATTGTTTGGAATAAACGTAACAAAATCAACTTAATCAGTTTGCGCAGCTTTAAAGAGTTCGTTAAGATTGCAGAATGATGTTCTGTTCAAATTCGTTGATACGTTCAGCGGACACAGGCGGACAAGCTCACTTCCTTATTTATATGTTAGTAAGGAGGCAATATGCCTCATGGCCAACAACTTAAATCCATCAAAACTACAAAAAAAAGATTATTAGTCACGAAAACACGGTGTTGTACTATTAATATACATTTATCTAATCATATTACGATAGTTAATCTCCAATTACTTACATTTGCAACGGATATTTAAATTTCCCAGCTTAAGGCTAAATGGGACAAATTTTTAAATAAATAAGTTGGAGGATTAAGTGACCCAGTCTGATAAAAGGGAACGAGCACCAAAGAATTCGCAGCGAATCGACCAATGGGTTTATTCCATCGAAATGCCGCTAATTCAAATTTGGCAATGGGCTCTACTACTTCTAAGAACTTTGCTAACGTATTTTTTTTAAACATTAACTTGAATAAGACACAACTTAGGTCCAAAGGTCCAATTAATTCATATTTTACTTACGGTTCGTCGTCTGTATTTAAAAACCCATTTCATAATCAGCCCAATAACGCAGTACACGAACCATAGAATTTTTAGTAGACAATACATCGATGTTATGAATTTTTTTGAGCATTAAACGATAACTTTTTTTGCACAAGTTTAGAATGATATATCGCAGATGCAACGTTTAGGAACCTTATCAGCAACCTACATCAGATAAACAGATTTTATCGTGCATTGATTGAAGCTGACTTCACACGACTGTACGTAAGCTAGTCGAGACCATCTTCGAGGCCACAAATCAAACTCCAGAAGGCCCAGTAAAATACGCAACGATTTCTGTTGCCTTATAACTTTCCCATGCTAGATTAGGAACTTTGACCACACTTTTTAATGCAACTTTAATAGTAAAAAGCTCAAAATACTGGTGTTCTGTCGTGTCAATTTATTCAGAGGCAAATATTTCAGTTGACAACGTAACTCCCTTTGGTGGTTCCAAATGTTGGTATTGTTTAGTGGCAACCTCGCACGAATATGCAATTTTAAACTCGTCTATTTCAATCATGACAATAATTCGGAATGGAATGTCAAATTTCAAGCGCATAATTACAGGAATATCTTACGACGATCTATTTCGGGTGCATACATACTTCGGACACTAAATTTCTTGCAACATTTATGGACTCGGCGCACCTAAAGCCGTTGACCCACGACGAAATTTATTTCCCCCACAGAAATTTCAAATTAAACTTTGATTATAACAACTTCTGACAGATTTTACTACTTACAGATGCTAGTTCGAAAGATTCTTCTTTTTATAATTACGAAAACATTCCTAATTTTTTAATTTCAAATCGTAACATTTCGAATTGAAGGGAAGAGAAGAGATGGGAAGAGAAGAGCTGGGAAGAGAAGAGCTGGGGGGAGCAGAGATAAGAAGAGCAGAGATGAGAAGAGAAGAGATGGGAAGGGCAGAGATGGGAAGAGAAGAGATGGGAAGAGAAGAGATGGGAACAAAAGAAATGGGAAGAGAAGAGATGGGAAGAGAAGAGATGGGAAGACAAGAAAAGAGATGGGAAGAGAAAAGCAAAGAAGAGAAGCGAAGAAAAAGAAGAGAAGGGAAGAGATGGGAAGACAAGAGAAGAAATGGGAAGACAAGAGAAGAGATGGGAAGACAAGAGAAGAGATGGGAAAGCAAAAGAAGAGATGGAAAGACAAGAGAAAAGAAGAGAAGAAAAGAAAGAAGAGAAGAAAAGAGAAGTGAAGAGAAGAGATGGAAAGAGAAGAGAAGGGAAGAGAAGAGACGGGAAGACAAGAAAAAAAATGGAAAGTAAGAGAAGAGATGGGAAGAGAAGAGTTGGGAAGAGAAGAGATGGGAAAACAAAAGAAAAGATGGAAAAACAAGAGAAGAGATGGGAAGAGAAGAGATGGGAAAAGAAGAAATGAGAAGAAAAGAGATGGGAAGAGAAGAGTTGGGAAGACAAGGGAAGATATGGGAAGAGAAGAAACGGGAAGACAAGAAAAAATATGGAAAGACAAGAGAAGAGACGGGAAGAGAAGGGAAGAGAAGGGAAGAGATAGGAAGACAAGAGAAGTGAAGACAAGAGAAGATATGGGAAGACATGGGAAGAGATGGGAAGAGAAGAGAAAAGAAGAGAAGGGATGGTAAGAGAAGGGATGGGAAGAGAAGGGATGGGAAGAAGAGAGATGGGAAGAGAAGAGGTGGAAAGGGAAGAAATGAGAAGAGAAGAGATGAAAAAAGAAGAGAAGGGAAGAAAAGAGAAAGGAAGAGAACAGAAGAGTTGAGAAGAGAAGCGATGGGAAGACAAGAGACGAGGCGAGAAGACAAGAGAAGAGAAGAGAAGAGAAGAGAAGAGAAGAGAAGAGAAGAGAAGAGAAGAGAAGACAAGACAAGAGAAGAGAAGTAAAAAGCGAAGAGAAGAGAAGTAAAAAGCGAAGAGAAGAACACAAAATGGAAGAGTACAAAAAAAAGAAAGACACCTATTAATTTCAATTTCACAATTTTTGAATAGGACGATTATAAAACTGGAATTCATATTCCAGGATCGTGCATGATGATGACATTTAGAAACGTTTGAAACCAGGTTTTCAGTTGTGCAACCAAAACTATTCCCAACTTCATAATGAAATCAGCTTTTTATCCGTGAAGGAAGTGTCGCTTTTAAATTCTGCAATTTGCAACCATCTGTTCTAAATAAAGCAATAAGGCCCCTAAATAATGCAACAGGATATGTCAAACATAAAACATAAATCTAATATAATTTATATCGACAAAACAGCTCAAAGTTAATTAATTGAATCGCGTTTTAATTAACGTGACTAATCGAATCTGCTTGAAAGGCGACCATTGTCGTCATTGAGGAAAATCTTGAAACATGCGGAAGAAGTGCCCCCAGACGTTTTGAGAACCGTTTCAATCGCTTTGGCAGCTCGAATACACCGATAGAAGACGGCGAACGTCCAACGAAAAACGACAGACGTTCCATGAAAAACGACAACGTAAACGATTTTTATGCAGCCGACAAACGTCCTATGAAAAACGACAGCGATTTTTATGCAGCAATCGGTGAAAGTGTAAATAAATTCTAATCTTAAAAATGGGATTAAAAATCGATTGGTGTTAAGTAGAGAGAGAAAGTAAAAACACACTTTTAAATATCATTTCCTTAAAAGCGCTCAGAGAACGTAAATATGGAAGGTTTTCGTAAAAATCAACATTGAGCTTAAGAAGGTTAATCTGGAAAATTATGATAAGTTGTATTGAATTAGAGTCGCTTTCGATTGTCAACCGATGATAAAGAAAGGATTATGCCAAATATAGGCGTGACAGGAAGTTAAAATAATTATAGTAGAAAATTATTATTACGTATCGCCGCATTATTACAGAATTACTCCCAGATCAAATCGCAGATAGTCACCAATGAAAGGGCAGGATTTTCCATAGCGATTATTAAAAATAACAACGAAGTTGCTTATTCGCTATTCTAATAATGAACGAAGATGACACATTTTTACATTACTACAACAACAAAAAAGGCGCGTGACATTTATTTCTCAATTACAAACATAACCAATAAATTGAAAGTTTTCAGTACTAAAAATAAATAATTAACTGCACATTAACATTCTTCGAAATTTAAAAAAAAACAGAAATTTAAAAAAGCGAAAATTTCAAAATATTTGGTGAAAAATATTGAAGATTTTCAAAAAAAGTTATGATCATGTAATTTATGTTCGTATTTTTCCACTATAAACTTACGGTCTTGTAATAGGTAAATAAATGAACGAATGAATAAACGAACGAATGGACGAAAGAAGAGAGGAAGAAGAAGGAGGAAGGAGAAAGAAGGAGAACGAGGAAAAGGGAAAGAGGAAGGATGAAAGGGGAAGGAGGAAGGAAGGGGGAAGAAGGAGGAAGAAGGAAGAAGGAGGAAGAATGGGGAAGAAGGAAGAAGGAGGAAGAAGGAGGAAGAAGGACGAAGGAGGAGGAAGGAAGAAGGAAAAGGAAGAAGGAGGGAGAAGGAAGAAGGTGGAAGAAAAAGGAGGAAGAAGGAAGAATAAAGAAGGAGGAAGAAGGAAGGAGGAAGAATAAGGAAGGGGGAGGAAGAAGGAATAAGAAATAAGGAGGAAGAAGGAGGAAAAAGGAAGAAGGACGAAGAAGGAAGAAGGAGGAAAAAGGAAGAAGGAGGAAGAAGGAAGGAGGAGGAAAAAGGAAGAAGGAGGGAGAAGAAAGAAGGAGGAAGGGGAAGGAAAGAGGAAAAAGAAAGAAAGAGGAAGAAGGGAGGAGGAAGAAGAAGGGAGGAGGAAGAAGAAGGAAGAAGGAAGGAGAAAGGAGGAGGAAGGAAGAAGGAGGGAGAAGGAAGAAGGAGGGAGAAGGAAGACGGAGAAAGGAAGGAGGGAGAAGAAAGAAGGAGGAAGAAGGAAGGAGGAAGAAGGAGGGAGAAGGAAGAAGAAGAAAGAAGGATGAAGAAAAAAGAAGGAGGAAGAAGGAAGGAAGAAGGAACAAGGAGCAAGGAGGAAGAAGGAAGAAGAAGGAACAAGGAGGAAAAAGGAAGAAGAAAGAAGGAGAAAGGAGGAATAAGAAGGAAGGAGGAGGAAGGAAGGAAGAAGGAGGGAGGGGGAAGAAGGAGGGAGAAGGAAGAAGGAGGGAGAAAGAAGGAGGGAGAAGGAGCAAGAAGGTAGAAAGTTGGAGAAGGAAGAAGGAGGAAGAATAAAGGAGGAGGAAGGGGGAGAAAGAAGAAAAAAGGAGGAAGGGGGAGGAAGAAGAAAGAAGGAGGAAGAAGGAAGGAGAAGGAAGAAGGAAGGAGGGTGAAGGAAGAAGGAGAAAGAAGGAGGGAGAGGAAGAAGGAGAAAGAATGATGAAGAAAAAAAAGGAGGAAGGGGGAAGAAGGATGAAGAAAAAAAAGAAGGAAGGAGGAAGAATGGGAACAAGGAGGAAGAAGAAAGAAGAAAGAAGGAGGAAGAAGAAAGGGGGAATAAGGAGGAAGGAAGAAGGGAGAAGGAGCAAATAGGAAGAAGGAGGGAGAAGGGAGAAGGAAGAAGGAGGAAGAATCAGAAAGAAGGAAGAATGAGAAAGAAGGAAGGAGGAGGAAGGGGGAGGAAGGAGGAAGAAAGAGAAAGAAGGAAGGAGGAAGAAGGAAGGAGGAGGAAGAAGGAAGGAGGAAAAAGAAAAATGAAGAAGGATGGAGAAGGAAGAAGGAATGAGGAAGAAGGAGGAAGAAAGAAGGAAGAAGGAGGAAGAAGGAGAAAGAAGGAAGGAGCAGGAAGAAGGAGGAGGAAGGAAGAAGGAAGGAAGAAGAAACAAGGAAGAAAGGAAGGAAAAAAGGAAGGAAGAAAGGAAAGAAGGAAGGAGCAGGAAAAAGGAAGGAGGAAGAAGGAGAAGGCAGGAAGGAGGAAGGAAGAAGGAACAAGAAAGAAAGGAAGGAAGGAAAAAAGGAAGGAAGAAATGAAAGAAGGAAGGAAACTTTTCATGAATAAATATATATATATTTTTAAATCTTTCAGCTTCAGTTCAGAGCCCTTGGACGCCCAACATATTGCTACGTATTAAAAAACATCTAAACTATTTAGAACGAAAAACAGAACGTAATACAACAACGACTAACAATTAATCAATTATTAAATATTGAATGACCAATACTCCGTACTGAATGAATCACAACAGGGGAGCGCGTGTAATTAATATCAGACACCTGCCTCCGACAGTTTTCCAACTCCAGAAAAGGTCTAATACATTCCAGAGCCTACACCTAAACGGTGCGGTCAATAGGCTCACTAACTTCGCAACAACACTCGATAAAAGGGGTCCATAAACTTCGCGATTTCTATCACATTAATTCGTTACAGTATTAAAACAAAATGCCCTTCAAACTAAGCGCAGTACATACCAAATCAGATTTTAAAATTTCGTACTGAACTTTGGAAAATTCGGATGCGATCGTGAAAAGATAACTCGATAACTCGCGATAACTCGAGAAAAACCGTCAAAATATTTTACGAGAGCAGCCACTAATCGCTCCACATTACCAACTGTACGTGGTCGAGAGCGGGAAATTAAATGCATTCGAATCACGTACGTAGATTTACAAATAATCGCGCAAAAAGACAACTCGAATGCGTGGAATGCCGCGATGAACAGATTGACAAATATGGACGAGCGAGATCTGGCTGAGACCTAGAGACATACATATACATATTCACGCTGAAATGCCGACCGCGTAACGTAAATGTGAAAAAAAAAGAGATCCACGGTGAATTACTCGTTGCCAGGGACGGACTTAAGGGTGTCCAACTTATGTCCAAACGAAAGTAGGAAGGCTCCCCCTTTTTGATAGAAAAAAAAATTGTAACGCAATGTAAATAGATGGAATAGAATTTAGAATAAAATTGTAGAATTTAGTACATAAGAAAAGTTTCTAGAATGATCTGATAAGGGGAAAGCGACCGCGATAACGAAGCAAACGGCAGATAAGCGTTCCCGAAATTTCGGCAAACGATAAGCCTTATCTGTCGAAAAGTTCTAGAAGCTGGGAGCCAAAACTATATAAGGCGGTCAGCTTTCCCTCGAGCAAGTCAGTTAGAATCAATGTAATTAGTGAGTTAGTAGAAGTCAATAATAAGTGAGTTAATTGTTCAATTGTGGTGATCCAAGTTGAGTTCAGTAATAACGTGGGGAGAATCCATCACGTGTAATCAATCGAACCGATAAAGCCCGTAACAATATTGTGATTACAACATGGAAGATTTTGTTACATGAGGGAGCCCCCAGGGCCAGCCGCCCCTGCTGGTTGCGCCCTATTCGAGCGAACGAATAAGTGGGTAAAAAGTGGAAGTTGCCCAGGAGACAGTTTTACTTTACATCTGAAGTTGCCAATGGTTTAACAAATTGTCTGAATTTGTTAGTATTTCATTTTTATAGGACTACGCCAAAAGAAACTAGTTATTTTCCACCATCAGTGACAAAAACGTCAAAATGGCAAAAAATTTGGTCACAACAAAAAAAAGTCGAAGTTTCAAGCCAATACTTATTCAATATAGGGCCAAATTTTTTAAATTTCGATTTCTTTTTTTAACATCTTCATTATTTAGTGTTTCACTCGAATCCCAAACTTTCAATTTTTTTGCAAAGGTGTAGAGATCTTCTATTAATAAATTTACTGTTTTTTGGTGGAAAATTTGCCTTTGCGAGTGGATTCAACTTATAAAAAAACCTTTGGGTCTACGTTTTTTTATTTGTTTTTTCGCCTTAAACTGACAAATTTTTTTTCCAGCAGTACCGGCGTCTAACATAAATTGTGAGCAATGCTGGAAAAACGCCCAACTTCCACGTACTTCAAAAAAAAACACAATGAAATCCTGTTCTATTATTAACGGCAGCGTTTGGTGTTCGGTGGTAGGTTTATCGGTGAAAATCCGAAGTATTCCTCTTAAAATTCCTGTGCGGATGCCACAGCGAATGCCCGCCTTGTAGTCATTTTGTATTGTTTGTTGTTATCTGGACAAATACGGTAACGTACAAATTGTCGATCCATAAGAAATAAATACCTCACCAGTTTAAAAGATGTCGTAGTCAATTAGCCGGCAGATAAAGTCAGTGCGGCCTCTCAAGCACTCATACCACCTCTGACAACTTCAATTTATGGAGAATTTGCTTTTTAAAAGTCATAAATAAAAAAAAAGTGCTTTTTGTTGAATGTGCTTCGTAGCAGCGATTGAGCACTTGAGAACGGACTGGTCCTTGGTTATCTTCTGATATCGAAATACAAATCTTGTCCCCTGAAACCAAGTATCTCTCTGAAGATGATAGCTTGGCTATCGAAACGCGTTAAAGCAATCTTTGCTGTGTTTTTTAATCTTTCTTGGTTTCAGGGAACAAGATTTGTATTTCGATTTGAGAACTTTTATTTGATAGCACTAAGGTTATTATGGATACGATATTTCGGATCTGGATGCGGATACGGATATATTCCGAGAATTGGGTTTCGGTTACGGATACGGATATGAAATTGTTACGGAATACGGATATGAAATTGTTTCGGTCACAGACACGGATATAAAATTATTTCGGTTACAGGTATCTTCAAATTATTTTTATCAACAATAAAAAAAGGGTCCTCAAATTATGTATATCTACTTAATAAAGCTAAACACTCACAGACAACCTATAGCCTAAACCGAGCGATTTAGAAGGGCAGAATTTCGCATATGAGCTCGCCATATAACGTAGGTGAGCACTTAGAAAGGATTTTTTGAAAATTCGTACCGCAAGGATGCTAAATAGGGAATAAAAATTTGTATGAAAGTCCCTCATTGTTTTGAAGTTGGAAATATGAAAATTGGTGCTTAAATGTTTGTTCATAAATTTTAACTTTTAATCCATGTAATTTGGGATTTTTCTTGAAAAGATCCTAGTTTTTCTGATAGAAATTTCGATTTTAATATGGAATGTCGATTTTCTCCTCAAAGTATACCCGAATTGTAGTTTTTCAGGACTTTAGCTCTTTTCCTAAAAATTCTAAGTTTAAACTCTATGTTTTTTATTTTTTGCAAAAATTCGACTTAACCCTTTTTCTAAAAATTCTAAGTTTAAACTCTATGTTTTTCATTTTTTGCGAAAATTCGACGTAAACTTGAAACTTCGGCGATGTTTTAAATATTGGAACTGTTTTTGAAACTTCAACCTTTTGAAATTTTGGCTTTTTTTCTCTAAATTTCAACTTGAAACGCAATTTTTTAGGGGAGTTATTTTTTAATTTATTTATAATTTGGTGTGGGAGTAAATTTTTATTTTTCCATAATTTTTACCTTTTCTTAAATTTTGTGAACATTGGAAATTACTTTTAATAAATTTCGAGCTTTTTTACAAACAGTATTTTTCTCGAAATTTTGAATTTACACTTTTACTATAAAATTTCGACTTTGTATCCATTTCGACTTTGAATCCATTTTGACTAAGCAAGATGTTTCGCAACTGGACAGCCACAATTAAATGTTAAATGTAAAGTCTAATTCTTAACTTAAAATTAAAAAAAAATTTGTTGTCATATCGCGTTTCGTTTAGTAAATATTCATTAACAAATATTAATTATTCGTTCGTTTGTTTGAACGATTTTAACATAAATCACCACAAAAAAAAATAACAGTGCAGTTACGAAATATCCTGATTTTTCGAACTGTCAACTTAAATTTCTTGGAATTTGACCCAAAATATCGAGAATCTTTTTAAAATAAATATCGAAGGTTTTCCAAAATTTCCACTCTTTTTTTAAATTTCGACTCAAAACTTTCTCCATTCTTTGTCTCTTCCGCTAAACTTCGATTGTAAACCCAACATTTTAACTCTTACTGAAAATTTCCCCTTTTTTCGAAATTTAAGACAACAGTTTGCTTCACGCTATCTTGTTTTTATACGACCTTGAGTTCCCAAGACACGTGACCTCGAACTCACATGAGTTCAAAGCTAGTATGCCCAAGTTCATGTGATTTTCATCTCTTGACATTAAGTTCGTACGACCTTGAAATCAAGTGACTTTGAACTCACGCGACTTTAAGTTAGTGTGACCTTGACTCAAGTGACCTTGAGTCACGCAACATTGACCCCATATAACCTTGAACCCGTGCGATCTTAACATCGCGTGACCTTGAATAGATGCGACATCGACCCCTCGTGACATTAGACACTTGTAACCTTGACATAAAGTGACCTTGTCCTCGCATGACTTTGAACATGTGCAACCTTAATATCGCGTGACCTTGAATACAGGTAACTCTGACAGCACGTGACCTTGAACACATGCAACCTTGATATTACGTGACCTTGAGACTAGTGACCTTGATGTCAAATGACCTTGAACACGCGCGACTTAAGGCGCGCGTGTTCAAGGTCGTGACTTTGGACACATGTAACCTTGACATCACGTGATCTTGAACACACGCAACCTTAACACCACGTGACCTTGAAAACATGCAATTTTGAGATCACGTGACATTGGGCACGTGCAACCTTGACGTCACGTGACCTTTAACACA
Organism: Dastarcus helophoroides; assembly: GCA_028583605.1. Classification (NCBI taxonomy): domain Eukaryota; kingdom Metazoa; phylum Arthropoda; class Insecta; order Coleoptera; family Bothrideridae; genus Dastarcus; species Dastarcus helophoroides. The sequence continues at coordinate 22,357,468 of CM053332.1, read as the reverse complement.
GGCGACCTCCTTTGGGCACATGCAACCTTCACACCTTGTGATCTAGACCACACGCAAACTTGACATTACATAAATTTGAATACAGGCGACTTTGACCCTCGCCACCTTGGACACGTAGAACCTTGACATCAAATGACCTTGAACAGGTGCGACCTTGACACCACGTGACTTTAAATATATGCAACTTTGACATCACGTGACAGTGGGCACGTGCAACCTTGACAACACGTGACCTTGGACACGTGCAAACTTGACATCACGTGACCATGAACGTGTGCGACCTTGACACCACGTGACCTTGAATACATGCAACTTTAACATCAGGTGACATTGGGCAAGTGCAACCTTGACATCACGTGACCTTTAATACACGCGACCTTGACATCACGTCACATTGGACACGTGCAACCTTCACATCTCGTGATCTTGACCACACGCAAACTTGACATTACGTAACCTTGAATACAGGCGACCTTGACCCTCGTGACCTTGGACACGTGGAACCTTGACATCAATGACCTTGTACATGTGCGACCTTGACACCACGTGACCTTAAATATATGCAACTTTGACATCACGTAGCAGTGGGCACGTGCAACTTTGACAACACGTGACCTTGGACACGTGTAACCTTGATAACACGCGACCTTGGACGCGTGCAACCTGGACATCATGTGACCTTGAACACACGCGACCTTGACATCACATGACCTTGACCACGTGCAAGCATCACATCTCGTGACCTTGACCACACGCAAACTTGACATCACGTGACCTTGAATACAGACGACCTTGACCTCGCGTGACCTTGGATACATGTAACCTTGAGATGGCGTGATCTTGAACACATGCGACTTTGATATCATGTGACCTTGAATACATGCGACCTTGATCTCGCGTGATCTTGGAAACACGCAATCTTGACCTCATATGACCTTGAACACAAGCGACCCTTGGCCGCATGTGACCTTGAACTCGCGTTGCCTTTAGTTTATGTAACTTTGACCGCACGATACAGTAGTTAATTGTGTAAGTGTTTTTGACAATTCGTCAAACTGAAGTATTTCTTCAAATACACATGATAAGTTTTGGTGGTCCTTGGTTATCTTCAAAAATTGAAATACAAATTTTGTCCCTTAAAACCAAGAAAAATTAAAAAACACAACAAAGGTTGCTCTAACGCGTTTCGACAGCCCGGTTATCATCTATCATCAAGCAGTATCTCTGGAAGGTGATAGATTGACTATCGAAATGCGTTAGAGCAACCTTTGTTGTGTTTTTTAATCTTTCTTGGTTTCAGGGGACATAATTTGTATTTCAATGTTAAGTTTTAACAAATTGTCGATTATTAAAAAAAAATTGAAAACTGAAAGTCACAATTTTCAAAAATGTGGACAATTTGAAAAAGGCTTAATAATTATATATTTGGAAAATGGTCAAAATTTTCAAATAAAATTTAATTAAAATTTTGAAAAATCTTAAAATGAAATTTCGAAGAAAACGCTATTTTTTCAAAATAATTAAAAATATAAAAATAAGACAACATTTACAAAAATTCCAAATGTTGGAAAAGAAATAGGTGAAATTTTGGAGTCGAGCTTTTTAACAAAATTAAAAATTTTGAAAATAATCGCAGGTTTTGAAAAATCTCGAAAATATTTAAGAAGGACAAAATTTTGATACAACTTTGAAGTTGAAATTGCCACAAAAAAGTATAAATTTTAAAAAAAGTTGAAACTATGATGGAAAATTAAAATCAGTTTTTCGGGAAAAAATCAAACTATTGAGAAAAAAAATCACAATATATAAAACGTCCACCTTTTCCAAAAAATCGTAAATGAAAAAACAAGAAATTTCCAAAAAAGTTCGAAATGTGTAAAAAGTAAAAATTTTGAAAAATATTCTAAAATTTCAAAAATTACCAAAATTTTGAAAAAAAAGTCCAGATTTAAAAAGATTTTCAGTTAACTTTCAAATAAAATCTGAAATTTTCTATATCCAAATATTGAAGAAAAGTCAAAATTATCAGAAAAGTCAAAATTTTCCAAATAAAAGTCGAAATTTTGAAAAATTAGGAGTTTTGGATAAGTAAGTAATGAAGTAAGTGGAGTGAGTGAGTGAGTGAGTGAGTGAGTGAGTGAGTGAGTGAGTGAGTGAGTGAGTGAGTGAGTGAGTGAGTGAGTGAGTGAGTGAGTGAGTGAGTGAGTGAGTGAGTGAGTGAGTGAGTGAGTGAGTGAGTGAGTGAGTGAGTGAGTGAGTGAGTGAGTGAGTGAGTGAGTGAGTGAGTGAGTGAGTGAGTGAGTGACGTGAGTGAGTGAGTGAGTGACGTGAGTGAGTGAGTGAGTGAGTGAGTGAGTGAGTGAGTGAGTGAGTGAGTGAGTGAGTGAGTGAGTGAGTGAGTGAGTGAGTGAGTGAGTGAGTGAGTGAGTGAGTGAGTGAGTGAGTGAGTGAGTGAGTAAGTATTGAAGTAAGTATTGAAGTAAGTATTGAAGTCAAGTAATGAAGTAAGTAAGTAAGTAATGAAGTAAGTAAGTAAGTAAGTAAGTAAGTAAGTAAGTAAGTAATTAAGTAAGTAAGTAAGTAAGTAATGAAGAAAGTAAGTAAGTAATGAAGTAAGTAAGTAAGTAAGTAAGTAAGTAAGTAAGTAAGTAAGTAAGTAAGTAAGTAAGTAAGTAAGTAAGTAAGTAAGTAAGTAAGTAAGTAAGTAAGTAAGTAAGTAAGTAAGTAAGTAAGTAAGTAAGTAAGTAAGTAAGTAAGTAAGTAAGTAAGTAAGTAAGTAAGTAAGTAAGTAAGTAAGTAAGTAAGTAAGTAAGTAAGTAAGTAAGTAAGTAAGTAAGTAAGTAAGTAAGTAAGTAAGTAAGTAAGTAAGTAAGTAAGTAAGTAAGTAAGTAAGTAAGTAAGTAAGTAAGTAAGTAAGTAAGTAAGTAAGTAAGTAAGTAAGTAAGTAAGTAAGTAAGTAAGTAAGTAAGTAAGTAAGTAAGTAAGTAAGTAAGTAAGTAAGTAAGTAAGTAAGTAAGTAAGTAAGTAAGTAAGTAAGTAAGTAAGTAAGTAAGTAAGTAAGTAAGTAAGTAAGTAAGTAAGTAAGTAAGTAAGTAAGTAAGTAAGTAAGTAAGTAAGTAAGTAAGTAAGTAAGTAAGTAAGTAAGTAAGTAAGTAAGTAAGTAAGTAAGTAAGTAAGTAAGTAAGTAAGTAAGTAAGTAAGTAAGTAAGTAAGTAAGTAAGTAAGTAAGTAAGTAAGTAAGTAAGTAAGTAAGTAAGTAAGTAAGTAAGTAAGTAAGTAAGTAAGTAAGTAAGTAAGTAAGTAAGTAAGTAAGTAAGTAAGTAAGTAAGTAAGTAAGTAAGTAAGTATTGAAGGAAGTATTGAAGGCAGTATTGAAGTAAGTATTGAAGTAAGTAAGTAAGTAAGTAAGTAAGTAAATAAGTAAGTAATGAAGTAAGTAAGTACTTATAATTTTATAAAAGTGGTACTTTTTTATTTTTGATCGAGTCCTTTGTAAAAATCACTGAATTCAAGAAGATAAAAATTCAAATTCGTTCAAGACATAGTTACAAATTTATGGCCCATTTTTTTACATCCTGCAGTAAATTACTGATGTAATTATTGGTAATTATTTCAAGTAGATGTTATTATATAGATAGAGCAGTAAGTAAATTAATGTATACAAATACGGTTTGCCTAGCTGCCATAAAATAATAAACGCCGTGGTTTATTAGTTTTCATTTGCTATAAAATCCGCAGAGTTATTAATTGAATATGAAACGCGCTAATTGAATATCTCGTAAAATTAAAATTTTGCAAACATTTGATGTAGAAGTACATAAGTGCAAGTCTAAACATATAGATTAACATCGATTAAGCTGTAACAAAAAACCAAGGACGATGCATGTACTACGCTTTGAAAGCATAATGGGGTTACCCTTTGCGAGTGGAATAAACTTAAAAAAAAAAATAAATGAAGCATTAGGGACCACCCATAAATTACGTCATACGAATTTTATAACTTTTTGGACACCCCCCTCTATTTGGATAAACGTAACAAAACTAACTTAATGAGCTTTCACACCTTTAAAGAGTTCGTGCAGATTGCAGAATGATGTTTTGTTCAAATTCGTTAATGCGTTCAGAGGACAAACACACTTCCTTATTTATATATTATGTGGATTGTGAATGCAATTTTTTGACGAGAGGTGCTGAAAAAAATTATGGAAAGGGTACACAGTTTGGGAAACACTGGAGGAGAATTATAGAAGTGGAAATTTGTGCGAAGAAAGTTCGTGATATTAGATTTAACGTCCATCATAGCAATTTAATCCTAAGCAATAGAAATCGAATCATAACAAAGCGATTAAATTTCAAATTACCGTTGATTATTCAGAAAATAAGCCCGCATGACGTTTCGTCTATCAAACAATCGTCTATTACGAAACTCGCGTACAAAAATTGAGATGTTGCCCAATTTTCTCGGTAATGAACCTTCTCCGTGTTGTTGTTGTTGTTGTTGTAACAGGTCTTTGTTGATCATTTATCTAAATCGAGCTGACAGTGCTTAAAAAATAAGACAAAAGATCCGCTCAAGTTAGATACAAATAATCTGAATTGCATATGAGTTTCGTTTGGTGTATCGTCCCACTGAACTTTCACTCAACGAAAGGGAAAGGTTTTACATCCGAAAAACCTGAAAAACGATCGTTTGCTTTATACATTTATTTTCATCAACGCTGTCAAACTTTTTTCTTTATATCGAGAAAAAAAAATTAAAAATTTTGAAAAAAGTTGGTTTTGCGAAAAAATTGAAAGTCTTGAAAAAAGTCCAATTACTACAAGAAATCCAAATTTTGAAAAGGAAAATTTAAATTTTTGAATAAAATCGTTATTATGAAAAAATTCACTCTTCAAAAAAACTCGACACTACCAAAAATAATTGAAAGTTTCGAAAAAGCTAAAATCTGAAAAAAAATCGAAATTTTTCGTCAGATTTTAAAAAAAAATTGAAATTTTCGAGAAGAAAGCGAAAATTGTCAGAAAAAACTCAAAATTTTCAAAAAAGTAAAAAATTTTAAACATATATTATAAATTCTATAATGCACAGACCAATAGGTTTGAACATTTATTAGATTCGAAGTTTGGAAACCAAATACCGGTTTCGATCTTGTTAGATCTCGTCAGTTTGGTATATGCAACTCGAATGCTAATAAATGTTCCGAAACCGATATTTGGTTTCCAAACTTCGAATCTAATAATGTTCAAACCTATTGGTCTGTGCATTATAGAATCCTTGTCTTCTGGGAACTCTCCTAGAGAGCAACCGCTTCGCTAGGTGGCACTGTTGGTAGTTCAGCTACCTCTGATCACTATATACACGCCGCCTGGAGGGCTGCATGAATTTGTAGTCTAGGTTGCATTCTACTTGCATATATTATAAAGACCGACGAGATCTAACAAGATCGAAACCGGTCTTTGGTTTCCAAACTTTGAATCTAATAAATGTTCAAACCTATTGGTGACGCGAATTAGAGTGATGGTGACGCCAATTAAAGTGATGGTGAGGCGAATTAGAGTGATGGTGAGGCCAATTAGAGTGATGGCGATGCCAATTAGAGTGATGGTGACGCGAATTAGAGTGATGGTGACGCCAATTAGAGTGATGGTGAAGCGAATTAGAGTGATGGTGAGGCGAATTAGAAAGATGGTGACGCGATTAGCGTGATGGTGTCGCGATTGGCGTGATGGTGACGCGAGAGCGTGATAGTGACGCGAAACCATCAGTTTTCCCGATACAACGCATCTAAAGACGTTTTTCCCTAACACAACAAAATATTTGAAGGAAATCCTGCCTGCGCCCATGACTTAAAGAGCTTTCGGGAACAATTTCCCCATAATTAACAGGATATCAATCGGTATTGTTGTACATTTTCTGTATCGAACGCATACGCATTTAATTTGAATGATTTAATGTTTAATTCGCGCTAATTTATGTGCGACATATTCAAATTGAAGAAATTTAAATAATGTATTCAGCCGCGCGAGTGTGAAAAATTGCATAAATATTATTTATAAAACGTTCGATTGTAACTAATTACCGGCGATGTTTGCCATTGAGAATATAAAAGAAAATAACACGTCGGGAGTAAATGGATGTCATTTTTCATGATTCGTTCGAACTTGAAACGATTAAGACAAAGGATCCAAAAGAAAAGGTGGTCTTGTGGGTTTTTAAAAGTTTATTTTAATAACTTATTAATAAAGAACTGGTACCGAAGAAGGTAACCCTGACGCGTTATACTTGAATTATCGTGAGCTTTAAGTGCGTTAAGAATTAACGAGATACCATCAATTTCGATAATGAGTACCACCCACTTCCATCGGGCGCACTAGCGTCCTCGTTATTGCAGATCGTTCAAAAAACTTTTTTCTTTGAAACACCCAGATAAATATCACTTGCGCGTCACGAAACTTCTAAACTCAGAAACATGAAATTGGCAAATACGACGTGGGCATCCGCTAAGGCCAAATTCAACCTCCAGGGGGGTGAAAATGTCTATAAATCATTAGGCTACCTCCGAAAGTATTGAACTTGTTAACCCAATGGGCGCGTTCGCTAAGAAAAGAGTTCTCGAATTTGACCCCTAAAGAGGTGAAAAGGTATATCAAATTTTACATGTCATGAATCAGGTTGATAAACATGATGTATTTTAAGTTGTTTATGTTATGAATATTGAAGAATTCCACAACGTAAGGGTTAGAAATGTCAATTATTTTAAGGAATTTTTTGCTTCAACTGCGATAAAATGGTGTCGTCGTCACTAACTGTCTTAGTATTAGAATACCATTACCGTGGAATTTAGACCGTAAGTAAATACGAGGGAAGGATAAGAATCGATCATCATACAACAGATTTCGAATTCATTAATTCTTCTAATGGAATTCACCCGCGGCGTGCTATTAGCGTCCGCTCGATGTAAATCGCCTATGTCAATCGCCATTTCCATTCCGCGGCAGTTAAAATTAAGACCGCTCGTGATATTTCACTTACTCATTTTCGAATGATTGACATTTGTGCTGCTACATCAACAAAAGCGACGGGGAAACGGCTTCATTAATTTAATTAACCTGCCCGGTGTTTCATCCGACACTAACACCATCTTAACGCTAACGGACCTATTTTTAGAACGTCGATGTTATAAATCGTGACCTAGACCGAAAATTTGAATTTATTTAAGCTTGGTAAAGTAGTAAAGATAGAAAATCGAAAAGCATGCGTTACTTTAAAAGATGGACGTAAACTTCCCCTAACAGGGCGCCCCTGGTTCGTAACACTCTCTTGATAAATACTGTTTGCAACGCTATTATTTCACCAAATAATTATTTGTATTTCCATACACCTAAAACTAATATGAAATTAATATGTTTTCTACTTCCTTTGACGATTTGACGAAAAGTAAAACGATGATGTGAACAGTACGACCGATCAGTTGATCATATACATATACATTTTTGGTGCTTGGTTACCTTCAAAAATTGAAATACAAATCTTGTCAGTATCCCTCTGCAGATGATAGCTTGACTATCGAAACGCGTCAGAGCAACCTTTGTTGTGTTTTCTAATCCTTCTTCTAATCCAAGATTAGTATTTCAATTTTTCAGTTGATTGATCTGACTCAAGCAGGAGCCCCAAAAGGTAAATAACGACGCATTCACAGAATTAATATTTAATGCTCAAACAGCCGAGTATATTAAACATTTGTCGGCATTTGTGTTTTTAAAACATTGATGTCATTACCTGAAGAAGTGACCGATATTTGCGTTGTAATGTACCTACCCTACCCACTTGGGTACAGATCCTTCTTAGTACCAAAGTTGTTACATCTGTTTTATATAAATTACTTGTTCTTATTGTGTGTTAGACGTTTCCGCCACTTGTAAGATCTAACTAAAGAACAAGCGGAAACCCCGTTGCGAAAAAGGATCAGGGTGTAAAATGTATGTATTGTATTTAGAATTAGAATAGTCAGTCTGGTCAAACCTTTGTTAGAAGTAAGTTTATTATAAGGATCATTTAAAAGTATTAATATATTATAGTACACAAAATCAATCTCTTTAATTATATTTACTAAATCACGTCCGAGGTATCTACGACGGAAAATCCATTACAGCGTTTGGATTAATTATATTACTACCTTAACATTTCGACGTATCACTTTTTTTAAATCATAGAAATGACAATGTTAACTATTTAATTACGCTGCTAACTAATTAATGTATTTTTTTTATTTATATGAGTAGTTATGTAAATAACTCATTTAATCCCATGTAATACCTTAATTATCGAAGTCTTAAAAATTATTTATGGTTTTAAGATGAAACTAATTGAATAAGTTTACATAATTAACGCTAATTGATCGCTTACTTCGACCTGGATGGGGGGAATTCACCGTAGTCACCGTCGTCAGTCCACCGTCGGTACGGTAGTGTGACAAATTCGAAACGAGTTGGGTAATTTCAACTGGATAAAACATCGAATTGCTCAACGTGAAATCGACGAAGCAACAATAAATTACCTAAGCTGCAAAGTACTGTTTAATGCGGTTATTAAAGCTAATGCATTGACAGTTAGCCACAACGCTTATTGCCTGGCATTGTTAATTGAAATATCGTAAAATTGTGTCTTGAGTTCATTTACTCGGATTCCTTTCGACCGATGAAGTGTTAACTCCGGCACCAGAACTAAAACTTTCGACATCTATGTACCCTTTCCATAATTTTTCATGACGTTGACTACCCTTCGTTAAAATGTGCATCTTAACTAATATTTAAATGAGAAAGTGTGCTTGTCTGTCAATCTGGCGAACGTATCAACGAATTTAAACAAAACATCATTTTGAAATCTACCCGAACTCTTTAAAGCTGTACAAGCTGACCATTTTTATATTCAAAATTGCTTTAAATGCGGAATTTTCAAAATAACTGAAAAACTTTGACAAGGGAGAATTTTTAAAAAAAGTAAAAATTTTGTAAAAAGTCGAAAATTTAAAGAAAAAGAAATTTTTAAGCAAAAAATTATTTTTTTTATAATGTTTAAGCCAAAAATATTTTTTTTACATCTTCAAGATTTAAAAAAAAATGGAAATTCTGAAAAATGGTCAAAATTTTCAAAAAAGACAAAATTTTGAAAAATAGAAATTTTGGAAAAGGGCATCATTATTAAATTCAAAACTTTCCAAAATTGGAAAACGTCGAAATTTAAGGGATATTAATAAAACGTTAAAATTTTAAAATAAAGTTATCTTTTAACATTTTCAAGTCGAAAAAGGGCCAAATTTCAAAAATTTCGTTTTCCCTGAAAAATCAGTGTAACTGGAAATATGAAAAAATCGGAATACGTATGGTGTTACAACCACAAACGCCAATGCGCATTTAATTGGGCATTTTCGCGTTCGTCACAATGCGCCAATTATCCCATCTCGTAAAAAATACGACCCATAATTGACATAAATTGGCCACCGTGAAAAAGCGCTTTCATTAAAACACCAACGCCAATAAAACACGTTCCGCGGCCGACTATGATTTATGGAGGCTAACTGAAATAAATTCGAGATTATGCCGATTGTCCTTTTGCGGACGAGATGATAACCTCAATACGTCCGGTGACGACCAATGAAAGAGAACGATGGCAATGTCGCCAAGCTGTCTGCGTATTTTATCCGGAGCGAAAAAAAAAGTCGCGATTTTTTTTTGCGCGCCACGTATAGGCGGCGTTCCGCTAATTCGTCGCGTCGATTGCCAACGAAAGATTTCGCAACTAACAGGTTAGGCTTGTTACGGAGCTTATAAATTTCATGACTACACATCCACGTTCTATGCAAGTCTTAATCGAGATTAATAATTTACAGATTTTAAGAAATTTAAATTATTTTAGCCTAATGAGTTTGACAAAATTGCCATTGTCACTAAGTAAAAAAAAATACGTAAATAAACTTTGTGTTTCTTGTCAATACCAACCCAAACTTTTTTGCGTCGTACACAACTACATAGTTACTTTTTTTTTAAGTGAACTTCGTCGTTAGCTGCGTTGAGCGATTTTTGATATGGTTTCGCGTCACCAACATGCTAATGTCGCGTCACCAACATGCTAATGTCGCGTCACCAACATGCTAATGTCGCGTCACCAACATGCTAATGTCGCGTCACCAACATGCTAATGTCGCGTCACCAACATGCTAATGTCACGTTGCCAACATACTCTAACGTCAATAGTTAATCGATTTAATTCTGTGAAAATTTCGAATTTTTAATATCCATACTTTTTCAAAAATTTTAATATTTGTTCCATTTTATGATTTGTTTTCAAAAATCTCAATTTTACTTTTAACATTTTTACTTTCATTTCGAATTTTTGATTTTTCTTGTCGTTGAAATTTTAAAAAAATTTACAATTTAAGGAAATTTTTGAAACTTTCAGTTGAAACTGTTCCATTTTATGATTTGTTTTCAAAAATCTCAATTTTACTTTTAACATTTTTACTTTCATTTCGAATTTTCGATTTTTCTTGTTGAAATTTTAAGAAAATTTATAATTTTAGGAAATTTTTGAAACTTTCACAGTTGAAACTGGGAAAAGCTTGCAATTAAATGAAAATGCGACATTTCTGGAAAAATTCGAACTTTTGAAAAAATTCGAACTCTTGGCAAAAAACTAAAACTTTTTAAAAAACTGAAATTTTGAGAAAATGCGGAAATTTTCAGAAAATGTTGAAACTTTGAGAAAATGTTAAAATTTCGGGAAAATTAGGAAATTTTGACAAAACGTTAAAATTTGAAATTATGGTTAAAAAATGTTGAGATCAAAATTACAAATTTTGGTCAAAAATTGAAATTTTGGGAAAATTGGAACTTTTGGGGAAAAAATTCCCACTATTCGAACATTTGGGTAAAATTCGAACTCTTGGAACAAATTCAAACTTTACGGAAAATTTGGAGCTTTTGGGAAAAATCCAAGCTTAAGGGAACAATTCGAACTTTCGGAAAAAATTCAAACTATTGGGACAAATTCGAACCTTTGGGAAAATTTCGAACTTTTGGGAAAAATTCAAACCTTTGAAAAAAATTCGAACTTTTGGGAAAATGTTGAACTTTGAGAAAAATTCGTACTTTAAGGAAACATTTAAACTTTTGAGAAAAATTCGAACTTTGGGAAAATTTCGAACTTTAGAGAACATTTAGAACTTTCCAAAAAAATTCGAACTTTAAGGAAAAATTCCAACTTTTGTAAAAAAATTCTTTCTCGCGAAAATTTCGAACTTTTGGGAAAAATTCGAACTTTAGGGAAAATTTGGAGCTTTTGGGAAAAATCCAAGCTTAAGAGAACAATTCGAACATTTGGAAAAAATTCAAACTATTGGGACAAATTCGAACCTTTGGGAAGATTTCGACCTTTTGGAAAAATTTCGAACTTTTGGGAAAAATTCAAACTTATGGGAAAAATTCAAGCCTTTGAAAAAAAATTCGAACTTTTGGGAAAAAATCGAACTTTTGGGAAAAAATCGAACTTTTGGGAAAATTTAGAACTTCTGAAAAAAATTCGAACTTTTGGAAAAAATTCGAACTCTTGGAAAAATTTCGAACTTTTGAGAAAAATTCACAAAAGACTTTTGGAAAAATTCGAACTTTTGTAGAAAAATTCGTTTTGGGGAAAATTTCGAACTTTTGGAAAAAATTCGACTATAGGGAAAAATTTGACTTTTGGGAAAATTCGAACTTTTTGAAAAATTCAAACTTTTTGAAAAATTCAAACTTTGGAAAAAACAAATTTCGAACTTTGGAAAATTTCGACCTTTTGGAAAAATTTCGAACTTTTGGGAAAAATTCAAACTTATGGGAAAAATTCAAACCTTTGAAAAAAAATTCGAACTTTTGGAAAAAATTCGAACTTTTGGGAAAATTTTGGACTTTTGAGAAAAATTCGTACTTTGGGGAAAAATTCGAATTTTTGGGAAAATTTGAACTTTTGAAAAAATTCGAACTTTTAAGGAAAAATTCGAACTTTTGGGAAAAATTTCGAAACACTTTGAGAAAAATTTCAAACTTGTGGGAAAATTATGAACTTTTGAGAAAAATTTCGAACTTTTGGGAAAAATTCGTAACTCTTTGGAAAATTTCGAACTTTTGGGAAATTTCGAACTTTGGGAAAATTTAGAACTTTTGAGAAAAATTCGAACTTTGGAAAAAATTCGAACTTTTGGGAAAAAGTGAATTTTGAGAAAAATTCGTTTTTGAAAAATCGAACTTTTGGGAAAATTTAAAAATTTTTTGAAAAATTCGCAAACTTTTAAAAATGCGAAATTTCAACTTAGGAAAAATTCCAACTTTTGAAAAAAATTCACTTTTGCGAAAATTTCAAACTTTTGGGAAAAAATTCGAACTTTAGGGAGAATATTCGAGCTTTTGGGAAAAATCGAAAGCTTCAGAGAACAATTCGAACATTTTGAGAAAAATTCAAACTATTGGGACAAATTCGAACCTTTGAGAAAATTCGACTTTGGGAAAATTTCGAATTTTGGAAATTAAACTTTGGAAAAATTCAACCTTTAAAAAATTCATTTTGGGAAAAAATTGAACTTTTGGAAAAATCGAACTTTGGAAAATTTGAACCTGAAAAAAATTCGAACTTTTAAAACGAACTTTGGGAAAAATTTCGAACTTTTTGAGAAAATTCAACGTTTGGGAACAATTAAAATTTGACTTTTGGATTCGAACTTTAAAAAATTAGACCTTAGGAAAAATTTATTTAAATTCGAACTTTTGAAAAAAATTCAACTTTGAAAAATTCAAACTTTTGAAAATTCGAAACTTTGAAAATTTGAACGGAAAATTCGAACTTTGGGAAAATTTCGAACTTTTGAGGAAAAATTTACTTGGGAAAAAATTCAAACCTTTGAAAAAAAATTCGAACTTTTGGAAAAATTTCGAACTTTTGGGAACATTTCGAACTTTTGAGAAAAATTCGTACTTCGGGAAGAAATTTGGATTTTTGGCCAAAAATTTGGATTTTGGTCAAAAATTCGAAGTTTTGAGGAAAATTCGAACTTTTGGGAAAATTTAAAACTGGAGAAAATTTCAAACTTGTGGGAAAATTTCGAACTTTTGAGAAAAATTTCGAACTTTTGGGAAAAATTCGAACTTTTGGGGAAATTTCGAACTTTAGGGAAAAATTCGAACTTAGGGGAAAATTTTGAACTTTTGAGAAAAATTCGTACTTTGGGGAAAAATTCACACTTTTGGGAAAATTTAGAACTTTTGAGAAAAATTCTAACTTTTGGAAAAAATTCGAACTCTTGGGAAAATTTCAAACTTTTGAGAAAAATTCAAACGTTTGGGGAAATTTCGGAATTTTGAGAAAAATTCGAACTTTTAGGGAAATTTCGAACTTTTGACAAAAATTAGAACTATAGGGAAAAATTCGTACTTTTGGGGGAGAAATTCGAACTTTTGAAAAAATTTTGGGAAAATTGGAACTTTTGGGAAAAAAATTCCCACTTTTCAGAAAAATTCGAACATTTGGCAAAATTCGAACATTTTGGGAAAATTTCGAACTTTGGGAAAAAATTTGATTTTTGGAAAAATTTGATTTTGGAAAAAATTCGAATTTTGAAAAAATTCGAACTTTTGGAAATTCGAACTTTTGAGAAAATTCGAATTCTTGGGAAAAATTTAAATTTTTGGCAAATTTCGGATTTTGGAAAAATTCGAAGTTTGAGGATAACAGTTCGAATTTTGAGAAATTTAAAACTTGAGAAATTTCGAAATTGTGGAAAATTACGAACGTTTTGAGAAAAATTCGAACTTTTAGAGAAATCGAATTCAAAAAATTTTGTGAATGAAATTTCGAACTTTAGTGAAAAATTGAAATTAAGGGAAAATTTTGAACTTTAAGGAAACAATTCAAAAAAATTTGAAATTTTAAAAATTTTAAAAATTTTACGATAACCGTCGATGTTTGGATTTTTTTTACATAAGGCTATTCGAGAATTGTCAAAATTTTAATAGACACATCAATTAAATGTCCTCTAAACAAACAGTCGAACGTATTTCATTCCTCCAATGAAATAGTCGAACGTATTTCATTCCTCTAATGAAATAGTTGAACGTGTTTAATTACAGAACATTTAGTTGACATTATTTGTTAAATTTAACATATCCTAAACGCATGTCAAGCCGAGGGTGCTTGCATTTAGATGTTACTATGCAACCCGTAATACAAAACAGCATACAAGTGACGTTGTAATTTTAGTCACATCGTACACATGATTGTAATTTGTCATGACAAACCATCAAGCTTTTTCTGAAACTTCAACTTCAAAATCCCTCAACGCGCCTAAAAGTTTTCGCTTTCAACAATTTGAAGAGTTGAACGTACGGGGGTCATTCAAGTAAAAAATGAAAGAGTATTAACGTAAGCGACGTTTTTGCTAATAGCGTGCACTAAGTGAAACGTAGCCGGCAATAATGGCGCTAAATGATAGTCGTCCCGTCATATCAAAGTATGACGTCCGTCAGGCGAAATTACAGTAATTGCGAAATTAATTTGATCGCCTGTGTCGTAACAGTGTTTCGCATTTAAATAAAGCACGCTCCGCCTATTTGCGTGTAATTTCAAACCGATCCTCTCTAATAAGGTATCGAGTTATATCGACCGCTAAATTGCCAAAAAATGCCACCAATGATTTCTCCTTTCTCGGTTAACCATCGCATTTTAATTAGTCGTTAACACATGTGCATTACCATGAGAAAGGTGCCGATAAAGAATTATGTAAATAAGGCTGCTGTCCGGTAGCTCGTAACTTTACCAAATTAGGCGACTTTAACATGAACAAGGGGAGTACCTACGTGCGGGTAATGCCTTTAATTAATGGTTCTCTGAATGGCACACGCTTTGACATTAGAAACATATCTAGGACAGGGGTAGTTTATCTCAAAAGGAATGAATGTTCAAAAAGTTAACGTTCAAATTCTAACGGAAAAAAAAAGTCGAAATTTGGCGCAAAAGTTGAAATTTGACAAAAGTCGAAATTTGACAAAAGTCACAAATTTCTTATAAATGTACCTTTCGGGTCCAAAATTGAAATAAAAAAACTGAAATTCTTTGTTAAAACTCGGAATTTTGATGAAAAAAAGTAGAAAGTTATCAAGAAATTCGAAATTGTCCCTTTGGGGGTGAAATTTCAGATTAAATTTGGAGGTAAAATTTCAGATTAAATACTATCAAAAATCCTGCTTCAAATCGGAATTTTGACAAAAAGAAATTAGGCGAGAAAACTCGAAATTAAAAAGATACTTCGATAACATTCTCAATTTAAATTCAAAAAAAGGCGAAATTTTGATAAACTCGACAATTCCTGGAAAAAAAAATTGTCTCACTCCACTTGACACCTCAAATGAATAAGTATGTAAATAAAAATTCTTCCTTAAACTTGGAATTTTGTCAAAAAGAAATCGAAATTTCGCGCGAAAACTCGAAATTATTAAAATTAAAAAAAAATCTTTAATGAAACTCTAAATTTACATGGAAAAATAGCGAAGAAACTCTCAAATTCCTAAAAAGAAATTGTCTTATTGCACTTGACACAAGAAACAAACAAACCTGCAGACAAATCGACAAAAACACAACCAGACAAGACAGACAGACAGACAAACCCACAAACAAACCTACAGATAAACAAGCAAACAGCCAAACCGACAAACAAGCAACCAAAGAGACAGATAAACAACAAACCAAACAAACAAACCTACAGACAAACCAGTAAACAGTCAAGCTGACAAACACACATTCCGACAAACAAACAAACAAATACCCAAAAAATAAAACACACAAACAAGCAAACAGACAAATCGACAACAAGCAAACCAAAAAGACCAGACACAAACAAACGAACTAAACAAACTTTCCTACAGACAAACTGACAAACACACAAATCGACAAAAAAAAACAACCAAACAGACAGACAGACAGACAAACAAATAAACAAAACACACATACAAACCTACAGACAAACAAGCAACCAAACTGATGACAGACAAGCAAACAAACCTACAAACTGACAAACACACAAACCGACAAAAAACAACCATACAGACAAACAAATAAACAAATGAAACACACACCTACAAACAAGCAAACAGGCAAATCGACAAACAAGCAACTAAACAGAAGACAGCAAACAAACAAACTAAACAAATAAACCTACAGACAAACAACCTGACAAACACAAACCGACATAAAAACAACCATAAAACACCCAAGCAAATCTACAGACAAACAAGCAAACACACACCGACAAACAAATAACCAAACAGAAGACAGATAGACAGACAAACCTACAGACAAACTGACAAACACACAAACCGACAAACAAACCTTTAGACGAACAAGCAAACAAACAACCAAACAGACAGACACAAACGAACTAACTAAACAAACCTACAGACAAACTGACAAATACACAAACCGACAAAAAACAACCAAACAGACAGACAAACAAACAATAAAACACACACACAAACCTACACACAAACAAGCAACCAAAAGAGAAGACAGATATACAAATAAACAAACGAACTAAACAAATAAACCTACAAACAAATTGACAAACACAAACCGACAAAAAAACAACCATGCAGACAGACAGACAAACAAACAAACAAATAAAACACACACACAAACAAACAAGCAAACTAGCCAAACCAACAAACAAGAAACTAAACAGAAGACACGTAAACAAACAAACAACATACAGACAAACTGACAAACACACCAACCGACATAAAACAATCAAACAGAGAAGCAGACAAACAAACAAATAAAAAACATAAACAAACCTACAGACAAACAAGCAAACAGCCAAACCAGCAAACAAGCAACCAAACAGAAGACCGGTAGATAGACAAACAAACAAACCTAACACACAAACCGACATAAAAACAACCAAACAGACAATTAATCAAATAAAACACCCAAACAAACCTACAGACAAACAACCAAACAGACAAACCGACAAACAAGCAACCAAACAGAAAACAGATAGACAAACAAACCTACAGATAAACTGACAAACACACAAACCGATATAAAAACAACCAAACAGACAGTACAAACAAATAAAACACACAAACAAACCTACAGCCAAACCATCAAACAATCAACCAAATAATACAGGTAGACAAACAAACAAACCTACAGACAAACTGACAAACACAAAAACCGACATAAAAACTAAAACTAAACTGACAGACACACAAACAAATTAAACACCTAAACAAACCTACAAACAACCAAACAGACAAACCGACAAACAAGCAACCAAACAGACAGGCACAAACAAACAAACCTACGGACAAACAAGCAAACAGCCAAACCAACAAAAAAGCAACCAAACAGAAGACAGGTAGACAAACAAATAAACCTACAGAAAAACCAACAAACACACAAACTGATATAAAAACAACCAAACAGACAGACAGAAAAACAAATAAAATATCTAAACAAACCTACAGACAAACAACCAAACAGCCAAACCGACAAACAAGCAACCAAATAAACAGAGAAACAAACGAACTAAACAAACAAACTGACAAACACACAAACCGACAAAAAACAACCAAAGAGATAGACGAACAAACAAAAAATAAAACACCCAAACAAACCTACAGATAAAGAAACAAACAGCCAAACAGACGAACAAGCAACCAAACAGAGAGACAGACAAACAAAAAAACGAACTAAACAAACAAACCTACAGACAAACCGACAAAAAACAACCAAACAGACAGACAAATCAACAAACAAATAAAACACACAAACAAACCTACAGACAAAAAAAGCAAACAACCCAACAGAGAGACAGACAAACAAAAACACAAACAAACCTACAGACCAAAAAGGAAACAGCCAAACCAACAAACAAGTAACCAAACAAAAGACAGATAGACAAACAAACCCACAGACAAACACACAAACCGACAAAAACAACCAAACAGACAAACAAACAAACCTGCAGACAAACAAACAAACAAACAAGCAAACAGCCAAACAAAAAACCGACAGACAGACAAACAAATAAAACACCCAAACAAACCTACAAACAGCCAAACAAGCAACCAAACAGAAGACAGATAGACAAACAAACCTACAAACACACAAACCGACAAAAAACAATCAGAACAGATACAGATAGACAAACAAATCAAGCAAATTAAACACACAAACAAACCTGCAGTCAACAAACAAGAGTAGACAGCCAAAGCCAAACAAGCAACCAAACAGAAGACAGATAGACAAACAAACCTACAAACACACAAACCGACAAAAAACAATCAGAACAGATACAGATAGACAAACAAATCAACAAATTAAACACACAAACAAACCTGCAGACAAACAAGTAGACAGCCAAACCAACAAACAAGCAACCAAACAGAAGACAGGTAGACAAACAAATAAACCTACAAACTGACAAACACACAAAACGACATAAAAACAATCAAACAGACAGACAGACAAACAAATAAAACATCTCAACAAACCTACAAACGGCCAAACAGACAAACAAGTAACCAAACAGAAAACAGATAAGACAAACAAACCTACAGACAAACACACAAACCGACAAAAACAACCAAACAGACACAAACACACCTACAGGCGAACAAGTAAACAGCCAAACTGACAAACAAGTAACCAAACAGACAGAGAAGCAAACGAACTAAACAAACCTAAAGATAAACAAGTAAACAGATGCACTGACAAACACACAAACCGACAAGCAAACAACCAAATATTCAGGCAGACATACACAAACAAACAAATATAACACAAACCAACAAACAGATAAACAGACAAACCGATAAACAAGCAAACAGACAGACAGATAGACAAATAAACAAAAAAACCAAACAAATAAACCTACAAGCAGGTACTCGTACAAATTGACAAACACACAAACCGATAAACAAATAACCAAATAGACAGATAGATACAGACTGACAGACACAGACAGGCAGAAACAGAAGACAGACAGACAGAGTCAGACAGACAGAGTCAGACCGATAGATAGACAAACAGATACACAGACAGGTAGACAGACAGACAAACAGAGACAGACGGACAAACAGGCAGACACACCAACAGACAAACACACAAACAAATCTACAGACAAACAAACAAACCGATAAACAAATAACCAAATAGACAGATAGATACAGACTGACAGACACAGGCAGGCAGAAACAGAAGACAGACAGAGTCAGACCGATAGATAGACAGGCAGGCAGACAGACAGACAGAGACAGACAGACAGAGACAGACGGACAAACAGGCAGACACACCAACAGACAAACACACAAACAAATCTACAGACAAACAAACCAAACAAATAAACGTACAAACAGGTACTTGTACAAACTGACAAACTCACAAACCGATAAACAAATAACCAAATAGACAGATAGATACAGACTGACAGACACAGACAGGTAGGAACAGACAGAGTCAGACAGACAGGCAGAGACATACGGACAAACAGGCAGACACACCAACAGACAAACACACAAACAAATCTACAGACAAACAAACAAACAAACCAAAGAAATAAACCTACCAATAGGTACTTGTACAAACACAAATCGATAAACAAATAACCAAATAGACAGATAGATACAGACTGACAGACACAGGCAGGAACAGAAGACAGGCGGACAGAGTCAGACAGACAGACAGAGACTTACGGACAAACAGGCAGACACACCAACAGACAAACAGGCAGACACACAAACAAATCTACAGACAAACAAACCAAACAAATAAAGCTACAAACAGGTACTCGACAAACTGACAAACACACAAACCGATAAACAAATAACCAAATAGACAAATAGATACAGACTGACAGACACAGACAGGCAGAAACAGAAAACAGACAGACAGAGTCAGATCGACAGACAGACAGACACACATACAGAGACAGGCGGACAAACAGGCAGACACACAAACAAATCTACAGACAAACAAGCAAAAAACCAAACATACACAAAGAAACAAACAGATACTAGCAGATGCGAACAAAACAACAAACAAACAACTAAATAAATATTGTTTGTTAAAATGCGAAATGTTGATAAAAAAAGTGTCCCTAGTTGAGACTTGAAATGATAAAATTAAAAATTGTTCGTCGAAATTCGGAATTTTGATTAAAAAAATATCGAAATTCCCAAAAAACTCGAGTTGAAACTTCAAATCAAAAATAACTAACATTAAGAATTCTTCGCTGAGGATACTGTTAAAAAAAAATCGAAATTTTTAGATAAAATTCAAAATTTTTTTTAAAAAATTGTCCCTTTCGAGTTGAAGCTTGAAATTTTAAAAAATTGTATATTCTTTGTTAAAACTCTAAATTTTAGTTAAAAAAGTTGAGATTTTTCACAAATCTCGAGATTTCCAAGTTTCTCCGGTTTTGAAATTTTAAATTAAAAAAAATCGAGGATTCTTCCTTGAAACTTGGAAATTAATTTGAAAAAAATCGAAATTTTGTTACAAAACTAGAAATTCAACATTGATTACTTGCTTCAAATACGAATTTAGGAAAAAGCAAAATTACGAAAAAAAAACTTGAAAATTAAAAAAAAATTGCCCCTTTCTGTTTGAAACTTGAAAACTTAAAATGAAAATATTAAACATTATTTGTTAATATTCCGAAATTTGATAAGAAAACAATCGACATTTCGCAACAAAATTTCGAATCTAAGACGAGTCGATAGGATACAAAATTAGAAAAAAAGTTTAAATTTCTCAAGAAACTCGAGATTCATTGTCAACAAACCATAAAAATTTAAATATTTCCAAACTGGGCTGAAGAAATGTTAAATAAATTGAAAAAAACATAATATTTCCGGTCAATAAGGGTCTACCATAAAGAATTAAAAAAAATAGATAAAAAGAACTTGAAATTTTAAGCAAAATTGTTCCTTTCAAGCTGAACTGGAAATCAATCCATTTCTGATCGGTCCATTTCTGATAACGAAAGTAAATTTCTAGGCAAAACTTAAAAATTTTTAAAAACAATTGTCGCTTTCGAGGTGAACCTCGAAAGCGGTTCACCTCTCACCTTTGGAGGTTCACCTCCAAACTGACAACTCTTTTGTGAAATCTTGGGTTTTTTGAGAAATTAAAACCTTTTTTTTTACCAAAATGTAATAATCTTCAATTTTGTTAATATAAAGTTTCAACAAAAGAGTTGTCACTTTGGATTTGAGACTTCAAATTAAATAAAAATCGAAGATTCTTCGTTGACACTCGGAATTTGATAAAACAAATCGACTTTTGGCGACGAAATCTCGAAATTAAAAATTGAATCTTCGCTGAGACGCTGAATTTAAATTCAAAAAGGTGAAATTTCGCGAAACAATTCAAAAATTTCTGAACAAAAATTGACGCTTTCTAAATGAAACTTGAACTGAAAAAATCGACATTTCATAACAAAATCTGAAATTTCAAACAAGGTGCCTTCAAGGTGAAGTGAAAATTGATAAAATTAAGAATTCTTCGTTCAGATTCTGTTAAAGAATACGTTTCTCGACAAAACTATTTTGAAAAAAGAATTGTCGCTTTCGGGGTAAAACTTGAAATTAAAATAAAATTGAGATTCTTAAATTTAGATAATAAAGTGTTAATTAAGGATGCTTCATTCTAATTCTAATAAAGAATTTCTCGTTAGAACAAGAAAATGTCTATCAATAATAGTCGCTTTCGAGGTGAAACTTCCAATTTAAAATAAATTGAAAATTCGTAAATTTCCATTAAGAGTTAAAATTTCTCAAGAAACTCGAGATTCACAAAAGGAATTATCCCTTTGAATTCAAAACCTCAAAAAAGTCGATATTTCACGACAAAACTTAAAATTAAAAAGTAGGCTCTTCGCTGGAACCCTGATTTTAGATTTAAAAAGGGCGCAATTTGCGAAACTAATTTCTCTGAATTTTTGAAAAAAAGTTGACTCTTTCGAACTGAAACTTGAAATGACAATAATGAAGATTTTTTTTTGAAATTTGGTAACGAAAAATTGACCCCTAACAAAACTTGAAATTTCATATGCAAGCAGAATGCAACCTAGACACTACAAATTCGTGCAGCCCTCCAGGCGCGGTAGCACAAGTAACTGAACTGCCAACAGTTGAAACACAGCCACCTAGCGAAGCGGTTACTCTCTAGGAAAAAGTTCCCAGAAGACAAGGATTCTAATGCACAGGCCAATAGGTTTAAACATTTATTAGAATTCGAAGTTTGGAAACCAAATACCGGTTTCGATCTTGTTAGATCTCGTTGGTTTGGTATATCCAACTCGAATGCTAATAAATGTTCCGACAAGTAAGTACTAAAACATTCACAGGCGTCGTCAAGCGAGTGACTCTTAGTACTACCACCTATTGGTCCATAGAGAAACTATGGCCATCGCCAACAATGTCGTATGCAAGAAGAATGCAACCTAGACTACAAATTCATGCAGCCCTCCAGGCGTCTATAGTGTAGTGAATCATAGGTAGCTGAACTACCAACAGTTGAAACATTGCCACCTAGCGAATCGGTTGCTCTCTAGGAAACATTTCCCAGAAGACAAGGATTCTAATGCACGGACCAATAGGTTTAAACATTTATTAGATTCGAAGTTTGGAAACCAAATACCGGTTTCGATCTTGTTAGATCTCGTCAGTTTGGTATATCCAACTCGAATGCTAACAAATGTTCCGACAAGTAAGTACTAAAACATTCACAGGCGTCAAGCGAGTGACTCTTAGTACTACCACCTATTGGTCCATAGAGAAACTATGGCCATCGCCAACAATGTCGTATGCAAGAAGAATGCAACCTAGACTACAAATTCATGCAGCCCTCCAGGCGGCGTGTATAGTGAGTGAATCATAGGTAGCTGAACTACCAACAGTTGAAACACTGCCACCTAGCGAATCGGTTGCTCTCTAGGAAACATTTCCCAGAAGACAAGGATTCTAATGCACGGACCAATAGGTTTAAACATTTATTAGATTCGAAGTTTGGAAACCAAATACCGGTTTCGATCTTGTTAGATCTCGTCAGTTTGGTATATCCAACTCGAATGCTAACAAATGTTCCGACAAGTAAGTACTAAAACATTCACAGGCGTCAAGCGAGTGACTCTTAGTACTACCACCTGTTGGTCCATAGAGAAACTATGGCCATCGTCAACAATGTCGTATGCAAGAAGAATGCAACCTAGACTACAAATTCATGCAGCCCTCCAGGCGGCGTGTATAGCGAATCATAGGTAGCTGAACTACCAACAGTTGAAACACTGCCACCTAGCGAAGCGGTTGCTCTCTAGGAAACATTTCCCAGAAGACAAGGATTCTAATGCACGGACCAATAGGTTTGAACATTTATTAGATTCGAAGTTTGGAAACCAAATACCGGTTTCGATCTTGTTAGATCTCGTCAGTTTGGTATATCCAACTCGAATGCTAACAAATGTTCCGACAAGTAAGTACTAAAAGATTCACAGACGTCAATTTCAAACAAAATTGTTTCCTTCGACCTCAATTGCAAATTACATAATAAAATTAAGGATTTTTCCTCCAAAAAAAGTCTTAGTTTCTCGACGAAACTCGAAAATTGTCGCTTTGTGAAACTTGCTATTAAAATAGTTGTGGTAAATATTACACAATTTTGGCAGCATTTTATTGTTTTATTTCAAAATGTCATAAAAAAAGTTTCAAAGATTTTTTTGTTATTTAGGTATCCTTACTAATATATAAATGCGAAAGTGTGTTTGTCTGGCGGTTTGTCCGCTTTAGTGTTGCCAGATTTTGCGCACTTTCTCGATCGTCTACTTCTACCCATATGGCACGATTCATTTTTTATGTAAGTAAATGCAAAACTGATGACAACTCGACGGCGGCGTCATCTAACGATAAGGATCCAAACTTGATGTAACCTTGCAGGTAGTATTCTTTTGGAGGAAGTCTGACAGCGTCAAAATGCGATAGGGCGCAACTCTCTTATCGGCTTCTCTGCGATGATAGGTGCCAGATGTCCCGTATTTTACGGGTTTTTCCATATTTTGGTAAATCCCGCATTTGGAAAGAAATCTTCCATATTTTAAAGAGTGCAACGGTAACACAAATTTCAAAAATAACAAATTTGATAGGCAACGCCATCTGTTGCAGCGAGAAATAAAAAGATTAAAACAAATAAATTGATTCATCGATTCAAGAAATTTAAAAACTCTCTTTAATTTTGAACAGCTTTTCTGTTAAATTCTAATTATTCACTTAAATCCGTAGAAGTTGCGGGTAATAAATAACCTAGTATTCTATAATTCAAGAAACAATTCGTTGCTCGAAAAGTTAGGGAAACCCAATCCAGGAACCAGGAAATCAGAAGAATGAGCTCCAGAAGATAATACGCTGCGGTTTGAATCTATTATTACTGCCGAAACAACGTAACCTAACATCACAACCATGTGTGCGAGATCACCTAACCGGAGCCAGTTTGTCTGGTTCACCATCGAATAAAAATATTACTGTTACATTTTATTTTCCATTTGAAATGCCGACGACGTACCCGACCGTTTCTCCTTCCCGACCACAGCGCAATATGAAATGTAAATGGAAAACAGCCTGCAGCGTATGCGGTTTTTGTCCGGGGAAAAAATCAGCTCGCACATGTTTGAAAATCGTCTGCTTCGTATGCGATTCGCGAGCGAATTTTTTTTCCAAACTCGGAATTAATTCAGCGATCGCATTTTAAACGGCTAGATTCAATTTGCCCCGAGACGTAATCTAAATGCCTACATTCGAACGCACCCCCAGGCCAAACGGCCACTACTCCGCCATTACATGTCATATATAACAATCTCGCGTTGGTAACCTTTTATCGACTGGGTTATTGCCTGTTTGAATTATGGGGCCAGATTTCGCAATTTTAGAAAATTGCGGAGCGCCGGCTGCGGCTGCGCTTCCTTAAAGAAATTTTCTGGTGTCTTGTTGAATAATATCGAATCATAAACCAAGTATCATGCAGTAAAACTTCCCAATAGCATTATAAAAGTTGGTCTACTTGAAGATGACCCCAGAGATGGAAAGTCGCCTTTGACCGCTAAAAGCGAAATGATACTCATGATTGGTCCGAAACATAGATATAAATTGATTAAGTCAAACTTATGAGAACAATCCCAAACAGGATGATTGGTCCGAAACACAGATATAAATTGATTAAGTCAAACTTATGAGAGCAATCCCAAACAGGATGATTGGTCTGAAACACAGATATAAATTGATTAAGTCAAACTTATGAGAGCAATCCCAAACAGGATGATTGGTCTAAAACACAGATATAAATTGATTAAGTCAAACTTATGCGAGCAATCCCAAACAGGATGATAGATCCGAAACACAGATATAAGTTGATTAGGTCAAACTTATGAGAGCAAATCCCAAACAGGAATCTGCCTGTTATAAAATGTCCGTCAAAAGCGAAGACGCCCTTAAATTATTTGGTCCGAAATATTTGTCAGATGTAAGTTGAATAGGTCAAACTTATGAGACCGATCCCAAACACAGGTAGCGTCTTCTTACGGAATGTCCCCCATGAATTGTTTATGATGATATTTTTCAGATATAAATTGAACAGGTCAAACTTACTAGATCGATCCCAAACACAAAGCGCGTCTACCTGTTGCAACGTCCCCCAAATGGCGCGCATGAATTGTTTATAGTTGTTTAAGACAGAAGTTGAGTAGGTCAGACTTACGAGACCGCTCCCCAGCACAAAGCGCGTCCACCTGTTATCAAATGCCCCCCAACAGTAGACAAAGCGTCCAAGACTTGGCCCGAAATACTCATCGGATCTAAACTGAATAGCTCAAACTTACAACACCGATCCCAAACACTACCGATAGTGAATGAACACGACGCATTTATCCACTACGAATACTCGATCGATTACTTCTTTTACCGCGAAGTGTTAAAGCGTCCGAAACGTCAACACTTACCGTTGTTTATGTCCCTTGAAATCGCATGACGTTAACAGAGGATATTTCAGGTTTCCGCAGTCGGTCATTATAAAGTTTATAAATGTGTCGAAATCGCCGAATTACCATAAATCATATCTTTGGGTCGCGTCCAGGATCGACTTTAAAATTATTATTTGTGGACGTTTGCGGCAATTTATTTCTTAATGGGGGACAGAAATTGTTGTTAATTATACGTCTAACATTCGTTATGATAAATTCACGTCGAGAGACGATCATGTTTAAAATATACTAAGTGCTTGTCTGTTTATTACGCCACTTGTAACATTGAGATATTATCCAAACAAACTTCGCTCGGACGATATTTTGAAATTTCAACTATAATCCGGAATCGAAAATAAATGACTGGATATAATTGAAAATTGATCGTGGTTTATTTTAAGGAGCAGATTTAAAAGCGGAAATATGTCGATATGTTTAGACAATAACGTAAGAACTTCACGCATTACAAAAATTATAACAATGACATTGTATGAGCTTAATTCTAATAGAATAACAGGGGGAGCAACTAACGTACGTAACTGGAAGAATTTACATTCGTATTTTGGTCGTACTGTAGAATTCTGGATCCATTTTTAGCGACATATGTTCATTGTAGTCATTTTAATAATTTTTTTTGTCCAGAGACCATTGCTTTGATTGATCTATAATAATAGATAAAATATAAATGTCTGTGATTTCAAATTGACTGTCACTTTGCAAACGTATCGCTTTCAACATATTATAAATACCAATGATGCCTTTCTTTTTTAGAAATTTTGATGTCTGTTGGTCTATTTGTCTGGACTAATCTAGGAAACGGCCAACTAAATCGATTTTGAGGAAATTCTCACTTACATTTAAAGTCTTTTCTTGGGCATACTTTACGCTATTTATTCAGTCGAACTAAGCATTATATTTAAGGTTAAATGTTAATGATGTTATGAGAGGAGAGAAGGAGTACCCAAAGAGGAGCGAAGAAGACAAGAAAAGATAAGACAAGAGAAGATAAGAAAAGAACAGGGGAGAGAAGAGAAGGGAAAGGAAGGGAAGAGAAGTAATGGAACGAGAAGAGAAGAGATGGAAAGAGAAGAGATGGGAAGAGAAGAGATGGAACGAGAAGAGATGGGAAGAGAAGAGATGGGAAGAGAAGAGATGGGGGCAGAAGAGATGGGAATAGAAGAGATAGGAAGAGAAGAGATGGAGCAAGATGATGGGAAGAGAAGAAATGGGAAGAGAAAAGATGGGAAGAGAAGAAAAGAGATGGGAAAAGAAGAGAAGAGATTGGAAGATAAGAGATGGAAAGAGAAGGGGTGGGAAGAGAAGAGAAGAGATGGAAAGAGAACAGGTCGGAAGAGAAGAGATGGGAAGAGTAGAGATGGGAAGAAAAGGGAAGGACAGAGATAGGAAGAGAAGAGAAGAGATGTAAAGAGAAGAGATGGGAAGAGAAAGGATGGGAAGAGAAAGGATGGGAAGAAAACGGAAGAAAAGAGAAAAGATGGAAAGAAGAGAAAAATATGAAGAGAAGAGATGGGAAGAGAAGGGAAGGAAAGAGAAGAGATGGAAAGAGAAGAGAAAAAATGGGAAGATAAGAAATGAGAAGAGAAGAGATGGGAAGAGAAGAGAAGAGATGGAAAAAGAAGAGATGGGAAGAGAAGAGATGGAAAGAGAAGAGATGGGAAGAGAAGGGAAGAGAAGGGAAGAGAAGAGATGGGAAAAAGAGATGACAAGAGAAGAGATGGAAAGAATAAGGAAAGGAAGGGAAGAGACGGGAGGAGAATAGATGGGATCAGAAGAAATGGGAAGCAAAAGAGATGGGAAGAGAAATGAAGAGAAGAGACGGAAAAAGAAAAAAGAAAAGAGACGGGAAGAGAAGAGATGGGAAGAGAAGGGATGGGAAGAAAAGAGATGGAAAGAGAAGAGATGTGAAGAGAAGAGATGGGAAGAGAAGAGATAGGAAGAGAAGAGATGGGAAGAGAAGAGATGGGAAGAGAAGAGATGAGAAGAGAAGAGATGGGAAGAGAAGAGATGGGAAGAGAAGAGATGGAAAAAGAAGAGATGGGAAGAGAAGAGATAGGAAGAGAATAGATGGGAAGAAAAGGGATGGGAAGAGAAGAGATGGGAAGAGAAGAGATGGGAAGAGAAAAAATGGGAAGAGAAGAGATGGGAAGAGAAGAGATGGCAAGAGAAGAGTTGGGAAGACAAGAGAAAACATGGGAAGACAAGAGAAGAGATGGGAAGAGAAGATGAGAGATGGGAAGAAAAGAGATAGAAAGAGAAGAGATGAGAAGAAAGGAGATGGAAAGAGAAGAGATAAGAAAAGAAGAGTAGGGAAGAGTAGAGATGGAAAGAGAAGAGAAAAATGGGAAGAGAAGAGATGGAAAGAGAAAAGATGGGAAGCGAAGAGAAAAGTTGGAAAAAAGAGATGGCAAGAGAAGGGATGGAAAAAATAAGGAAAGGAAGGGAAGACATGGGAGGAAAAGATATGGGACCAGAATAAATGGGAAGCAAAAGAGATGGGAAGAAAAATGAAGAGAAGAGAAGGGAAGAGAAACAAAAGAGATGGGAAGAGAAGGGAAGAGAAACAAAAGAGATGGGAAGAGAAGAGATAGGAAAAGAAGAGATGAGAAGAGAAGAGATGGGAAGAGAAGGGATGAGAAGAAAAGAGATGGGAAAAGAAGAGATGAGAAGAGAAGATTTGGAAGAAAAGAGATGGGAAGAAAAGAGATAGAAAGAGAAGAGATGGGACGAGAAGAGATGGAAAGAGAAGAGATGGGAAGAGAAGAGATGTGAAGAGTAGAGGTGGGAAGAAAAGGGAAGAAAATAGATGGGAAGAGAAGAGAAAAAATGAGAAAAGGAGAGATGGAAAGAAAAGAGTTTGAAAGAGAAGAGAAGGAAAGAGAAAAGAAGAGAAGAGATGGGAAGAGAAGAAAAAAATGGAAAGAGAGATGGGAAGAAAAGAGATAGGAAGAGAAAAGAAGAGACGGGAAGAGAAAAGAAGAGAAGGGAAGAGAAGAGAAAAAATGGGAAGAGGGGAGATGGGAAATGGGAAAACAAGAGATGAAAAGAGAAAAGAAGAGAAGGGAAGAGAAGAGAGGGAAAGAGTAAAGAAGAGAAGAGGTGGGAAGAGAAGAGAAAAAATGCGAAGAGAAGAGATGGGAAGAGTAAAGAAGAGAAGAAAAGAAGAGAGTAGAATAAATGGAAAGAGATCAGAAGAAATGGGAAAAAAGAGATGGAAAGAGAAGATGGAAGAAGAGAACCGTAATAAAAAGAGCAAATAAAAAAGAATTAATAAAACTAATTTCATCATTTCATTGCATTCATTCATCATTTCATTGTTATAGATCCATTATTTGAAATCCCTCAGTGGCTCCCTAGTGACAAAATAGTATGTGGTATATTGCGACCGTCTTCAGGGTTGGAAGAGCAACGAACTGCTTTTCCACTTCACGAAATTTCTTTACGAGACGCAAATATAGACGAGAGAATCCGAAAGCAATTGTAGCGTTCAAGCGCAAATAATGATGCATCATGTCATGTGTTGTTGGTTCCGAGCGATCCGCTTGGTCAACCAAGGCGATTGCAGTCTCACACACACTACCATGTGAACTCTACAACAAAATAAAAAATTGTCGCGTGCATTTTATTCCATTGAGATCGTAATAATTTACGATTAATGCCAATGATCGTCGACATATCGCATTCATGAATAAACGAACCACAAACACATTGAGATTTATGATTCGATCGCATTTCTAAAGGGCGTGGATGTTTTTTTTTTAGGTCAGTTAAATAATTGATACTACGCGGAATTGTTCGACATCCATAATTCATAAGCTCCATTTAACAATAAATACAACAAAACAAACTGAAAATTTCACTGCGTCTAGTAAATCAGCAGTTTATAGCTCTGGATGAATTTTAATTACAGAGAGTGTTCATAGTAGCATGAACAGAACATGCTCAAGTTCATCTACAACGAAAAGCCGTGTCGTGATACTTGCAAAACCAAACGCCACGTGTCCTGGCGAACTTAAAAATGCCACAAAACGTTGTGGTTCTTTAAATATCTAATGCGTTGTGGTAGCGAGGAAATTCCACAACGACTTCTAGACGGTAGTTGATGCAGCCACATCGCGGTTAAACAAAACTCAACTAGCGAATACGTCTCGCGTAATAAATTGCTGATTATCCCTAAAAGAGTAAAATCCTCGCAGCTTTATACTTAAAGGCCAATCGAATCAAGAACCAACTGATTCATTTTTTTTTCAAAAAGGAGAAAAGGAAATAGAAGAAGAATGTGCAAAAAACCAATAAATTAAACATGAAAGGTGTCGAAATACTAATTAAAATAAAGCAACCCTCCCAGCTTATACCAAAAGGCCAATCAAATCAAAAACCAAAGGATTTCATTTTTCTTCACAAGAAGAAGAAGAAAAAGAAGAGGAGGAGGAGGAAGAAGATGATGAGAAGATGATAAGAAGAAGAGACAGGAGAAGAGACAGGAGAAGAGAAGAGAAGAGAAGAGAAGAGAAGAGAAGAGAAGAGAAGAGAAGAGAAGAGAAGAGAAGAGAAGAGAAGAGAAGAGAAGAGAAGAGAAGAGAAGAGAAGAGAAGAGAAGAGAAGAGAAGAGAAGAGAAGAGAAGAGAAGAGAAGAGAAGAGAAGAGAAGAGAAGAGAAGAGAAGAGAAGAGAAGAGAAGAGAAGAGAAGAGAAGAGAAGAGAAGAGAAGAGAAGAGAAGAGAAGAGAAGAGAAGAGAAGAGAAGAGAAGAGAAGAGAAGAGAAGAGAAGAGAAGAGAAGAGAAGAGAAGAGAAGAGAAGAGAAGAGAAGAGAAGAGAAGAGAAGAGAAGAGAAGAGAAGAGAAGCGAAGAGAAGCGAAGAGAAGCGAAGAGAAGCGAAGAGAAGCGAAGAGAAGAGAAGAGAAGAGAAGAGAAGAGAAGAGAAGAGAAGAGAAGAGAAGAGAAGAGAAGAGAAGAGAAGAGAAGAGATAAAAGAAGAGATAAAAAAAGAGAGAAGAGAAGAGAGAAGAGAGAAGAAAAGAGAATAAGGAGAGCAAGAAAAAGAAGAATATGTAAAAAACCAATAAAATAATAATGAAAGTTATAAAAATAATAATTAAATGAACCAACAGGTAAGACGTAACCTCAAGGGTCGACCATCGGTGGTAAACGGGGCGCGCGCATTCTGGCAGGTTTCAAATGACGTGTGCGCGCAGGCATGTGAATCTCTATGTAGGACAGAGAGCAAAAATATGCAAGATTGAGACGTGACACCCATACAAGTGGTGAATAATGGTGAGTCTCCGCATGTGACCCCCACGTTAAATGATCACTTTATGCGCGGCCTGTCGCACTGAATGGCATATGTCCGTTGATTGAAACCCATTTAATGTTAGTTACGGTCCCGCTAAGGTAATAAGCTAACTATACCGATGTTTGCCAAATGTGAAGCAGTAAAAGTGACAAGTACGACATGGACATCATTTAATTTCTTAGTTGCATCACGACTTTCCGCTAATAAGACGAATCTCGCAAGCATCTTTCGTCAAGGTCGACAGAAG
Source organism: Dastarcus helophoroides (assembly GCA_028583605.1). NCBI lineage: Eukaryota > Metazoa > Arthropoda > Insecta > Coleoptera > Bothrideridae > Dastarcus > Dastarcus helophoroides. Next base: position 22,325,820 of record CM053332.1, on the reverse strand, counting down.
TTTGGAAGAGAAGTTATTACTTTGACTTTTTTGAAAAACTCGACTTTTTTGAAAATTTCGACTTATTAAATATTTAAACTTTTCAATTTTCGGAATTTTGTCTATTGACATTTTGATTTTTTCATACTTAAAGTACGCTTTTTTTATAATAAGAGTATTTTAAAAATTAGAATTCTGTTTAGTTTACAAAATGATATAAAACTCGTTATGTCGGGAAAAGTTAAAAATTTTCAGAAAAAATGAAAACCGCGTTTTATATTCATTACTAAGCTCATTGGTACATAAAAAAAGTATTACCTAAACAAAATAAGCTCTTTTTTCTGACCATTTGATCAGACTAATCAGGGCACCAATTATTGGGGAATTCGTTTCTAAAATCTTGTAATGTATAAATAAATACTTTAATAGTTTAGATCGCAAATGCTGTGAGAATTTTTAGTTTCTCTCAATTTCTCCGAAAGGAAATATAATAACAAATGAAGACTTTATTTCACTTTCACATACTTAAATAATTAAACTTAATGCTTTTGTAATAGATGCGTCTTGATAATGAGACACGTCTAATACAAATGACTCTTGTAATAAACAAAAAATGTTTACAAATCCATCAGATCAAATTTTAAATAGAAATATATAAATAGTGTATCCAAATTGAACAGTTCCCTAAAGGGATTTTGCTAGAAATTACATTCGAAATAGTTTACGACAATTCTGCAGAATTATGAAAATTAAGAAGAGAAGAGATGGAAAGAGAAGAGATGGAAAGAGAAGAGATAGAAAGAGAAATAATGAGAAGAGATTGAAAGGGGAGAGATGGGAAGAGGAGAGATGGGAAAAGGAGAGATGGGAAGAGTAAAGAAGGGAAGAGAAGAAATATGAAAAGAAGTAATGCGAAGAGAAGAGACAGGAAGAGAAAAAGATAGGAAGAGAAGAAATGCGAAAAAAAGAGAAGAGACGGAAAGGGAAGAGATAGGAAGAGAATATATGGGAAGAGAAGATCCAGGACGAGAAGAGAAAAGAAGTGAAGAGATAGGAAGAAAAGGAATGGAAAAAGAAGAGATGGAAGAAGAGAAGGGAAGAAATAGGAAGAGAAGAGACGGGAAAAGAAAATATGGTAACAGGAGAAAAAGGGTAAGAAGAAAAGAGAAAAAAAACTGGGAATAGAAGAGATAGGAGGAGAAGAGAAGGAAAGAAATAGGAAGAGAACAGATGGGAAGAGAAAATATGGTAACAGGAAAAAAGAGGTGAAAAAAGAAGAGAAAAGAAAATGGGAAAAGAACAGATAGGAGGAGAACAGAAGGCAAGAGATAGGAACAAAAGAGGTGAGAAGAGAAGAGATGGGAAGGCAAGAAAAGAGAAAAATAAGGGAGAAAAAAGATAGGAGGTGAAGAAAATATACGAGAGAAGAAGATAATAGATAGGAAGAGAAGAAATTGGAACAGAAGATATGTGAAGAATGAAGGGAAGAAATAGGAAGAGGAGAGATCGGAAGAGAGATGGAAGGAGAGGAAAAGGTAAGATATAGGAAGATGAGAAAGGGGAAGAAAAGAGATGGGAAGAGAAGAGAAAAGAAAAGAAGAGACAGGAAAAGAAAAATAGGAAAAAGAAGAGAAGGAAAGAGATAGGAACAAAAGAGGTGGGAAGAAAAGAGATGGGAAGAGAAGAAAAGAGAACAGATAGGAGGAGAAAAGAAGAGATAGGAAGAGAAGAAATCGGAAGGGAAGAGATGGGAAGAGAAGAGATAGGAAGAGAAGAAAAAGAAAAAATAGGACGAGGAGAGATGGGAAGAAGTAAGAAGAGGAAATATGGGAAGAAATACAGAGATGAGAGATGGGAAAAGAAAAGATGGAAAAAGGGAAAGGGAAGAGGAGAGATAGGAAGAGAAGAAATGGGAAGAGAAGAAAACAGATGTGAAGAAAATAAATAGAAAGAGAAGAGATAAGAAGAGAAGAAAAGAGAAGAGAGGAGAAGAGGCGGGAAGAGAGGAGAAAAGATTGAAGAGATAGGAAGTGAAGTGATGGGAAGAGAGGAGAAGAGAAGTAAAGAGATGGGAAGAGACATGAGAAGAGAAGAGGTAAGAAGAGAAGAAAAGAGATATTAAGATAAAAGGGAAGAGAAGAGATGGGAAATAAAAGAGATAAGAAGAGAAGAAATGGGAATAGAAGAGATGGGAAGGGCAGAGATAGAAAGATAAGAGAAGAGATGGGAAGACAAGAAAAAAGTAAGGGAGAGAAGAGATGGGAGGGGAAGAAAATATACGGGAGGAGAAGAGAATAAATAGGAAGAGAAGAAATGGGAATAGAAGATATGTGAAGAATGAAGGGAAGAAATAGGAAGAGGAGAGATCGGAAGAGGGACGGAAAAAGAGGAAAAGGTAAGATATAGGAAGATGATAAAGGGGAAGAGAAGAGATGGGAAGAGAAGAGAAGAAAAAAGAAGAGACAGGAAGAGAAAACTAGAAAAAGAAGAGATTGAAGAAAAAGAGAAGGAAAGAGATAGGAACAAAAGAGATGGAAAGAAAAGAGATAGGAAGAGAAGAAAAGAGAAGAGATTGAAGAAGGAGAGATGGGAAAAGAAGAGCTACGAAAAGAACAAATGCGAAGAGAAGGGAAGGGATAGGAAAAGAATATATAGGAAGAGAAGATCCGGGAAAAGGAGAGAAGGGAAGGGAAGAAATAAAAAGAGAAGAGATGGAAAGACAAAATATGGTAATAAAAGAAAAGAGGTGAGAAGAGAAGGGAAGAAATAGGAACAAAGGAGGTGGGAAGAGAAGAGATGGGAAGACAAAAATAGAGAAAAGTAAGGGAGAGAAGAGAATAAACGGGAGGAGAAGAGAAGAGATAGAAAGAGATAAAAAGGGAAGAGAAGATATGTGAAGAATGAAGGGAAGAAATAGGAAGAGGAGAGATCGGAAGAGAGGAAATGGAAAGAGGAAAAGGGAAGATATAGGAAGATGAGAAAGGGGAAGAGAAGAGATGGAAAGAGAAGAGAAGAGAAAAGAAGAGACGGGAAGAGAAAAATTGTAAAAACAAGAGATGGAAAGAGAAGAGAAGGAAAGAGATAAAAACAAAAGAGGTGGGAAGAGAAGAGATGGAAAGAGAAGAAAAGAGAAGAGATGGGAGAAGAGAAGAAATAGGAAGAGAAGAAATGGGAAGGGAAGAAATGGGAAGGGAAGAGAAGAGGTAGAAACAGAAAAAAAGGGAAGAAAGAGGAAGAGAAAAGATGGTAAGAAATAGGAAGAGGAAAGATGGAAAGAAATAGGGATAAGAGAGATGGGAAAAGAAAAGATGGAAAGAGAGGAAAGAGGAAGAGATAGGAATATAAAAAAGGGGAAGAGAACAGATGGGAAGAGGAGAGATAGGAAGAGAAAAAAAGAGGTGTGAAGAGAATAGATAGAAAGATAAGAGAAGACAAAAGAAGAGAAGAGAAGAAAAGAGAAAAGAGAAGAAGAGACGCAAAGAGAGGCGAAAATATGTGAAGAGATAGGAAGTGAAGTGATGGAAAGAGAGAAGAAAAGAAGTAAAGAGATAAGAAAAGAAGTAAAGAGATAAGAAGTATAGAGATGGGAAGAGACATGGGAAGATAACAGGTAGGAAGAAAAGAAAAGAGATAGGAAGATAAAAGGGAAGAGAAGAGATGGAAGGAGAAGAGATGGAAGGAGAAGAGAATAGACGAGAGAAGAGAAGAGAAAAAAGGGAAGAAATGGGAACACAAGATATGTGAAAAATGAAGGGAAGAAATAAGAAGAAGAGAGATCGGAAGAGAGGAAATGGAAAGAAAGGAGAAATGAAGATATAGGAAGATGATAAAGGTTTGAAAGAGAAGAGATGGGAAAAGAAGAGAAAAAAAAGAAGAGACAGGAAAAGAAAAATTGGAAAAGAAGAGATGGAAGGAGGAAGGAAAGAGATAGGAACAAAAGAGGTGAAAAGAGTAGAGATGGGAAGAGAAGAAACGAGAAGGAAACATATGGCAAGAGAAGAGATAGGAAGAGAAGAAAAGGGTAAAAATAGGAATAGGAGAGATGGGAAGAAATAGGAAGAGGAAAGATGGGAAGAAATAGGGAGAGGAGAGATGGGAAAAGAAAAGATGGAAAGAGAGAAAAGGGGAAGAGATACAAAGACAAAAAGGGGGAAGGGAAGACATGGGAGAAGAAAAAATATAAGAAAAGAAAAATGTAAATAGAAGAGATGGAAACAGTAGAGATAGAAAGAGAAGAGAAGAAGAAGAAGAAGAATGAGAAAAAATGGGAAGAGAAAAAAGAGGTGAGAAGAGATGAGATAGAAAGAGAAGGGAAGAGAAGGGAAAATAAGAGAAGAAAAGAAAAGAGAGGAGAAGAGATGGGAAGAGAGGAGAAAAGATGTGAAGAGAAAGGAAGTGAAGTGATGGAAAGAGAGGAGAAAAGAAATAAAGAGATAGGAAGTAAAGAGATTAGAAGAGACATGAGAAGAGAAGGAAACAGATAGGAAAATAAAAAGGAAGAGAAGAAATGGGAGAGAAGAGATGAGAAGAGAAAGGAAGACAAAATAGAAGAGGATAAGAGAAGGGAACAGGAAAAGAGAAGGGAAGAGTATAAGAGAAGGGAAGAGGATAAGAGAAGGGAAGAGTATAAGAGAAGGGAAGAGAAGAGAGGAAAAGAAAAGAGAAGAGAAGAGAAGAGAAGAGAGAGAAAAGAAGAGAAGGGAAGAGTATAAGAGAAGGGAAGAGTATAAGAGAAGGGAAGAGTATAAGAGAAGGGAAGAGTATAAGAGAAGAGAAGAGAAGAGAAGAGAAGAGAAGAGAAGAGAAGAGAAGAGAAGAGAAGAGAAGAGAAGAGAAGAGAAGAGAAGAGAAGAGAAGAGAAGAGAAGAGAAGAGAAGAGAAGAGAAGAGAAGAGAAGAGAAGAGAAGAGAAGAGAAGAGAAGAGAAGAGAAGAGAAGAGAAGAGAAGAGAAGAGAAGAGAAGAGAAGAGAAGAGAAGAGAAGAGAAGAGAAGAGAAGAGAAGAGAAGAGAAGAGAAGAGAAGAGAAGAGAAGAGAAGAGAAGAGAAGAGAAGAGAAGAGAAGAGAAGAGAAGAGAAGAGAAGAGAAGAGAAGAGAAGAGAAGAGAAGAGAAGAGAAGAGAAGAGAAGAGAAGAGAAGAGAAGAGAAGAGAAGAGAAGAGAAGAGAAGAGAAGAGAAGAGAAGAGAAGAGAAGAGAAGAGAAGAGAAGAGAAGAGAAGAGAAGAGAAGAGAAGAGAAGAGAAGAGAAGAGAAGAGAAGAGAAGAGAAGAGAAGAGAAGAGAAGAGAAGAGAAGAGAAGAGAAGAGAAGAGAAGAGAAGAGAAGAGAAGAGAAGAGAAGAGAAGAGAAGAGAAGAGAAGAGAAGAGAAGAGAAGAGAAGAGAAGAGAAGAGAAGAGAAGAGAAGAGAAGAGAAGAGAAGAGAAGAGAAGAGAAGAGAAGAGAAGAGGAGAAGAGAAGAGAAGGAAGAGAAGGAAGAGAAGGAAGAGAAGAAATGGAAGAGAAGAGAAAAGAAGAGAAAGAGAAGAGAAGAGAAGAGAAGAGAAGAGAAGAGAAGAGAAAGAAAGAGAAGAGAAGAGAAGAGAAGAGAAGAGAGGAAAAAGAAGAGAAGAGAAAGAAGAGAGAAAGAGAAGAGAAGAGATGGAGAGAGAGAAGAGAAAGGAAGAAAAGGAAGAGGAAGAGAGGGAAGAGAAGAGAAGAGAAGAGAAGAAGAAAAGAAGAAAGAAAGAGAAGAAAGAGAGGAAGAGAGGAGAAAGAGGAGAGAGAAAGGAAGAGAAGAGAGAGAGAAGAGAAGAAAGAGAAAGAAAGAGAGAGAAGAGAAGAGAGAGAAGAGAAGAGAAGAGAAAAAGAAGAGAAGAAAGAAAGAGAAGAGAAGAGAAGAAGAGAAGGAAAAAAGAGAAGAGATAGGAAGAGAAGAGGTGGAAGAGAAGAGATAGGAAGAGAAGAGATGCGAAAAGAAGAGAAGAGAAGAGAAAAGAAGAGATGGGAAGAAAGAGAAGAGAAGAGAAGAGAAGAGATGGGAAGAGAAAGAGAAGAGAAAGAAGAGATGGGAAGAGAAGAGAAGAGAAGAGAAAGAAGAGACGGGAAGAGAAGAGAAGAGAAAAGAAGAGATGGGAAGAGAAGAGAAGAGAAAGAAGAGAGGAGAAGAGAGGAGAGAGACGGAAAGAAGAGGAGGAGAGAGGCGAGGAGAGGAGAGGAGAGGAGGGGAGAGGATAGAAGAAGAGAAGAAATTAGAAGAGAAAGGAAGAGAAGATATAGGAAAAGAAGGGAAAAGAAGAGAAGAGAGGAAAAAAGAAAAGAAAAGAGAAGGAATGAGAAGAGATAGAAAGAGAAGATGGGAAGAGAAAAGAAGTGAAGGAAAGAGAAGAGAAGAAATGGGAAGAAAAGAGAAGAGACTAGAAAAACTTGTCTGTAATGACAGGATGTCAAATAACTATTCCAGTTACGGAAAAAGTGTCCTAGAACGTATTGGCGTAATGACAGGATGTCAAATAACTATAACTATTCCAGTTACGGAAAAAGTGTGGTAAAACGTATCGGTAATCAGTCCCGAACGGTATGATGGCGCCTAAATTAAAATAATTACTCCCGTCTCGCATCTCGAAAGATAATCGGCGTCGAAGGTTGAAAAAAGTACCAGGAATCGTTAATGACGAAGTGGTGCGTGCGAGATGGCGGGTAATTTGCGTCATTAGATGGTTATTTACGCGATGTTCCCTTAAGATCAAGGTCGGTTTCCTGTTACATTGCTTTGCAGTGAATTATGACACAGAACCCATCGACAGGTAGACATTCAATTATCTTTAATATCCTAGCGGGAGAACAATCTTCGTCACAGGCAGCTTCTATGGCATGCGACCCATTTTAAAACCGTTACTGAATAAATCCTCTACTGGTACCTGTTCTGTTACTCTCTTTCGGGATTAAAATCGACTTTCGCGATTGGAGCGTTCGTCATTGCAACTGAATCAGTTTTTTGCCAAAATAATACTCCTCAAGTATCTTAGCTAATACATGAGGAAGTGAGTTGGTTTGAGTTTGTCTATTTATCCAAGGCTCAATTACTGAAGCAGTTATCATGAAAATTACATGTTCTGTGCAAGATGGGATCGTTAGTGAGATACGTTTTATTTGGAAAATCTGGTACAGATGCACCCAAACTAATCCAGAAAGGGTCCACAATTTTTCTCCATTGTCTATGTAAATATAAATGCAAAATTGGATGACGACGATAGGGCAGAACCTTCAGTAACTATTTCCTAAAGCACTGTGGCTTGTGATTAAGTCCAAAGAAGGTTTCACCCCTTTACCACATCGGCAATTAAATAAATAATTACGCTGAGCCGATGTGGTAAAGAAACCTTCTTTGGACTTCAATAACTATGCACGTATTATTCTATTATTATAATGGGCCGGCAGTGTCATCTAATGCGACAAGGCCCAACCTTACTACTCAATATGTAGCAGAAGACTCGCACTAGGCAGCTAACATGCACACGATCGTAACAACGAATTTGAACAAAACATCATTCTGCAATCTACACGAACTGTTTAAAACTATACACAGCCAATTAGATTAGTTTTATTGCATTTTCCCCAAACTAATTTGATAAATGAGAAAGTATATTGAACCGACAGCACCATATAACGCCGTCTTGCAACAATTTACTACATTTGCTTCTTAAGCAAACTACAGATTAATTAAAATATTGAAACAAAACAAATTGATCAGTAAATTTAACCAATTTAAAAACTGACGTGAAATTTTTCCGTTATGTTGCAAAGACAATTATTACTTTAAAACCATAACGCCAGTATTCAGCGTTATCGAATAATTACTGTAACGTAAAAAGTATTGAAGTTGGGAAAAAATCGCAAGCCAACCTGGTATACTTAAGACGCCACCTAACTGAACCAGAGCGAGCTTGAATAACGGCTTTGACCCTGAGTTGTGTCGTTAATTTATCATAACAGTGTGAATAAACGTGGAAATTAATTGATTTACAAGTAACATGGAATTTTTCCGAACTCAGCATTCGCAACACCCCTTATAAGTAAACGGAGTTGTCGGTTACTAAATCACTGCCCGATATCAAGCGGAGTTGGTGTCTACTGTTGTTGTTTCGCCGACACTTTTCTCCTTGCGAGCCGTTAAATAGATGGCTTCCGCGATTTGTACGGCCGACGATTAATCGCCTTTGTCGATGACGTACAACGTTTCTGCCCATTTATTAATTTGTGAACCTTCGCCATCCCAGTCTTTTGATTGCACAAAAAACGATTTCATTTACGAAAGCCAAATTTAAAAAAATCTATGTTTGAGTTCATGTGGTAGTCGTTTTATGGTAATTCAGGCTAACATGAGTCGATCATTGGAGTACAGCCACCACCACTGACACATTTCGTCTTGTACGTTATTTATTTACGTTTGCCAACACTGCACGAAACGTGTTCTCTCACTTTCGTTCAACGTTCACCACATTTATATCAAACTAGAAGTTTATCCGGCCTTTGGTCGGTAAAACGATTCCAAATGGCGTCATTTTTTCAAAAAAAAAGTGGCACCGCGTACTTGATTCGGATCTCCGGCCGTATTTGGTGCGATTTGGTAATAATTCGCTTAACGTAACCTATTTACTTTTGCAGGTTTCCGAACACGACATGAAGTAGGAATTTAGTGTCATTAATTATCAATAGTTAATTTATGACAGTGGAAAGCTGGTGTCGACAATTTACGACGTGTTTTCATACGTTATTATACGCCCTATTTGTAAAACCTACAATTTCATCGATTGCTTGATTTTCTACTCTATTAGCATAACAAGCGGCGAATTGACGATAAATGTAAATAACCGATGATGCTCCTGGCTTCTGAAAAAAAAACTACATTCGTTTTTGTGGCTAAGAAACATCTCAATTACGCTCGGTCGATCGGTACCACTTGGAACAGTTTACATTAGACGTAATTACGATTACGTCTATTCTTAGCGAAAGAATGTCAATAAATAATTAGTCAAGTTAAACGTTAGGTAAACATAACGTTCTGTTAAACGTTGGAATATTCGAATTTAAAGTTTCAAATCTAAACATTAAGGTAAATAAAGGAGGCTAGACGTTAAAAAATATTGCTTTATTATAATCACAGACTTATATTAGCCTGTTAGGGCCATTAAGACAGCTGTGTTGGATCTTTTAATGAGTATTTTTAAAATTCTTCGACTTAATATCGTAAACTGATCTATTTATGTGAGAAAATCCGCGTGAAAGCTAAAATTAAGCGTCTACTTGGAAAAATTGCGTCATTCAATTCTCGATCCTTTAGCGAGCTCGACTAGTGGCACAGAGCAACTCGGACATATACCCGATGGGTCGATCTGATTTTGAAAAAGGGTTAAAAAATATTTTTCCAAAAAGGATGAAATTGTTGAAAGAAGTCAAAATTTTAGTAAAAAAAAAAAGAAAAATTAGTGACAAAAGTTCGACAGAAATTCTGCGAAAAGATCGAAAATTTTCAAAGAAGAAGAAGAAGATCAAACTTTTCAAAGAAGCCAAACTTTTCAAAAAATAAAATTTTTAAAGAGCAAAGTAGCATTTCTCAAATAAAATTCTTATTTACTACATAAAAGTCGAGAAGAAGTGTCAAAACTTCGAGGGAAAGTCAAAATTTTTATAACGAAAGTAGAAAATTTTTAACAAAAAATAAAATAGAAATTCTGTAAAAAGATCAAAAATGTCAAAAAAGACGAAATTTTGAAAAAATCAAATTCCCAAAAGTCAAACGAATCAGAATTTTCAAACTTTTCAAAGAAATCCAATTTCTGACAAAGTACAATTTTTCAAATAAGTCTTATTTATTACATACAAGTCGAGAAGAAATGTCAAAACTTCAAAAGCTGAAATTTTCAAAAAAAGTTGAAATTTTCGATAAAAACTCAAAAAAGAGTAGATAAAAGATCGAAAATTTTCAAAAATGAAGAAATTTTGTAAAAAAAGAAAATTTCAAAAGTGTTGGTATTTTGGGAAATTAAACTCAAAAAAATCGCCTTTTTTAAAAATTTCGACTTTTTTGATAATTTTTATCTCTTGTCAATTTTACATCTGGAAACTTCGCATTTTCGTAAATTCGACTCGAAGTTCCGACTTTATCTAAATTTGTTTTTATTTAAAAATGTCGACTTTTTCAAAATTTTGACTTTTTTGTAAGACTAGACTCTTTTTTAAAATACCCATTTCGTTTATTTTCTTTTAATTTGCCCTTTTACCATTGAAAAATACGTTGCGTCTAAAGCTTAAATAGTGTAGACTTTTAAAGAAGTTTTGACGATTAGGTCAGAAGTGGGCCAGCGAAATTTTAATAAACAACAACGCACTTCACAACCCATAATTTAAAGTGCCACATAATAGACATTGTGTAGAAACATCCGTTACATTTTAGAAATAATTTAGACGGCGGAAGAAAGGTACGCGCGTTCAATTAATAGTAATTTGGCCTTTTTTAGTGACATCTTCTCCCATTGAGTAACGTCATTTCTCGACCGCTCGTCGTAGATTTATGTAGTCGTTTTGTACCGGGAACAATGGCAGATAAGAAAAGAGACTTGTGGATGGTTCAGATAATTATCCGACACCGCGTTATTGTTGCACGAACGGTAGAAATAGCGGTAGTTGTAACACGTAACTCTCCGGAGTCTGCCCCCGTTTGATTTTGATCTTAAAACGCGATCCATATTCCGGTTTTTCTTCGCCCTCGGCGCATATCGCCAGTTTGGGCCATAGTACGTCCCGAAATGGTAATCAATGACTACCATTGTGATTACTACTGTGATTATTAACCACAAACTTTTTTTCAAATTGTAACACTTCTGTAGCTCGGCACCAAAATCCTAGAATCCGTCGCAGAGTCTTTGGCACATTTTTCATTAAAAATCCAATAGTCGACAAAAGAAGTTCCAAGAGTTCTCCCTTCTCCAAAATATGGAAAAAGTTCCATTTTTCGAAAGTGAGTTTATGGTCTTTTCAAAGAGTTTTTGGGACGTAGAATCAGGATCTGAAAACCAAATTGGGCTACGGCTATCCGTTTACGAGATACAAGCTTCTAAAGTTTCGAAATTTTCAAAATTTTACCAAATTTCCTAAAGTCGAAATTTAAGTCATTATTTAGGATTTGGAAGTACCATATCATGGAGATTTTGATACGTAGATTCCGAATTTGAAAACCAAATTGAGCTACGACTTTTGGTTTGGAAGATATGAGAGTTTGGAGTCACGAAAGAAGTTCCAAGGATACCCACTTCTTCCAAAACTTGGAAAAAGTTCCATTTTTCGAAAATGAGTTTATGGTTTTTTTATAGAGTTTTCGGGACGTAGAATCGGGATCTGAAAACCATATTGGGCTACGACTTTTGGTATGGAAGATGTGAGAGTTTAAAGTTACGAAAAAAGTTCCAAAAAAAACATGGAAAAAGTTCCATTTTTCGAAAGTAAGTTTATGACTTTTTCATAGTTTTTGGGACGTAGAATCAAAGTCTGAAAACCAAAGTGGGCTATGAATATCCGTTTACGCGATACAAGCCTCTAGAGTTACGAAATTTTCACCAAATTTCCCAAGGTCGAAATTCAAGTCATTATGGAGGATCTGAAAGTACCATATCATAGAGATTTTGACCCGTAGATTCCAAATCTGAAAACCAAGCTGAACTACGACTGTTGGTTTGGAAGATATGAGGGTTTGAAGTTACGAAATAAGTTCCAAGGATCCCCCCTTCTTCCAAAACATGGAAACAGTTCCATTTTTCGAAAGTGAGTTTATAATTTTTTCATAGTTTTCGGGACGTAGAATCAGAATCTGAAACCCAAATTGGGCTATGAGTATTCATTTCGTTTTTTTTTTAATTTTAACCTTTTATCATCGAAATTTCGACTTTTTCTTGAAGTTGACTTCAGAATATGGACTTTTCAAATTTTAAACTTTTTTGTAAATTTTGATATTTTTTTTTAAATTCCGACCTTTTTGAATTTTACATCCCAAAACTTCGAATTTCCGTAAATTCGACTCGAAGTTTCGACTTATCTAAATTTGACTTTTAATTAAAAAGTTCTATTTTTTCTCTCTGAAGATGACAGCTTGGCTGTCGAAACGCGTTAGAGCAACCTTTGTTGTGTTTTTTAATTTTTCTTGGTTTCAGGGGACAAGTTCTGTGTTTCAATTTTTAAAAAGTTCTAATTTTTTGAAGTTCGAATTTTTCAAAATTTTGACTTTTTTAAAATACTAGACTCTTTTTCAGAGTTTCCATTTCGTTCATTTATTTTTTTAATTTAAAGTTTTACCATTGAAATTTCGTATTTTTCTTGAAGTTGACTTCAGAATATGGTCTTTTTGAAATTTCGAACTTTTTGGTAATTTTGATATTTTTAAAAATTCCGACTTTTTTGAAAATTTCTTATTTTTTAATTTTACATCTCAAAACTTCGAAGTTCCTCAAATTCGACTTGAAATTTCGACTTTTATCTAAATTAGTCTTTTATTTAAAAAAATTCGACTTTTTTTAAAAGTTGTCAACATTTTGACCTTTTTGAAATATTAAATCCGTTTTCATAATTCCCATTTCGTTCGTTTTTTTTATTTTAACCTTTTATTATCGAACTTTCGAGATATGAGGGTTTGAAGTTTTGAAAAAAGTTTCAATAGTCCCCACCTCTTCCAAAACATGGAAAAAGTTCCATTTTTGGAAAGTGAGTTCATGGCTTTTTCATAGACTTCTAGAGACGCAAAATCAGAATCTGAAACCCAAATTGATCCATGACTATTCGTTTATGAGATATAAGCCTCTAAAATTTCGAAATTTTCAAATTTTCATCAAATTTCTCAAGGTCGAAATTTAAGTCATTATTTAGAATTTGGAAGTACTCTAGCGTCGAGATTTTGACCCCTAGATTCCGAATTTGAAAACCAAATTGAGCTACGACTTTCGGTTTGGAAGATATGAGAGTTTGAAGTTACGAAATAAGTTCTAGAGTTCCCCCTTTTTCCAAAACATGGAAAAAGTTCCACTTTTTGAAGGCGAGTTTATGGCTTTTACATGGAGTTTTCGGGACGTAGAATCAGAATCTGAAACCCAAATTGGGCTACGACTATCCGTTTACGAGATACAAGCCTCTAAAGTTTCGAAATTTTCACCAAATTTCCTAGGATCTAAATTCAAAAGTCATTATTCAGGATTTAAAAGTAGCATATCATGAGGGTTTTGACCCGTAGATTCCGAATCCGAAAACCAAATTGAGCTACGGACTTTTGGTTTGGAAGATATGAGAGTTTCAAGTTACAACAGAAGTTACAAAAAAACATGGAAAAAGTTCCACTTTTCGAAAGCGAGTTTATGGCTTTTTCATAGTTTTCGGGACGTAGAATCAAAATCTGAAACCCAAATTGGGCTACCACTATCCGTTTACGCGATACAAGCCTCTTAAGTTTCGAAATTTTCATCAAATTTTCTAGGGTCGAAATTCAAAAATCATTATTAAGGATTTTAAGGCACCTTATCATAGAGATTTAGACCCGTAGATTCCGAATCCGAAAACCAAATTGAGCTACGACTTTTGGTATGGAAGGTGTAAGAGTTTAAAATTACGAAAGAAGTTCCAAAAAAACATGGAAAAAGTTCCCAGGGTCCTCCCTTCTTCTAAAACATGAAAAAAGTTCCATTTTTCGAAAGTGAGTTAATGGTTTTATCATAGAGTTTTCGGGACGAAGCATCAGAATCTGAAACCCAAATTGGGCTACCACTATCCGTTTACGCGATACAGGCCTCTAAAGTTTTGAAATTTTCACTAAATTTCCTAGGGTCGAAATTCAAAAGTCATTATTTAGGATTTGAAAGCAGTCTACCATAGAGATTTTGACCCGTAGATTCCGAATCCGAAAACCAAATTGAGCTACGACTTTTGGTATGGAAGGTGTGAGAGTTTAAAGTTACGGAAGAAGTTCCAAAAAAAAACATGGAAAAAGTTCCACTTTTCAAAAGTGACTTTATGGCTTTTTTTTAGAGTTTTTGGAACGTGGAATCAGAATATAAAACCCAAATTCGGCTACGACTATCCATTTACGCGATACAAGCCTCTAAACTTTCGAAATTTTCACCAAATTTCCTAGGGTCGAAGTTCAAAAGTCATTATTTAGGATTTAAAAGTACCCTATCATAGACATTTTGACCAGTAGATTCCGAATTTGAAAACCAAATTGAGCTACGACTTTTGGTTTGGAAGATATAAGAGTTTGAAGTTACGAAATAAGTTCCAAGGGTCCCCTTTCATCCAAGACATGGAAAAAGTTCCATTTTTCGAAAGCGAGTTTATGGTTTTTTCATAGAGTTTTCTGAACGTAGAATCAGAATCTGAAACCCAAATTGGGCTACGACTAACCGTTTACGCGATACAAACCTCTAAAGTTTCGAAATTTTCACTAAATTTACTAGGGTCGAACTTCAAGTCATTATTTAGGATTTGAAAGTACCCTATCATAGAGAGTTTCGAAATTTTCACTAAATTTACTAGGGTCGAACTTCAAGTCATTATTTAGGATTTGAAAGTACCCTATCATAGAGATGTTGACCCGTAGATTCCGAATCCGAAAACCAAATTGAGCTACGACTTTTGGTATGGAAGGTGTGAGAGTTTAAAGCTACGAAAGAAGTTCCAAAAAAAACATGGAAAAAGTTCCACTTTTCGAAAGTGAGTTTATGGCTTTTTCATAGAGCCTTCGAGACGTAGAATTAGAATCTAAAACCCAAATTGAGCTACGACTATCCGTTTACGTGATACAAGTCTCTAAACCTTCGAAATTTTCACCAAATTCTCTAAGATCGAAATTCAAAAATCATTATTGAGGATTTGAAAGTACCCTATCATAGAAATTTTTACCCGTAAAACCGGAACGGATTTTGACCCGTAGATTCCGAATCCGAAAACCAAATTGAGCTACGACTTTTGGTTTGGAAGATATGAGAGTTTGAAGTTGCGAAATAAGTTCCAAGGGTCCCCCTTTAACCAAAACATGGAAAAAGTTCCAATTTTCGAAAGTGAGTTTATGGTTTTTTCCTAGAGTTTTCGGGACGTAGAATCAGAGTCTGAAAACCAAATTGGGCCACGACTATCCGTTTACGAGATACAAGCCTTTAAAATTTCGAAATTTTCAAGTTTTCATCATCAAATTTTGGAAATGCAAATGATGAGTAAAATTTTGTTGCCCACTAATTAGCGATATTTTCTCTCATCAGTCTGCTTTATCAACTGCAGTTGATGACGTAATAACGTGCTAACTTACGAAGTTGTAAATAATGTTTATGAAAAGAGAGCGCCCTGTTAGGAGGAGTTTGTGGGTCCATTTGCACCTCTTTTAAAAAGTCGAATTTTTTCGATATTCAGTTTCTATTAATCGTCCAAATACGTGGTTAAAATTTACGTAATAATAACTGGGATACCAAGGCATGCTTACTATTTCTGTCGTCTTAGACTATAAAACTCCACAACATTTGGAGAAACTTGACAGCTCAACATGGTGATATAAGCTCGACACTTTGTTCATAGTCGAAATTTGAAAATACCGAAAAAGCACTAATTAAAGGATTGATCGATAAAAAAAATTTATCGCTCGAACAACTGCTAATAATAATTAGAAGTTATACAAGCGTGAAATATAATTATCGTGACGTTGGTTCGCTTTCAATAATTACGGCAAATAAGGGAATCAATTCACGTCGTGGGAATGTGCCGATAAAACGACACGTATTGTTAGTAGTTAAGGCATTAAAACATTCTTCGCACAATAGATAAAATCGAGCGAGACATGCCATGTCTTGAATTATATTTAGAAGTAATTTCAGATATCCCACGTTACTTGCATGTTTCAAATAGGCGATAAGATTCCACCTTTTTTCATCTTTTTGAAGCAAGTAGTCGTCACGTTTTTGAAGCAAGTAGTCATCACGTTTTTGAAGCAAGTAGTCATCACGTTTTTGAAGCAAGTACGAGTTTTTAAAGTGGACACACGCGTGCCAAAAGCCTGAAGAACTACCACGAGAATATATGGATTATGACCTGTTCACAACATGAGAGTGCTCGCGAATGGGTGTCAATACTGCGCCGTTGCAGCGCACACGGCGAGCCATGGGAAAGCGGAAGCCGGAATTTCCAAAGAAATTTCCTAGGTCGAAATTTCGAAGACATCGACAATTTAGAAGATATCGACAATTTCAAAAAAAAAATGTAACTTCGAATCTCGAAGACATCGACAACTTCGAATTTCGAAGACATCGACAATTTCGAAGATATCGATAATTTCCAAACTAAAATGTAACTTCGCATTACGAAGTCATCGACAATTTCGAAGATATCGATAATTTCCAAACTAAAATGTAACTTCGAATTACGAAGTCATCGACAATTTCGAAGACATCGACAATTTCGAAGATATCGATAATTTCCAAACTAAAATGTAACTTCGAATTTCGAAGTCATCGACAATTTCGAAGACATCGACAATTTCGAAGATATCGACAATTTAAAAAAAAATGTAACTTCGAGTTTGAAATTCCCAAGAAAAGAAAAGCAGAGAGGAGAGGTAGATTTTACCCCAATTGCGTTCTGTTGTTTCCGATTGTGACGAAAGAAAAACAAACGTCTTTTGCTTTTATAAACTGCAGATAATTTTCGATGTTAAAAATACGCGACAGATGTTCCTACCGATGTAAATTTTGTTCAAATTGTTTATTTTAACAACCACCAATAATTTATGCCAACGGTGCACTAATGTAATAAATGACATATAATTCACGTTGCTACCAGATTCCTAATGCCGCCCATTTATTGCACCAGAAATAGAACAATGGGTTTAATTTAGGAGTCTGTGAAACGCGCCGCTTTGGGCAAGTTTTTCCATTTTCTTAACACGCACACAGTTTGTAATTTTTTCAAAAATTTCGAATTGAAAAACGAAATTTCAAAAAATTATCATTACAAATTTAAGTGAATTTTAGACACTTTTATTTTTCAATAAAAAAACAGAAATATTTCAAATAAAAGCTTTTGTCTTGCAGTGTAACGACCACGTGACATAGGCGGTGTATGGACCCCTTTAATGGAATGTACTAGACAACTGTTATCGCGAAGTGATTCATGTGCCTTCTAACATATAAAACAAAATTGAAATATAAATATTGTTCCCTGAAACCAAGACAGATTAAAAAACGCAACAAAGGTTGCTCTAGAAGCTCTTAGAGCAACCTTTGTCGTGTTTTTTAATTTTTCTTGATTTCAGAAGATAAGATTTGTATTTCAATTTTAGAAAATAACCAAGGACCAGTCCGTTCCACCAAAATTCTAAAATATACTAGGTGTTTCCAGAGATGGAATCTTTCCGAACAGGTGTGGCATATCGGATATAAATAGACGCGCTACCCCAATGTGATTCTTTCAGTAATTCGTATGAATCGTTCTGTTTTTTGGTTCTAAATAAAGTATTAAAATTCATACCATTTTTTAAATCGAATTCAACTTTTAATAACTTTTTTATTTGAATCGTGTTATCAAAATTAAAACTACAACTCACCATTATCAAGGAAACAAATTAAATCCGATCAGCTTACCTGAAAACAGAAAATTATAAATGAGAAACACATTAAATAAGTGAAAGTTTATAAAGCAAACTAAACATGAAATTTGATTTTTTTTATTTCGACTCTGGACAATTGGTTTAAATTTTCCCCTGAATCTTATTAATTTTCTTCTAGAAAAACCACTCTTGTATTTGAAATACAAATCTTGTCTCCTGAAACCAAGAAAGATTCAAAAATACAATAGAGTTTGCTCTAACGCGTTTCGATAGTCAAGCTATCATCTTCAGAGCCAACCGTAATCCTTTCATTATCGATTGTGTTCATAAAATCCCCAAACTGGTAAAAATTAATCTTTTTTTTTGACCTGCCGTTGCCGCTTAGGGTCCACCGGTCGTTTACTCGTAGGAGATAGCTGTCTGAATTCGCGACATACGGGGCTTTCTTATCAGTAAATATCGCGCACGTGACCTAAAAATGTTCACATTGGTCCATTATCCAGTGATCCAAATATATTTCTATTAGAAGACACAGTTGAGCGCCTACAAGACTAGACCAAAATATAGAGA
The DNA here is from genome assembly GCA_028583605.1 of Dastarcus helophoroides. NCBI lineage: Eukaryota > Metazoa > Arthropoda > Insecta > Coleoptera > Bothrideridae > Dastarcus > Dastarcus helophoroides. The sequence continues at coordinate 22,307,671 of CM053332.1, read as the reverse complement.
AACAATCATTTTAACAATTCAAATACAAATCTTGTCCCCTGAAACCAAGACTAAGACCTGGAACCAAGAAAAAGATTAAAAAACACAACAAAGATATGCTAGTAGTACCTCTCTGAAGATGATAGCTTAGCTATCGAAACACCTTAGAGCAACCTTTGTTGTGTTTTTTAATCCTTCTTGGTTTCAGGGGACAAATTTTGTCCCTTGAAACCAAGAAAGATATTCTTTTTTGAACGTTTTTACTTTGCTTAAAAATTTCGACTTTTCGAATATTTCGAAAATTTCGACTTTTCCAAATTTTGTATTTTATCAAAAATTCTATGTTTTCAAGATTTCAATTTTTTCAAAAATTCGTCTTATTTTTAAAATTTGGATTTGTTTTCAACATTTCGATTTTCTACCAAATTGCCCATTTTATCAACAAATACTTTTTCTTAAACGACTTCTGTCAGAAATGCAACTTTTCGTTTGGAAATTTCGACATTTTTGAATGCTTTTACTTTTTGAAAAGTTTTGAATTTTTGGATGTTTAAAGTTTTGAAAATTTACTTTTTCAAAATTGGCTCCTTGAAGTTTTGACTTTTTTACAAACTTTGACTTTTTTGCAAACCTTGACTCTTTTGCAAACCTTAACTCTTTTGCAAACCTTGACTCTTTTGCGAACCTTAACTCTTTTGCAAACCTTGACTCTTTTGCAAACCTTAACTCTTTTGCAAACCTTGACTCTTTTGCAATCCTTGACTTTTGCAAACCTTGACTGTTTTTGAAAGAAAAACTTCCAAAATTTCGACCAACTTTTGATTTATTTTTTTAATTTCGACACGTCAAAATTTAGACTTTTTCAAGCTAGAACTTTTTCTGAAAACATTCGACTATTTCCAAAATTTCAATTTTCTTTGAAAAATTCCTGAAAACTGACTTTTTCAAACTACTTTTTTGAACGTTTTCACTTTGCCTAAAAATTTTAACTTTTGGATTATTTCGAAAATTTCGACTTTTTTCAAATTTCTAAATTTTCAAAATTTCTACTTTTTTAAAAATTCGTCTTGTTTTAAAAATTTGGATTTGTTTTCAAAGTTTCGATTTTCTACCAAATCGCCGATTTTATCAACTAATAGTTTTTCTTAAACGACTTCTGTTAAAAAAATCAACTTTTCTTTTGAAAATGTTGACATTTTTGAACGCTTTTACTTTTTTAAAGTTTTGAATTTTTGGATGTTTAGAGTTGTGAAAATTTCGACTTTTTCAAAATTGGCCTCTTGAAGTTTTGACTTTTTTGTAAACCTTGACTTTTTGCAAACATCGACTCTTTTGCAAACCTTGACTCTTTTGCAAACCTTGATTTTTTTGGAAACCTTGACTCTTTTGCAAACCTTGGCTTTTTGTAAACCTCGACTGTTTTTGAAAAAAAAACTTTGAAAATTTCGACTAATTTTTGATTCATTTTTTTAATTTCGACACGTGAAAACTCAGACTTTTTTCAACCTTGAACTCTTTCTAAAATGAAAAATGCAACTTTTCTTTCTTACTTTTTGAATGTTTAGAGTTTCGAAAACTCTTTCAAAATTGACCTCTTGAAGTTTTGACTTTTTTGCAAATCTGGACTTTTTTGCAAAACCTGACTCTTCAGCAAACCTCAACTCTTTTGCAAACCTTGACTCTTTGCAAACATTGACTTTTTTATAAACCTCGATTGTTTTAAAAAAAAAAAAACTTTGAAAATTTCCACCAACTTTTGATTTATTTTTTTTTAATTTCGAAACGTAAAAATTCTGACTTCTTTCAAGCTTGAACTTTTTTCTGAAAAAGCTCGACTATTACCAAAGTTTAAAATTTTTTGAAAATTCTTGAAAACTGGCTTTTTCAAATTTCTTTTTTGAACGTTTTTACTTTGCTTAAAAATTTCGACTTTGCGAATATTTCGAAAATTTCGATTTTTTCAACATTTCGACTTTTTCAAAATTTCTATTTTACCTAAAATTCTATTTCTCCAGCATTTCTATATTTTCAAAAATTCGTCTTGTGTCTAAAATTTGGATTTGTTGTCAAAGTTTCGATTTTCTATCAAATTACCGATTTTATCAGCAAATAGTTTTTCATAAACGACTCCTGTTGAAAAATTGAACTTTTCGTTTGAAATGTTTGACATTTTTGAATGCTTTTACTGTTTTAAAAGTTTCTACTTTTTGGATGTTTAGAGTTTTGAAAATTTCGACTATTTCAAAATTGACCTCTTGAAATTTTGACTTTTTTGCAAACCTTGACTTTTTTGAGAACCTTGACTTTTTACAAACTTTGACTCTTTCGCAAACCTGGACTCTTTTGCAAACCTGGACTCTTTTGCAAACCTCGACTCTTTTGCAAACCTTGACTCTTTTGCAAACCTTGACTCTTTTGCAAACCTTGACTCTTTTGCAAACCTCAACTCTTTTGCAAACGTTGACTCTTTTGCAAACCTTGACTTTTTTGTAAACCTTGACTGTTTTTGAAAAAGAACTTTAAAAATTTCGACCAACTTTTCATTTACTTCTTTTAATTTCGACTCGTAAAAATTCACATTTTTTTGAGGCTTGAACTTTTTCTAAAATATTGAACAATTTCTAAAATGTGAAAATTTTTTTGAAAATGCTAGAAAATTGACTTTTTCCAATTTCTTTTTTGAAATCTTAAAACATTAAAAAATTCGAAACTTAAAAAAGCACTTGCCTTAAAAATTTCGACTTTTTGAATATTTTGAAATTTTCGACTTTTTTGAAATTTGAAATGCCATTAACTCCTTATTTCAAAAAAGTGTCTTTTTTCCAAAATAGCCAATTTGGATCATTTTTCTTTTGTTCTGAAAACTAGGTTGAAATTGAAGACTTTTTATTTTTTTTTATTTAAAGAGGTCAATTTTTTTAAATCTTCGACTAACCTGGAACTTTCTGGAGTTTCAGTTGCGTTGAAAAATTCAACTTTTAAAAAAAATTACGACATTTTTAAACATTCTTTATTTTTCGTTAAAATTTTTGAATAATTCGAATTTTAAAAATTTTAACCATTTAAACATTTCGACTTTTGATTTCAAAATTTATAACTTGAAAATTTGAATGTTTTTGTAAATCTCGTTTTTTAACAAATTCTGCTTTTTTTGAAAAGGTTCGACTAATTTGAAAAAAAATTCCTTATTTTTCGATCCTGAAAATTCGGATCTTTTAAAATTTCGACTTTTTTTTAAATTTACTATTTTAGAAATTTTTGATTTTTAAATTTTGACTATATTTTCGTTGGAAGTCGTAGATAGAGTTTATCTACGAAAAATTAAACTTTAACTTTTCATCAAGATGCTATCAACTTCGTCGTTAAAGTGATTTTGGTGGAACGGACTAGTCCTTGGTTATCTTCAAAAATTGAAATACAAATTTTATGTTCTGAAACCAAGAAGGATTAAAAAACACAACAAAGGTTGCTCTAGCGCGTTTCGATAACCAAGCTGTCATCTTCAGAAACTACTAGTATCTCTTTGTTGTGTTTTTAAATCTTGGTTTTAGGGGACAAATGTTGTCCCCCGAGAAGAAAGATTCTAAAACACAACAAAGGTTGCTCTAGCGCGTTTCGACAACCAAGCTGTCATCTTCAGAAACTACTAGTATCTCTTTGTTGTGTTTTTAAATCTTGGTTTTAGGGGACAAATGTTGTCCCCTGAGAAGACAGATTAAAAAACACAATAAAGGTTGCTCTGACGCGTTTCGATAGTCAAGTTATCATCTTCAGAGCCAACCGTAATCCTTTCATCATGGATTGTGTTCATAAAATTCCCAATAAAAAAAAAATTAAGATTAAAAAACACAACGCGTTTCGATAGCCAAGCTATCATCTTCAGATACAACTACTAGCATCTCTTTGTTGTGTTTTTAAATCTTTCTTGGTTTCAAGGGACACAATTTGTTCCGTGTCAGAACGAAAACTAGTTGAGTAGAGTTTTCTCTCCGAAAATGCTGGGCTGTCGAAACGCGTTGGAGCAACCTTTGTTGTGTTTTTTTAATCTTTGTTGATTTCAGGAGACAAGATTTGTATTTCAAATACAAGAGTGGTTTTTCTAGAAGAAAATTAATAAGATTCAGGGGAAAATTTAAAACCAATTGTCCAAAGTCGAAATAAAAAAAAAATCAAATTTCATGTTTAGTTTGCTCTATAAACTTTCACTTCTTTAATGTGTTTCTCATTTATAAGTTTTTGTTTTCAGGTAAGATGCTCAGATTTAATTTGTTTTCTTGATAATGGTAAGTTGTAGCTTTAATTTTGATAACACGATTCAAATTAAAAAGTTATCAGAAGTTGAATTCGATTTAAAAAATGCTGGGAATTTTAATACTTTATTTAGAACCAAAAAACAGAACGTAATACATCGATTCATATACATCAGTTACTGAAAGAATCACATTGGGGTAGCGCGCCTATTTATATCCGATATGCCACACCTGTTCGAAAGGATTCTATCTCTGAAAACATCTACTATATTTTAGAATTTTGGTGGAATGGACTGGTCCTTGGTTATTTTCAAAAATTAAAATGCAAATCTTGTCCTCTGAAACCAAGAACGATTAAAAAACACGACAAAGGTTGCTCTAAGAGCTTCTAGAGCAATCTTTGTTCCGTTTTTTAATCTGTCGTGGTTTCAGGGGACAAGATTTATATTTCAAGTTTGTTTTATATGTTAGAAGACACATGAATCACTTCGCGATAACAGTTGTCTGGTACATTCCGTTAAAGGGGTCCATACACCGCCTATGTCAGGTGGTCGTTACACCGCAAGACAAAAGCTTTTATTTGAAATATTTGTTTTTTTATTGAAAAATAAAAGTGTCTAAAATTCATTTAAATTTGAAACGATAATTTTTTGAAATTTCGTTTTCTGAAGTCGATATTTCGATGACAAACCAAAGTATCGAAATTTCGTTTTTCAATTCGAAATTTTTGAAAAAATTACAAACTGTGTGCGTGTTAAGAAAATGGAAAAACTTGTCCAAAGCGGCGCGTTTCACAGACTCCTAAATTAAACCCATTGTTCTATTTCTGGTGCAATAAATGGGCGGCATTAGGAATCTGGTAGCAACGTGAATTATATGTCATTTATTACATTAGTGCACCGTTGGCATAAATTATTGGTGGTTGTTAAAATAAACAATTTGAACAAAATTTACATCGGTAGGAACATCTGTCGCGTATTTTTAACATCGAAAATTATCTGCAGTTTATAAAAGCGAAAGACGTTTGTTTTTCTTTCGCCACAATCGGAAACAACAAAACGCAATTGGGGTAAAATCCTTCGAAATATGGCGGTGATTTCTCCCTCTCCTCTCTGCTTTTCTTTTCTTGGGAATTTCAAACTCGAAGTTACATTTTTTTTTAAATTGTCGATATCCTCGAAATTGTCGATATCCTCGAAATTGTCGATGTCTTCGAAATTGTCGATGACTTCGAATGTTGCTCTGACGCGTTTCGATAGCCAAGCTATCATCTTCAGAGAATAACCTTTGACGTGTTTTTTAATCTTTCTTGGTTTCAGGGGACAGCATTTTTCCACTGAAACCAAGAAGGATTAAAAAACGCAACAAAGGTTGCTCTGACGTGGTTCGATAGCTAAGTTATCATCTTCAGAGAGGTACTACTAGCATATCTTTGTTGTGTTTTTTAATCTTTCTTTTTCTTGCTTCCAGGTCTCGGTCTTGGTTTCCGGAGACAAGATTTGTATTTCAATTGTTAAAATGATTGTTTCTCTATATTTTGGTCTAGTCTTGTAGGCGCGCTCAACTGTGTCTTCTAATAGAAATTCATTTGGATCACTGGATAATGGACCAATGTGAAAATATTTAGGTCACGTGCGCGTCATTTACTGATAAGAAAGCCCCATATGTCGCGAATTGAGGCAGCTATCTCCTACGAGTAAACGACCGGTGGACCCTAGGTTGCAACAGCAGGTCAAAAAAAAAAGATTTATTTTTACCAATTTATGGACACAATCCATGACGAACGAATTGCGGTTGGTTCTGAAGATGATAGCTTGACTATCGAAACGCGTTAGAGCAACCTCTGTTGTATTTTTGAATCTTTTTTGGTTTCAGGGGACAAGATTTGTATTTCAAACACAAGAGAGGTTTTTCTAGAAGAAAATTAATAAGATTCAGGGGAAATTTAAAACCAATTGTCCAGAGTCGAAATTAAAAAAAAAGCAAATTTCATGTTTAGTTTGCTTTATAAATTTATTTAGGTCACGTGCGCGACATTTACCAATGAGAAACCGCCACATATCGCGAACTGAGGTAGCTATCTCCTACGGGCAAACGACCGGTGGACCCTAGGCGGCAACGGCAGGTCAAAAACGACGAATTACGAAGCGACTATGAACGCCGTTTTGCGACGAGATCTAAAGATAAAATTCATACGAGGCGAAGGTTTTCCCACATCGTTACGCTATTTTTTTCCATTTCTGTTGAATGACAGTTTCTTCGTCAGTTATTTTTTTTTATACATTCAGCAACGTTTGAATTAATTACATATCATGAGCATGTGTTTAAAATCATTTGTCTGTATTCCACTCACGACTGTTTATCGAATAACCACAGCTTGTATTGTAAATTAAATTTCACCAACAATATTTATATCTAGTTCTACTTATTTATTTCCCAATTAGTCACAAGAGTCATTACAATGCTAATATTATTCCTAGCCGTCATTGTTAATTTAATAGGTACCTTATTTACAAATATATTTATAGCATATTTATTGCGCCTGCAATTCGGTTTTATTTCCGAACGTTTTCGTATTTACGAAGCCAACAGATTTAATTCTTTATGGCTATCGATTTGTAATAATACTTTTTAAGACAGTATAATTACATATTTTACGAATTCGTGATGTACTGTCGTAATAATCCTTGAATGATGCGAGTAAGGTTAAAATTAAACATTAAAAAAAACGCTCACTTCAAAACATCGGTCAGCGGTGATTTATTATTTAAGCGAAGTTCAACTCTTTAGATCTTTATCACGTTATTAGTGTACCAGAGACTAATAGCGTACGCAAGAAAAAAAATTGCTCCTGTCATCTTGACAACCAAATATATGGGCAAAGGTGAATTCGAAAAAAAAAAATGTGGCTTCTGTCAGTTTTTAAATCTCTCGAAGTATCGAATGCTGACTTTCTCGACGAAGACAAGAAAAGTAAAATGAAAGTAAACCACATAGTTGAAATTTAATAATAAGTTGGCAATAAATCCGAGTTGTCACCATCTTGCGCGGAATAAATTTATTACTTATTGCTTTAACGACATTTTATTTCTCGGTTCATAAAAAGATCCCGGTTAACAGATGGAAAAAGTGCGCTTATAATACGAGTTTATGTCAGCTTGGGAACGGAGCCGATCGATTTTTTACTTTCTCTCTTGGGAAGTCACAATCTGGTTAAATACAATAAGTGGAATACCAACAAGACAAAACTAATAATTAAGGTGGTAGATTTTTTAAGCTCTATTGTGAAAAAAAACGAAGTTCCAAAAAGTCGAAAATCAATAATATTTAGTCATTACTAATTATCATTCCCCAAGTAATGTTTTTTCTGCATTCTATCATTTTTTATTTTTAAGAGCCCGAAGATGGGGAACGTGATAAGTAAAAATATAATCCGCAGACAAAATTTAGCATTTTTCTCGACGAATTTCGCCAATTTTAGCATCTGCACATAAATTTCCCGATCCCATAACTCACCTGGTCCAGTTAAATTGGTCACAGTCGGGGAGGGTAATTAAATGTATTTTTAAGCTTCACTAAATCATGAAAATCCAGCCGGTAATATCAGTTTAAATTGTACGCGCCCACGTGCGACATTTTTTTGGCGCCCGAGCACAGCCCCGTCAGAGTGTCAATTATTACGTGAACTTTCTACGATGGCGATGCCGGTAATTGTTCATTATTTTGGAATAGCTCGCCGAAAACGTGTAATTCACTCTGTAATTTTTGGGTGTAGGCGGTATATTTTGTTATTGCCCGTTTGAGCCTAATTATACACTTTCACGTTTAACTTTTACTCTGTCCGGCTTTCGGTTATGACGGACGTACGCAAGACAGATTGTTTAATAACGTGTGTGTCACTCGACCGCGCGCGGCGGATGAAAGTAATTAACATGAAATTGTACAAAAGATGGAATCGTTTTTTTTTGGGATCTCTGGACTATAATAAATTTTACGCTAGCGTCATCTAACGCGATAGGACGCCACTTCTTTACCCAATATATAACTGAAGATTTAATAGATCGCTATAAATACACACATGATCATATCAATGAATTTGAACAAAACATCATTCTGCAATCTGCACGAAGTCTTCAAAACAGTTGATTTAATTGTCAAATTTTTGATTAATCTTGAAATTTCGACGTTTTTCTCGACATATTTAATTCTACATTTAAGATTTAAGTTTTTTTTTCAATTTGGGGTCGAAAGTTTCGATTCGCCTCCTGAAAATCGAATAATTTCGTAATTGTAGATTCTTTGGTAACTTCGTTTTATTTTCAAATTGCGAGCTTTCATTCTAACTTCTTTGAAATCTCTTCACTGTTATAAATTCCTTACCCATAATCTCTGGAATATAATAAATTTTACGGTACCTGACGCTTTTTACGGCGCCTGAAAGCGCCATCCAACGCGATAGGACGCCGCTTCCTTACCCAATATATAACTGAAGATTCGATAGATTGCTATAAATACACACGTGATTGTATCAATAAATTTGAACAAAACATCATTTTGCAGCTGCACGAACTCTTCAAAACATTTGATTTAATTGCAAATTTTTGATTAATCTTGACATTTCGACGTTTTTCTCGAAATATTTCATTCCACATTTAAGATTTCAGTTTTTTTTTAATTTGGAGTCGAAAGTTACGATTCGCAACCCGAAAATCGAATAATTTCGTAATTGTAAATTCTTTGGTAACTTCGTCTTATTCTCAAAATGCAAGCTTTCTTTAAAATCTCTTCACTGTAATGAATTTCTTAACCATAATCTCTGGACTATATTTTACGGCGCCTCAAGCGCCATCTAACGCGATAGGACGCCACTTCCTTACCCAATATATAACTGAAGATTCGATAGATGGCTATAAATACACACATGATTGTCTCAATGAATTTGAACAAAACATCATTCTGCAAACTACACGAACTCTTCAAAACATTTGATTTAATTGCAAATCTTTGATTAATCTTGACATTTCGACGTTTTTCGCGAAATATTTTATTCTATATTTAAGATTTAAGGTTTTTTTTTTTAATTTGGAGTCGAAAGTTTCGATTCGCAACCCGAAAATCTAATAATTTCGTAATTGTAGATTCTTTGGTAACTTCGTCTTATTTTCAAAATGCGACTTTCATTTTAACTTCTTTGAAATCTCTTCGCTGTAATAAATTCCTTAACAATAATCTCTGGACTATCTTTTACGGCGCCCAATGGCGCAATCTAACGCGATAGGACCCCACTTCCTTACCCAATACATAACTGAAGATTCGATAGATCCCTATAAATACACACATGATCGTATCAATGAATTTGAACAAAACATCATTCTGCAATCTGCACGAACTCTTCAAAACATTTGATTTAATTGCAAATCTTTAATTAATCTTAACATTTCGACGTTTTTCTCGAAATATTTTATTCTATATTTAAGATTTGAGGTTTTTTTTTTTTAATTTGGAGTCGAAAGTTTCGATTCGCAACCCGAAAATCGAATAATTTCGTAATTGTAGATACTTTGGTAACTTCGTTTTATTTTCAAATTGCGAGCTTTCATTCTAACTTCTTTGAAATCTCTTCACTGTTATAAATTCCTTACCCATAATCTCTGGAATATAATAAATTTTACGGTACCTGACGCTTTTTACGGCGCCTGAAAGCGCCATCCAACGCGATAGGACGCCGCTTCCTTACCCAATACATAACTGAAGATTCGATAGATCGCTATAAATACACACGTGATTGTATCAATGAATTTGAACAAAACATCATTCTGCAATCTGCACGAACTCTTCAAAACAGTTGATTTAATTGTCAAATTTTTGATTAATCTTGAAATTTCGACGTTTTTCTCGAAATATTTTATTCTACATTTAAGATTTAAGGTTTTTTTTTTAATTTGGAGTCGAAAGTTTCGATTCGCAACCCGAAAATCTAATAATTTCCTAATTGTAGATTCTTTGGTAACTTCGTCTTATTCTCAAAATGCGAGCTTTCATTTAAACTTCAGAATTACTAGAAAAAAATTAAATTAGAACAGTAAATTGTTGATCAATTTTATTTCAACATTTTGATTAATTTGAATTTCGAAATTTTGAGGCTCTTCTAGAAATGTCGTCTCTTTTTCTCAAAAATTTTCATAATCCTCTCTTGAAAAGTCGAAATTATAAAAATACTTTTGACAATTAATTTATCTCAAAAAAATGTTTTTTTGTCTTTAATTCCGAAAATGTTATTTTTTTAGAAAAATGTTTACAAATAAGAAATTTCAGCTTTTTCTAGAAATATGATCTGTTTTCTCTTAATATTTTAAGTTTAATCATTAAATTTCGATCTTTTTTTTTATCGAAATTTGAATTTTAAATTCGAACTTGAGAATTTCAAGAATAAATTTAACATTTCTAGAAAAATTGAAAATTCCGATTCAGAATTTTCTTTGGTCCTACAGTAGTAGTATTTTTTTTAGAGAAATATTAAATTGTAAAAAAAAATGAAATTTATAAGGTTCACTTTTTCTTGAAATTTCAATATTTTTCCCAAAGCTTTTTTATTTTTATGCAGATCTGAAGTTTGTTGCCTAAATTTATATTTAATAATTTTCAGTTTCTTATCAAAATTACAAAATAAAATGAGCTTTAAAATATTAAAATTTCGTTAAAAAACTTTTAAATTTCCAAAACAAATTAGAGAGAAATGAAAATTTCTACAGGAAAAAATATTTTAAAGACAAAATCTCCTGGATAAATCGAAATTTAAAAAAAAATTCTATGTATAAAATGTTTAGAGAAAAATACAAATTTCATAGGAAAAAAAAAACAAAATTGTTTAGAGAAAAAAATCGAAATTTAAAAGATCTTTACCAAAAAGTAGAAATTTTTTGTTTTTCCCAAAATGTTGAAATTTTTATAGAGTTTTCAGGGTTTTTTCCAAAACATTTTTTGTCAAAGCTACAAAATAAAATGAACTTTAAATTGTCAAAGTGTCGTGAAAAAAGGTGACATTTTTAAAGCAAATTAGAGGAACATAAAGAAAACTCTGCAGAAGTTGGAATTTCCAGAAGAAATTTTAAGAATAACACTTTCAGGAAAAATCGAAATTTCGAGAAAATTTCTTTTTATAAAATATTTAGAAAAAAAAAAATCGAAATATCTGAAAAAACTCAAAATTTTTATACAAAATAAGATTTGAGGTAAAATTTTAAAGATAACGTATAAACTTATTATTTAGAGAAATAGTAAAATGCGAAATGAGTTGGATTTAGATTTTTTCTTGAAATTGTAATTATTTTCTTAAAATGTTGACATTTTCAAATAAATTTGAGTTTTTTTAATTCCGGCTCGAAATATTGATTTCTTCCTAAATACTTTAACAAAAATTAGTTTTTAAAAATGTGATTTTGATCAAAATTAAAAGTAAATTAGGTTTTTAAATGTCGTAACTTCGTGAAAGGAACCTAAAATTTCTATAAAAAGAAATCAGAGAATATTTAAAATTTCTAAAAAAAATTGTGAAGTGAAGTGTTCCGAAAATTTTGAGAAAAAAAAACTCTCAAGCGAAATTGGGGGTGTTGCAGTTCCGCAGTGCCCATTCGCCAGCCGCCACTGGTAATAAATTCCTTACCCATAATATCTGGACTATAATAAATGTTACGGCGGCGCCTGAAAGCGCCATCTAGCGCGATAGGACGCCACTTCCTTACCCAATACATAACTAAAGATTCGACAGATAGCTATAAATACACACGTGATTGTATCAATGAATTTGAAAAAAACATCATTCTGCAATCTGCACGAAGTGTTCAAAACACTTGATTTAATGTCAAATTTTTGATTAATCTTGAAATTGTGCGACGTTCTTCTCGACAATATTAATTCTACAGTTAGATTTAAGTTTTTTTTTTCAATGTTGGAGTCGAAAGTTTTCGATTCGCAACCCGAAAGATCGAAATAATTTCGTATTGGAGATTCTTTGGTGTATGCGTTCGTTTTATTCTCAAAATGCAAGCTTTCTTTTTAACTTCTTTGAAATCTCTTCGATGTAATAAATTCCTTAACCATAATCTCTGGACTATATTTTACGGCGCTCAATGGCGCCATCTAACGTGATAGGACGCCGCTTCCTTACCCAATATATAACTGAAGATTCGATAGATCGCTATAAATACACATGATTGTATCAATGAATTTGAACAAAACATCATTCTGCAACTGCACGAACTCTTCAAAACATTTGATTTAATTGCAAATTTTTGATTAATCTTGAAATTTCGACGTTTTTCTCGAAATATTTTATTCTACATTTAAAATTTGAGGTTTTTTTTTAATTTGGATTCGAAAGTTTCGATTCGCAACCCGAAAATCGAATAATTTCGTAATTGTAGCTTCTTTGGTAACTTCGTCTTATTCCTAAAATGCAAGCTTTCACTTTCACTTCTTTGAAATCTTTTCACTGTAATAAACAGTGGCGGCTCGTAGTCAAAACTAATGGGGGTGCTGCTTGGAGTTTTAAAATTTTTAAGATTTCTACTAGAAATTTCGACATTTTCAAAACATCACTTTGAAAACTTGACAATGAAAACTTTTGATAATGTCGCGTTTCTTGAAAGGTTGGATTTTTTTCCAAATTTCTACTGTATTGCAAAATTTAGATTTTTTCTTGTAATCTCGACCTTATTTGATTTTAAGTATTGACTTTTTTGAAAAACTGGGAATACTCTTTTAAAAATTTCCGTATTTTCGTAAATATTTAGACTTTTCAGTGTTCTGTCTTTAATTTGTAGTTTTTTTTTTGAAAATTAATTATTACATTTTTTTAATTTTTACCATTTAAAAATTCTTAATTTTTCTGAAAATATATTTTTTTTAAAACTGAACTTTTGACTTTTTGAATTTTCGACTTTTTTTCTAAATTTCATCTTTGTTTATATTTTTTTTGAACATTATAATTTTTTTATTGAAAACTTCGATTGGTTTTTATTTAAATGCCAACCCTTTTTCAAAATTTCGATTTTTTTTGGAAAGTTTCGATTATTTTTTGATTTTTTGTTGTTGAAACTTTCGCTGCTTCTTAATTTTGAAAATTCTTTCAAAATTTCGATCATTTGAAAATTCTTACTTTTTCTAAAAATATATTTTTTTTTAAACTGGACTTCTGACTTTTTGAATTTTCGACTTTTTTTCTAAATTTCATCTTTGTTTATATTTTTTTTTTTGAACATTATAATTTTTTTATTGAAAACTTCGATTGGTTTTTATTTAAATGCCAACCCTTTTTCAAAATTTCGATTTTTTTTGGAAAGTTTCGATTATTTTTTGATTTTTTGTTGTTGAAACTTTCGCTGCTTCTTAATTTTGAAAATTCTTTCAAAATTTCGATCATTTGAAAATTCTTACTTTTTCTGAAAATATATATTTTTTAAAAACAGGACTTTTGACTTTTTGAGTTTTCGACTTTTTTTCTAAATTTCATCTTTGTTTATATATATTTTTTTGAACATTATAATTTTTTTATTGAAAACTTCGATTGGTTTTTATTTAAATGCCAACCCTTTTTCAAAATTTCGATTTTTTTTGGAAAGTTTCGATTATTTTTTGATTTTTTGTTGTTGAAACTTTCGCTGCTTCTTAATTTTGAAAATTCTTTCAAAATTTCGACTTTTTTGTAATTTTATGAAATGTTTTGACATTTTTTAAAAATTTTTTCAAACCTAAAATTTCAACTTCTTAAAAAAATGTTCCACTTTGATTCAAAATCTTGGCTACCAAAAATTTAAACTTTTTCCAAAATTTTAACTTCTCAATATTTCGACTTTTGAAAACGTCGATCTACCTGATAATTTTCAATGGTTTTCAATTGTCCTGTTTCGAAAATTCTGGTTTATATTGAAAAGTTGAGTGCAAATTGCCTAACTATTCAAAATTTAAACTTTCGAATTATTTCGTATAAAAATTCTTAAATCTTTTGCAAATTTTCACATTTTTTTTAATTTCGACTATAAAATTTTAACCTTCTGTTTATGAAAGTTTCTTCTTTTGCAAAATTTTGATTTCTTTTGGAAATTTGAAAGATTTTGAAAATTTTTGCCTTGTCAACAAATTTCGACTTTCTTTATTGAAAATTTTAACTTTTTCTTAACCATAATCTCTGGACTATATTTTACGGCGCCTCAAGCGCCATCTAACTCGATAGGACGCCACTTCATTACCCAATATATAACTGAAGATTCGATAGACCGCTAAAAATACACATATGATCGTATCAATGAATTTGAACAAAACATCATTGTGCAATCTGCACGAACTCTTTAAAACATTTGATTTCATGTCAAATTTTTGACTAATCTTGAAATTTCGAGGTTTTTCCCGAAATATTTCATTCTACATTTAGGATTTAAGGTTTTTTTTTAATTTGGAGTCGAAAGTTTCGATTCGCAACTCGAAAATCTAATAATTTCGTAATTGTAGATTTTTTGGTAATTTCGTCTTGTTCTTAAAATGCGAGCTCTCATTTTAGCTTCTTTGAAATCTCTTCACTGTAATAAATTCCTTAACCATAATCTCTGGACTATATTTTACGGCGCCTCAAGGGCCATCTACCGCGATAGGACGCCACTTCCTTACCCAATATATAACTGAAGATTCGATAGATCGCTATAAGTACACACGTGATGGTATCAATGAATTTGAACAAAAAACCATTCTACAATCTGCACGAACTCTTCAAAACATTTGATTGAATGTCAAATTTTTGATTAATCTTGAAATTTCGACGTTTTTCTCGAAATATTTTATTCTACATTTAAAATTTGAAGTTTTTTTTAATTTGGAGTCGAAAGTTTCGATTCGCAACCCGAAAGTCGAATAATTTCGTAATTGTAGATTCTTTGGGAACTTCGTCTTATTCTTAAAATGCAAGCTTTCATTTTAACTTCTTTGAAATCTCTTCACTGTAATGAATTCCTTAAGCATAATCTCTGGACTATATTTTACGGCGCCTCAAGCGCCATCTAACGCGATAGGACGCCACTTCCTTACCCAATATATAACTGAAGATTCGATAGATCGCTATAAATACACACGTGATTGTATCAATGAATTTGAACAAAACATCATTCTGCAAACTGCACGAACTCTTCAAAACATTTGATTTAATGTCAAATTTTTAATTAATCTTGAAATTTCAACGTTTTTCTCGAAATATTTTATTCTACATTTAAAATTTGAGTTTTTTTTTTTAGTTTGAAGTCGAAAGTTTCAATTCGCAACCCGAAAATCTAATAATTTCGTAATTGTAGATTCTTTGGTCACTTCGACTGATTCTCAAAATGCAAGTTTTCATTCTAAATTGTTTGAAATCTCTTCACTGTAATAAATTCTTTAATTATAATCTCTGGACTATATTTTACGGCGCCCAATAGCGCCATCTAACGCAATAGGACGTAACTTCCTTACCCAATATACAGGGTGTTTCATAATTGCATGCTGAACCGGCAGGGGGATATTCCTTGGGCAATTTTAAGACAAAATGTTCATATTAACATAGGTCCGGAAACGCTTCATTTTCGATATACAGGGCGGTAAAAATTGAAGAAAAAATCGGTTTTTCTTCAATATTTCTGAGACTGATTTAGATATTTTTTTGATATTCAGTGCACGATATCTAGGTATAAAAGCAAGTATTTTGACAAAAAAACATTTGTTCTGATTCCACCAGTGGCGTTCCCACAAACAGGTCGATACACATTTTTGAAAAAAAAAAATGTGACGCCAATGCTATTTTCAAAATAAGAATTATTTTTCCTAGTCTTTGTTGTGTTTCTATCAAAAATGAGCTCTTGACTTTTTGTCCTATGACGGACGGTTTTCGAATTAAAAATTAAAAATCATTTACTTGCTATGCCGCTTTGGTAGATTAATTTATTAATGAAAATCTAGTAAGCCACTGAGATTTAAATTTGTGTTTACAACCAAGTGTCAAATTTTTCACTTCAATACTTTATCTGAATGTAAGTGATTGATAAGTATAAGAAAATATGTTTGTGAATGCTGAGTTTGCCGATATTCATTACATGTACGGTCTTGCGGATGGAAATGCATTTGAAGCCAGGCAACTGTATGCAGAGCGTTTTTCGCAAAGAATTGTGCCAGATGCAAGAACTTTTTCAAGCGCGAGAAGGGATGTTTTAAACCCGATCATCACTTAAAAGGGGCACAAAGAACCGCAAGAACGGAAGAAACTGAAATAGCTGTTCTTAATTCAGTTGAGCAAAATCCCGAAATAAGCACAAGGAAAATTGCTAGTAATTGAAATATCTCCCATATTTTAATCTGGAGGATACTTCATGATTTTTTGTTATACCCTTACCATATTCAACGGGTTCAGGCCTTACTGCCTCGGGATTTACCCATTTCATATAAATTTCTGCCAATGGTTTATTCAAAAAATTCTTGAAAATCCACTATTTGACAGAGAAGTATTA
This sequence comes from Dastarcus helophoroides, assembly GCA_028583605.1. NCBI lineage: Eukaryota > Metazoa > Arthropoda > Insecta > Coleoptera > Bothrideridae > Dastarcus > Dastarcus helophoroides. The sequence continues at coordinate 22,290,921 of CM053332.1, read as the reverse complement.
TTTACTGATGAAGCCAGTTTTTCCCGAAATGCAATTAGAAACTTCCACAACAATCACTTTTGGGCTGAAGAGAACCCGCATGCCATGGTCGAAGTCAATCACCAAGAACAATTCTCGGTAAATGTGTGGGCAGGAATTGTTGACGACTATTTAATTGGACCCTTTTTTCTGCCAAGAAGATTAAATGGAGAAAATTATCGTCACTTTCTTGAAAATGGTTTACCAGTGCTGTTAGAAGATGTCCCCGTTTTAATCCGAAATCGAATGTGGTTTATGCACGATGGTGCCCCTGCGCATTTTAGTGTTTTGGCACGTGCATATTTGGACCAAAATTACAATAATCGCTGGATAGGCAGAGCAGGAACAGAATTATGGCCGCCTAGATTCCCTGACCTGAACAGTCTAGATTATTTTTATGGGGCTATCTTAAAACCTTAGTTTATAGCACCCCAATCCAAACTGAAGAACTGAGAAATCGCATAACAGATTCCTGCACCACTATAAGAAATACGCCAGGAATTTTTCAACGAGTATGCGAATCTATGAGAAGAAGAGTTGAGGCGTGCATACTTGCAGGTGGTGGACATTTTCAACACCTGATATGATTTAATTAATTTCATTGTTAAGATTTCATTAATAAATTAATCTACCACAGCGGCATAGCAAGTAAATGATTTTTATTTTTTAATTCGGAAACCGGCCGTCGTAGGACAAAAAGTCAAGAGCTCATTTTTGATAGAAACACAACAAAGACTAGGAAAATAATTCTTATTTTGAAAAATAGCATTGGCGTCACATTTTTTTTTCAAAAATGTGTATCGACCTGTTTGTGGGAACGCCACTGGTGGAATCAGAACAAATGTTTTTTTGTCAAAATACTTGCTTTTATACCCAGATATCGTGTACTGAATATCAAAAAAATATCTAAACCAGTCTCAGAAATATTGAAGAAAACCCGATTTTTTCTTCAATTTTTACCGCCCTGTATATCGAAAATGAAGCGTTTCCGGACCTATATTAATATGAAAATTTTGTCTTAAAATTGCCCAAGGAATATCCCCCTGCCGGTTCAGCATGCAATTATGAAACACCCTGTATAACTGCAGATTCGATTCAGTTATAAATACACACATGATTGTATCAAAGAATTTGAACAAAACATCATTCTGCAAACTACACGAACTCTTCAAAGTTGTGCATATGTGGTTAAATTTTATTACTAAACAAATGTTATAAATGAGAGAACCTTTTGTAACTATCTTACAGCAAATCTATAGCTGCTACTTAATTAAAACCAAAAACAAATTAAAACAAAACGCTCTTCTGTTGGTCAGTGCGTGTGTTGTTTTAGTGTTTTTTTTTTTGCAATTTAAATTAAACCATATACACCTCACTATCCATCCCAGGAAGTCGACGCCGATGTCGTAATTTAGGTAATCTCCCTCTGAATCATCGAAATATTTACGTTAACAAATTTGCCAAATTCCTAACTCAAGAAACAGGTTTTCTGCTATCACCAAAGACTAGTTATCGCCAAGTTTCAAACAATCGACTGCATATCCCCCCAAACACGACTAGTCGTAAAGATTACGCTTGTTTATTACCAGATAAAAATTGCGGGCCGTTCCAAACAGGAAATGAGAGGATTTCGCGGTCGTTTATCAAACATCTCCCGGAAATTTCTAATTGCAGGAAGAAAGGGGTCCCCTCGCCCGTGTTTCGAAATCGAAATTATACCGACGCTGTGACAATCGAACATTTTCGGTTAATATGCGCGACACCGTTTCGTTATGGCTTTGACCACGGGTGAATGAATTGGTCGACGTACTTTTTATTAAAAAGTTGCGTTTCGCCCATGACTCGAACGTTGATAACGCAACGAGTTAAAAATCGAAGCACGTTACAAAACAGCATAAGCAATAGCGGAATTTATCAATAAAAAGTGATACGTAAGACGCGTTTGGCAACGGTAACCGACTTGTATGAGAGATAGATTTGTAAGAACATTTTTTTTACCAGTCATGGGTAACCCGCTTGTAAGAAAAGATTTTTGAAAAATCCGTCTATTAAATCGCTATAAAGTAACAGTAAGATGGGTTGATGTTCGACCTGGGGTTCTTAGTCAAAATCGAAAGACGACAAATCGAAAAAAAGTATAGAAGTCGACGACCAAATTCAGGTGATACGTCTGTTGCACCAATGAATCTACTCGTTCTATTTACGTCTCTGTTTTGTTCTGAAAACTTCGAAACGTTTAGTCGCATGATAAAGCAAAACTCTCTCTCGGGCTACATTCCATTAACAATCGCTCAAATTGCATCTGTAAAATCTATTTCCAGGAGTCAGGAAGCATCTGTCGGATTAAATATATTTGAGAAAGAGTAAACATCGAATTGTATGTGTTCGGAAACAACGCGACGAAAAAAGAACATGACTAATTGAAAAGCTGACTAATAATTTGTAATGCATCGTTACGCAACCTTGCTAAAAGGCCAGATGGATTTAGGGACTTTTTTCTTAATAGCCCACGGTCAGCTTAAGTACGAAATGTGTGTAATGTTATTAATGGAATCATAAATTCGTAATAGGCCTATAAAATGATAAAAGGAGCGCTTATCTTTATACTGCGAGCTGCTAAAATTGACGCATACTGCATGTTTCTCACAGGCTCTTCCATTCGACGGAGAACCAAAACAGACGCAATTAATAGCAGTCAGTTACATGAAATTAGGCCCCCAGGTGAATCGAGTTATAAAATCAAATAGCGCCAATTTTAAAAGAAGATTGAAAAATGAGTATAATACGAATACAGGACTAAAAAAAAATCATGCACATTTATGCACAACCCTCAAATAGTTCGGAAAAGTAAGCACTCGAGTACGTACTCGAGTGCTTACTTTTCCGAACTATTTGAGGGTTGTGCATAAATATGCATGAATTTTTTTAGTCCTATATTCGTATCATACTCATTAAAGTAAGCACTCGAGTACGTACACGAGTGCTTACTTTTCCGAACTATTTGAGGGTTGTGCATAAATGTGCATGAATTTTTTTAGTCCTATATTCGTATCATACTCATTTCTCAATCTTCTTTTAAAATTGGCACTATTTGATTTTATAACTCGATTCACCTGGGGACCTAATTTCATGTAACTGACGTACTCGATTGCTTAGTCGAATACGTACTCGAGTGCTTACTTTTCTGAACCCTTACTTTTCCGTACCCTTAAACATTGAATGTTTGGACTGCGGGAAATTCGGTCGCTAGCCCATTTTCTATGAACTGCCTACAAATGTTTAATATGCTCCGAAATTAAATAATCCGACTGTTTAAGCATCGACCATTAATTTTGTGGGTGCGATATTATTTACTTTTCAGAATTAATATTTTAGTTTTGCTACTTTGACCCTTATTTGAAAGATTCACTTTTTTTTTAACTTTCGTTTTTTTTGAAAAATCAAGTTTCTAAAATTTTGACTTTTTTAAAATTTTCGATTTTTTTTCAAAATTTCCACTTATTTTCAAAATGTCCACCTTCCTTTCGACATTTTATTGACAAAAATTTGATTGTTTTTGTCTAAAAATATCTTTTTAAATCATTTACATCATTACATTTGCTTTCAGGCACACTACACTGATTAAAGCAACCGAAAATGTCAAATAGATGTAATTTTTTACATTAGCTTCAAATGCATAGAAAAGCGAATTATACGGCGGCATAATATCTAAAGTTTTTTTTTTCTTATTAGTTGCACGATATTCTCCCTCGACGGTCTACCGTATCGCCTGTATAATGGAATTTGAGAAAAAAAACGAAATTTTAAAAAAATATTCGAAATTAAAGTCGAAATTTTGAGAAATTGTCTTGATATGAAAATTCATAATTTTCAAAAAGAGTTGAGAGTTTTGAAGTCGCGCGTTAACTTATAAAAAAATTAATTGAAATTTTTCAAAATGTTGAAATTTTGAAAAATGTTAAAATTTTGAAAAATGTTGATATTTTTTCAAAAAAGTTGAAAGTTCAAAAAATCATGCAGAATTTAAAAAAATCCTGCAGATTTTCAAAACAGTTTTGAAAAAAGTCAAAATTTTGAAAAATTTCCAAATATTTATAAAAAGTGTAGATTTTGAAAAAAGAAACATCGAAGATTTAAAAATGGTCAAAATTTTTTTTAAAATTCACTTTTTTTAAAATTCATCTTTTCAACAAAAAAATCGAAATTTTTTCAAAAAGTAGAATCTTTCAAATAAAAGTCAATTTTATATACGTCAGATTTTTTAGGAAATTAGAAATTTTCTGGAAGAAGCGAATTTTTCAAACACTGAAATTCCAGAAAAGAGAATTTTGAAAAAAATTGAATTTTTCGGAAAAACAGTTTTGATAAATAAATTGTCGAAATTTTCAAAAAAGTGGAAATTTCGAAAAAAGGGTCATGAATTTCAAAAAGAGTCGAAATATCAAAAAATCCAACTTCTCAAACAAATCGAATTTTTTAAAAAATCATCTTTCAAATAAGAGAGAATTTTACTTGTCAGATTCTTTAAAAAAGGAAAATATGTTCTGGAAAGGGCGAATTTTTCAAATTCGAGAAGTCAGAATCTTGAAAAAAGTTGAATTTTTCAAAAAAAGGTCGAAATTTTGAAAAAAATGTCGAAATTTTGACAAAAAGGTCAAAATTTTGAAAAAAAAAGGACGAAATTTTGAAAAAAAGGTCGAAATTTTGAAATAAAGGTCAAAATTTTGTAAAAAAAAAAAGGTCGAAATTTTGAAATAAAGGTCAAAATTTTGAGAAAGAGCCGAACTTTTGAAAAAAGGTCGAAACTTTGGAAAAAAGGTCGAAACTTTGGAAAAAAGGTCGAAACTTTGGAAAAAAGGTCGAAATTTTGAAAAAAAGGTCGAAATTTAGGTAAGATTTTGAGAAAAAAGTTGAAATTTTGTAAGAGTGGGTATTTCAAAATTTAAAATTAAAAAAAAAATTGAAATTTTGAAAATAGTCAGAATTTAAAACCAAAGGCAAAATTTTCAATAAAAATCGAACTCTTTAAAAAAGCTTGAATTTTAAGAAGCGGAAATTTTGAAATAAATCTAAAATGTTAATAGAAGCCAGGACATATTTGGAAAAAAAGTCGAACTTTTTAAAATTTTCCTAAAAATTCATTAACAGTCAAAATTCTGAAAAAAAAGCAAAGAGTGGGTATTTCAAAAGTTGGTAAGAGTGGGTATTTCAAAAGTTAAAATTTTCAAACAAAAAAAAATAGAAATTTTGAAAAGACGCAGAATTTAAAACCAAAGGCAAAATTTTCAATAAAAATCGAACTTTTTAAAAAAGCTTGGATTTTAAGAAGTCGAAATTTTGAAATAAATCTAAAATGTTAATACATATTTTGAAAAAAGCCGAAATTTTCCTAAAGCTTCAAGAACAGTCGAAATTATGAAAAAAATAGCAAAAACTCCCATAAATGTCGACTCATAATTTTCGAAAAGGTCGAAATTTAAAGAATCGAAATTTTGAAAAAAGTCGAAACTGAAAAAAAAAAAATTAGGCCGTCTGGGAACTGCTATCAGAAGTGAAAACTGGTTACTTAAAATTGACATTCTTGTGAACGGTGGTGTGGCACGGTGGTTAAGGTGGCAGATACTGTTTCGTAGGTCTGATAAGTTACGGGTTCAAATCCCGCTGTCGTCAACGCGTTTTTTAATTCCATTACACATCTTACTTATAGCTCGCAGTAATGTTAACATTAGAGCATGTCGGTAATTCAAATTAGAGTAATGTTAGCGCGAAATCATGAGTTTTTCACTTATCTAAAATCGTCCAAGTTTTTATTAACAAAAAATCGTTTTTTCTTAATGAAATTTTCTTTGATAATTTCTTTTTTGATATTTCTTTGCTAAAACATCAATTACGAATTAAATCATTTTTTATTTTTTAGTTTTGATTACAACACCCTGGGTAAGGGCTCGAGCACGCAACACATAGAATTAAGTAAATATAATCAAAAAAGTCGATGATCAAATTCAAAAAATGATGTTGAGATTTTAGCTATTACACTGGCACACTCGAATCACTCGAAGTGTAGTAATAAATTCAGCAGACCACCAGGGGCGGCCTTAGCCACTGCGAGGCACGGGCGAATAGATCTTTAAGAGACCCTCGTCTTTGTGGAATTAGTTTTAACATAGACGTAGTCAGAATAGGGCAGGGTAGGGCGCTTGCCCCCCCGTCCTCTCCCAGCTCGTGTGGTTAACGAAAATTTATATTGAATTGAGGAGACTTTCTCTAAAAAATTTCCATTCGACAAAAGTCGTCCTTCTTTAAGCTATTGATATTTTCTCGAAATTTCGACTTATTTCACGAAATTCGTCTTTTTTCATAAATTTCTTTGGAAATTTCAAATGTATTCCTAAAATTCGATTTATGTTATCAGAATCCAACTTAACTAAAAATTTCGAACTTTTATCTCAAAATTCATCGTTTTATTTTTCGAAATTCTATCATTTTTCAAAATTAGTTTTTTCCGGAAACTTCGATTTCTCTTTAAACTTTAATTTTCTGAAAATTTCGACTTTTTTTATCAAGATTTACCCTTTTGTTTAAAACTTGATCGATTTTTCGATAACAATATTTATCTGGCAATTTTTATAATGACGTTTTTAGAAATATTGTAAAAAGACAAAAATTCCGAGAAAGTTTCCCCTGGAATGGGGAAATACAACTTTTTTCTCAACATTTCGACGATTATTTCAATATTGGACATTTTCTGACTCAGGGTAGGGCAGAACAGGGCGCATGTCTGCCTCTGATTCAAGCGCTCAAGAGAAAAATCTAGAAATTGCATTTTTCTCAAAATTTGTCCTTTTTCCAAAATCTCGACAAAATTTCACTCTGAAGAATTTCGAGTGTTTACTAAATTTTGACTTTTTTCTCAAAATTTCGATCTTTTTTTTATTTTTCAAGGGAAAGAAATCGAAATTTCCAAAAAAAAAACAAATTTAGAAAAATCGAAACTTTGATATTTTTCTCAAAATCCGCCTTTTTTTCGCAAATTTAAAATTATCCTGAAATCCCATCCTGTATGTTCCCGGAAAACTGAATATTTTTCCTGGAAATTCGTATCTTTCTTAAAATTTTGACTTCTTTTTCAAGACTCGTTTTTTCCACAAACGGACGGCTATTCTCAAAGTTGCACTTTTTCTTTAAGTTTAAATTTTTTCTGAAAAATTTCGATCTTTGATGCTTCATTTGGTAGTTTTTCTAGAAATGTCAACTGCTTTTCAGAGATTTCGTTTTTTTTAATTCCTTTATTTTTATTAACATCGGGTTTTTCTGAAAATTTTGATCATTTGGAATTTGATTTTTCAGAACTTTTAAAAGGTTTCTTAAAATTTGCCCTTTTCCCGATATTTTTATATCAAAATTCGATATTCAACTTTGCTAAAAATTTTGAATTTCTCTTAAAATTAGTTTAATTTGGTCTTTTCAGAAATTTCGACTTTATTTTCAAAATTCCACTTTTTGGGCTCTTCTTTCGGAAATCATTTTTTCTATCAAAATTAGGCCACTTTTCTTAATATTTGTCTTTTCTTTAAATTTTGACTTCGTTAAATTTGACTAAAAATTTCATCTTCATATTTCGCCTTATTTTCGAAATATTGACTTTAATTTCAAAATGCCATGTTTTAGTTTCTGGAATTTTCTGGACTTTTTCCTCGAAATTGGATTTTCCATTAAATTTCAGTTTTCTCGAAATACGTTTGTTTTCTCTAAATTAGGTCGGCATAGTATCAAAAATTAAAAATGTTGCGAAAAATATTTTTGGGTAATTTCGAGAAAAAGATTTCTTGTATATTCAATTTCTTTATTGAAATTTAAATATTATGTCAAAATTAGAATAAAAAATTAAACATTTCGAGAAAAGCGTTTTTGGAAATTGCAAATGTTTTCACAACATTTGGTTTTGGAAATATTTTGGCATATTTAGAAATTTCGAGTTCTTCTGAAAGGTTGGGTTTTTATTCGATTTCGGTTTTCTAAAAAATCCTTTCCCAAAATAGGTTTTTTTCAAAAAATTTGGTCGCTTTGGAAATTACGACTTTATTCTACATTTTTCTCTCAAAATTGAACTTTCATTTTTTTAATATTCGTTTTTTTTCTGATTTTTTTCAAATTTAATTTTCCGAAAATTTCATGTTTCTCAAAAATTGTCTTATTCTGGAAATTTTGACTCCTACTAGAAATAGGGATGTTTTATGCTTCTGAAAATTTCCGTTTACAGTGAAAAATTTTTCTCAAAGTTCCAACTTTTTTTGGAAATTACATCCTTTTTTCACAAAATTCCACCTTTAAAAATATAATATTTTCGAATTTTTAACAATTTTTGAGATTTTTCGAAAGATTTGAATTTTATTTTAAACATGAATTTCTAAACATTCCAACTTTTTCCCAAAATTCGTTTTTCCTTGTCTCTTTCAAAATCAAAGTTTCTCTTGAAAATGCTCACTTTTCTTTTTAAAGAAAATATTGAAATCTTTTAAGATTTCAACCTTTTTCTCGACATTTCGACGCTATTATTTAAAATCGTTATTTTTTTAAATCTTCGAAATTTGGATAGTTTTTAAAGTTGATCGGTTTTTATTTTAGATTCAATTTTTTGACTGTTTTCGCAAAGTTCGACTCTATTTCCAAATTTCCAAGTTAATCTGAAAATTCGATTACTCAGTTCATGTAGTTAAATGAAAATATACATATACTCGGAACGTTTTCCGGTTTTCTTTTTTTATCAATTTTTCAAAATGATTCTTGCCCCTCCCTGAACTAAATCCTGCCTTCGCTTATGGATTTTAATGATGATGCTTGACTAGAAATGCAAAGTCATAAATAAATATATTTGGACTTTTAAAATTATTTATTAGAAACTAAATTAATAAACACAAAGATTTTTTTTGGTGGAACGGACCGGTCCTTGGGTATCTTCAAAAAAATCCTTCTTGGCTTCAGAGGACAAGTTTTGTCCTTCAATTTTTAAACACAAAGATAACAAACTATTAATCATGATAAATAAGGTGCATTAATGTCTTAAAAGGATCAGGGATTTAGAAATGATGACGACTGCTCTAATATAAAAGCATAATCCGACGACAGTTGACAGCTGAAATGAAACACGGGAATTCCCCGAATCGTAAACACGAAGAAAATGGAGTACTATCAGATTTTGTTTAGCCCTTGCAGTTGGCAGCACTTGCGGCACTGGTACGAAATTTCGTCAATGTGAAAGAGAAAGAAAGGAACATTCTTTGGAGCGAATGAGACAGATATCAGTGCGATAACTACCACGCAAGGGAGCAGCGAGTCCAGTTTTATAATGCGCGGTTAAGGCTCGAAATTCAAATGAACGTTAGAATTCGTGCTATTGCGCAGTGCGCGAGGCCCCCTACAAGAGCGAGGCCCCGGGCGGTTGCCCAGCTTGCCACTCCCAAAGACCACAACCACAAATTATTTTTAAAAGTAAACGAAATTTAAGCCTTCCAGTTGAATATACTTCTATTGCCTTTTTTTAATTAAGTCATACGATATCCAAGCAGAAATCAAATAACAATAAATTATTCAAATTTGGGACATAAAATTAAAACTGAATTTTCCGGCTTTAGGAATTTCTCTAGTTTAATTGGAATCATTAATTTTCTAAACTACTTCTATCTCCGATAAAACACAGAGAATAGAGACTTCGATAACGTCCGTTCAATAAATTACAGAAAATTTCACCTAAGACGCGATAAATCAACGATTGCCCTGGAAATTTCACTTGTAATTAGTAAAGGTATGCACTGGAAACTATACCCACTGATAAGTCGAATGACCAAGTCGCCGGATTTATCTCCGAAATAAATCTTTCGCCGCCGCCGCGACCAGGTTATGATTAGGCGGTTTTATTTTCAGCTCGTCGGTGACACAGAAACGTCTCGACGCGTTTTCAAGCGCAAAGGTGTAAATCGTCGTCTCGATCTAACGCGACGATTAATCGGACAACAGGGGGTAAAATTATTAGCTTTCGAAATAAATTTCCAAAACTGAAACGTGGTAAATATGAAAGAAATGAATTGAAGAGGCAAAAAATATTTCCAAAGTCGCCCAAAAGTACGAAAAGTTGCCCCCTCCTCTAAAAACAATCCTAGCTACTCCAGTGGACTGTCAAAATTTGAACGATTGAGTGGATTTTTCTTCAAGACTGAAGTCTGAAGGCAATGGATTCCCCTTATCATCGCTTATTGTCCCCTATCATCGCTTATTGTCCCCTCATCTAAAAAGGGGGCCCCACTGGTTGGAAAGTCCTGATCTTAACACTCGACTTTACTTAATTATTTCGTAACCACGCCCCTACTAAAAAAAAACCACACGCTCCATTCGATCCCACAACTTCTCGTAACATCAACTACTAAATTAATCACAATCCGTCAATACGACGTATCGAGCAATTAATCTCTATTTTTGAGCGTTTTAACAACATGACACAGTTGTAAGTGGCGTAATTTATGTGTGTACACGTCTCGAGAAAAAAAAATTCGATTGCTTAATACGGTTAAATGTGTTAGTGTTAAAATTAAAATCTGTCGATTAGTTTCCATTCCGGAGTGAATTACGTCGCGACACATTTAATTCAATTAACTACGATAAAGCGTCATTGCTCAATAAAACCGGAATTCGGGGGGACCTCAACTGACGTCCGATAATGAGACAAGACGCGTGTGTCGTAGAAAACGAGAGTTATCACACAAAACATTAATAATATCGCGTTTATTGGTCCCAATCGTGATCCCAGTAATTAATTTCGGGAGCACGAATGTAAGACTACTTGGAATTTAACAGGAAGTTGGTAGTAACATTTAAAATTGGTGGCCTATTTTTCCACTGGAAACATCTTACAGTTACTATTATTTACCTAATAACTTCTCTAAAAAAAGTTGTCATAAAAGAGTTTTTCATAAAAATTTCTAGCTTTTCCACAAAATGAAGATATTTTTTTTTTAAGTTTAATCTCCACTCGCAAAGGGTAACCCCATTATGCCTTCAAAGCACTGCGAGTAGGATGCGGAAACGAGGATAGATGGCGGTAAACCTCTTTCTTAAACAAGGATAAATTGTAATTTTTTGGGAAAATTTCTTTCGGAACGGAAGTTCTATAGAAAAAGTCTCCTTAAACAGAAGTCCTCACTGTGTCAAACTGGACCGCACAGGAATTTGCTGCCTCCAACTGCCTTGAACGTTACTCTAGAAGTCTTCGAAAAAAAAGTCGAAATTCAAGTAAGAATTAAAAAAAAAAGTCGAAATTCAAGTTAGGATTTAAAAAAAAAGTCGAAATGTTAAATTCAAAAAAAGTCGAAATATTAAAGAAGACAAAATGCTGAAAGCTTCTCCCAAAATGATAGCGTTTTACTAGAAACTTTCCTCGAAAAATTTACAAAAAAAAAAAAACGAACTATGGACGTCAGCATTTTCACAAATTAAAAAATAATAAAAATAGTCGAAATTTTCAAAAAAGCTATGATTTACAAAAATATTTAAAATTTTGTCTTTCTTTTAAATAATATCGAAATTTTCAATAAACCAAATTATTCAAAAAAGTTATGATTTACAAAAATATTTAACGTTTTGTCTTTATTTTAAATATTATCGTAAATTTTGACTTCTTTTAAAAAATTCTGCTGTCCAAAATTTCGACACATTTGAAAATTTTTGGTTGATGATTTTTTAAAATTCTAGAAAAGTCCAAATTTTCAAAATCCGAAATCTGAACTTGTCAAAATAATAAAATATTTAAAAAACAGAAACAATCTAAATTTTAAAAAGGTCGATTTTTTTAAAGGGATAGAAATTGAAAAAACAAGCCAGAATTATTAAATTTAAATTTTGAAATAGGTTGAAAATTTTGAAACGGGTTGAAAATTTTGAAATGGGTTGAAAATTTTGAAAAATTTTAAGAAAGGGGTAAAAATTCTTTTTAAGAATGATAATTTTTGAAAGGAGCGAAAATTTTCAAACATCGACAAACTTTCAAACAGTCGAAATCTGAAAATAAAACGAAATTTTAAGAAATTCCTATTTTCGAGAAAGTTCAAAATAAAAAAAAAACGTATCTCAGTATTTACAAAGTCAAAATTTCGAGAAAAATTCAATAATCTGAGATTGAACTTTTCAAAAGGATCTAGAAAATGTCGAAATTTTGAAAAAAAAATAAAAAAAGCGGAAATTCTGAATAAAAATTTGGGCAATTATGGGGACTGCCGTCAGAGGTGAAAACATAAAACTATCATATAACAAATTTCAAGATATTTAAAAAAAAAATCTTTTTCCAAACTTTCAACGGTTTCTCTCAGTTGAGGAGAAGTACAAATAATTAAGGGCAGCAACTAACATATACTCCCCCCCCCATATACCACAAAAATTTTCCATTTTATATATTTTCATTTTGCCCCCTTCCCGACACCTTACGGTATAAGGGAATTGATTATATATATATATATTTTGCCCCCCAATTTTTTTTTTAATTTTTACGGTGTCCCCCTTTTTAACCCCCCTCATTTTCTTTTTTACATATTTTCATTTCCCTCCCCTCCAATTTCTTTTTTTTAATTTTCACAGTGCCCCCTTTTTAGCCCCCTCCATTTTTCTTTTTTTATAAATATTTATGTCCCCCGTTTTCTTTTTTATAAATTTTCACGGTGCCCCCTTTTTTACCCCCCCTTTATTTTTTTTTATAAATATTTGTTCCCCGTTTTCTTTTTTATAAATTTTCACGGTGCCCCCTTTTTTACCCCCCCCATTATTTTTTTTTATAAATATGTCCCCCCGTTTTCTTTTTTTATAAATTTTCACGGTGCCCCCTTTTTTACCCCCCATTATTTTTTTATAAATATTTGTCCCCCCGTTTTCTTTTTTATAAATTTTCATGGTGCCCCCTTTTTTACCCCCCCATTATTTTTTTATAAATATGTCCCCCTGTTTTCTTTTTTATAAATTTTCACGGTGCCCCCTCTTACTCCCTCCCCATTTTTTCTTTTTTTAAATATTTTGGTGTCCCCCATTTCTTTTTTTAAACCTTTCCTGGCGCCCTCCCCCCCGTTTTCTCTCATAAGTTTTCATCGCCCCGCCCCTTTACCCCCAATTTTTCACCCCAGCCCCCCACTCGTTTCCAAAGTTAAAATTTTGAGGAAAAAAAACGAAGGTTTGGGGTTGAAAGTCAACGTCTAAAAAAAAGTCTTAGAAGAAGAATCAATTTAAAAAATTGACAATTTTGAGAGGTGAAAATTTGAATGAAAATGGAAATTAGAAAAAAGTGGATGAAATGTCGAAATGTGTTTAAAAAGTCGAAATTTACAAAAAAGCCGAAATTAAGAAAGAGCGGAAATTTCGAAATGTCGACATTTTTAAGGAAAAAATCGAAATTTTCAAAAAACCGAAATCGAAAATTTTTTAAAAAGGCTTAGTTTTCATAAGAAAATTAATATTTTGAAAAATATACAAAAATGGTCAAAATTTATAAAGCCGCCCCCAAAATTTTTCTTTTTTATAAAGTTTCATGGTGTCCCCGCCAAAATTTTTCTTTTTTATAAATTTTCATGCTATTCCTCCGCTCTGACGCACCATTTTTCTTTTTTATGTATTTTCATGGTACTCCCTATTTTTCACCCCCCCCCCCCATTTCCAAAGTTAAAATTTCTAGAAAAAAAGCGAAAGTTTGGGGTTGAACTTTTCAAAAAAAAAATCAATATCTAAAAAAAGTCTGAAACAAGAGTCAAATTAAAAAAACTGAAAATTTGAATGAAAATGGGATTTGGAAAAAAGTGGTGCTTAGAAGAAGATGAGAGTGTCGAGCACGTGATGTGTCACTGCCCGGCACTAGCATCAATCAGAGGATCCACGCTGGGGGACTTCTGGCCTAGTGTGGCCAGTTTGAGAGAGGCGCATCCAAGGGACGTTCTTCAGTTTCTCAACAAGTTTGGGTGGCTGAATGAATGACCAAGGACACCTCAATCACGGGGATAGCACAATGGGCCCGGAAAGGGTGGCCTAAGTGCATGGCCTAAATTTTTAGGCAACCCACAACGAATCCAGAATCCAGAATCATCAATGGTACGGTGGCCGAAAAAGAGGAAACAATTCCGACTAATAGAATTGTTTATCCAGACGTACAGATACCAAGCATTAAATCCGGTGTCTGAAGATGATCATCTTGATGTGCTTTTAATCTTTCTTGGTTTCAGACTGATGCTTGAGAGGTATTTTCCGACGTTTTGCGTTTTGTGAATCTATGTGAGACTGACAAGTTCGCATTGTATATCAACGGTTTGTCTCTTTTTGTCTTTATAGACCTCACAACCCTCAAATAATTCGGTATAATAGGCACTTATTGCTCTAAGTACACTGTACGTACTCTAACTTTGGGTTAGGTTGGCTTATTTGTCATAAACAACAATCTTTGAAATATAAATCTTGCCCTCTGAAACCAATAAAGATTAAATAACACAACGATGGTTGCTCTAACGCGAATCTTGTCCCCTGAAACCAATAAAGATTAAAAAAAAACAACAAGATGATCATCTTTAGATGCCGAGCATTAAATCCGGTGTCCAAGGTGGCATGGATCCTTTATCAATTAGATATTGAGCGGTTTTGCTAGTGACATAGGTATCGCATAATCATCAATCCCTGATGTGATAAAAGCTGAAACTTCTTAACACTCTGAAGATGGTAGCTTAACTGTCGAAACGCGTTAGAGAACCTTTGTGGTGTTTTTTAATCTTGCTTGGTTTCAGGGAACAAGTTTTGTATAGCAATTCTTAACTTGTTAGCCAAATTCAGAGTAGTGGACAAAAACAATTAAAGGCCAGCCAGCCATCAACGTGCTAAAAGAGACAATACCTTTGAATTCGTAATGTCCTCCACAATAAACGAAATTTAATCACCAAGGGGGTCACCACACCATACACTGAGCGCACCTTTCGACGTTAATAAGCGCACAGTTCGGGAAAAAAAGTCGGAAATAAAAGCCGCAAAATCGGGATCCTCGTGGATATCGGTTACGGCGCGCCGCGGAGTCGAACTGATCGCCGGTTTGCTGTTTCGTTTCGGTGTGGGCACAATAAACTACTTGTACAAGCTGAGTCGATATCCCTTCTCTCTCGCTCGACGCTGGTAAATAGTTTGGCGGTACTGAGTAAATGTTCTTGTAAATACAAGCTATAGTTAGAAACATCAATCGGCGTGTTATAAATATCGACAATTAAACACACTGAACAATTTTTTTTTAATTTTTAATCGGTCGTTGAGAGCAGAGTTATGTTACCACCGAATTCGAACTTCGAAAGTTCAACTTTATATTAAAAAATTCAACTTTTTTAAAATCGTTTACTCAAAATTTTTCAGAGTCGTCTTTTTTCTTAATTTTTTTGAAAGTTTGGCCTTTTTTGGAAATGGTGACTTATCTAAAAATTCGATTTTTTGCATTTTTCGCGTTTGTTAAATTTCGTTTTTTTCTTGTTTTTTTTTTTTTTTGAAGGAAAAACTATTTTAAGTGCGTTGAGCAATTTTGGAAAGGAAGTAAACTTGTGACTTCGTGTAACCGTCACGCGTGACCAACGTTTACTATTAACTATTAGAGCATTTTAAAGTGTGTTTCATTATCAATAAATATTAAATTCATTTCCACACGATTCAAGCATCCACCAATCACAAATGGGTAATTCCATGTAACGCCCGTGACACTTTGTTGCTATTTATACACTTTTAGCAGTTTTTTTTACAAGCTTGGCTTCAAAAAAAATGAAACATTGCTCTAATTTAACAAATAACAAATTCTTCAAATAAGCGAGATTCCAATGGTGGGGGTCGAAAAATTGGTACATAAAGTCTGTTCTGTTTAAATCCTATATTTACTTTATTTAAACAACCGAACTATTGCTGCGCTGGAAAATTGCAATTCGTAAACAATTGAGTAAATTATTTACACTGCAATAAACCATCAACATTCACTACTTCCTTTTATCTGAACAAACAGCGCACAAATAAAATCTTCAAATGAAAGATGAGTAATACCCTGATAAAATTCATCAAAGCCCGAAACAAGGCCAACACTCACTGAAATTACCATAGATCCGATTGCACACCAGATAAGAAAACAAATACAAATAGGTTCCATTTGTTTCTGCCTGTGCATTAATTCAACGGTAACTTTCCCTTGTCTAAGTAACGCAGAAAGTCCGATAAAGTCGTAAAAACGAAAGTAAACGCCGATTTATTTTAAGCCGAGGCGGCGCAGATTTCTGACACATTTTCGGGCTCGATTCGGACAATTCTCCATCCTACCTATTACCGCTCACATCAGCGCAATTAAGATCAATTAAGTCCGACCCGAATAGAAGAGATCGTCAAAGCGTGCTATAAGCATTACCGTCAAAAGCTAATGGTGGAAATGTCCATCTAATGACCAACTTTCTTTTCAGTTCGAATCGTCTTCAGTCAACCAGACAAATCTCAGATGCTTCAATCTCTTCTCTTCTCTTCTCTTCTCTTCTCTTCCCTTCTCTTCTCTTCTCTTCTTTTCTCTTCTCTTCTCTTCTCTTCTCTTCTCTTGTCTTCTCTTCTCATCTCTTCTCTTCCCATCTCTTCTCTTCCCATCTCTTCTCTTCCCATCTCTTCTCTTCCCATCTCTTCTCTTCCCATTTCTTCTCTTCCCATCTCTTCTCTTCCCATCTCTTCTCTTCCCATCTCTTCTCTTCCCATTTCTACTCTTTCCATCTCTTCTCTTCCCATCTCTTCTCTTCCCATCTCTTCTCTTCCCATCTCTTCTCTTCCCATCTCTTCTCTTCCCTTCCCTTCTCTTCCCCTCTCTTCTCTTCCCTTCCCCTCTCTTCTCCTCTCTTCTCCTCTCCTCTCCTCTCCTCTCCTCTCCTCTCCTCTCCTCTCTTCTCCTATCTTCTCTCTCTTCTCTTCTTCTCTTCTCTTCTCTTCTCTTCTCTCCTCTTCCCTTCCCTTCTCTTCTCTTCCTCTTCTTCTCTTCCTCTCTCTTCCTCTTCTCCTCTCTTCTCCTTCCTCTCTTCTTCCTCTCTCTCTCCTTCTCTTCTTCCTCTTCTTTCCTCTCTTCCTTCCTCTCTTCTCTCTCTTCCTCTCTCTCCTTCTCTTCTCTTCTCTTCCTCTTCTCCTTCTCTTCTCTCTTCTTCCTTCTCTTCTTCTCTTCCTTCTCCCCTCTCTTCCTCTTCTCTTCTCTCTTCTCCTTCTCTTCCCTTCTCTTCTCCTCTCTTCTCTTCTCTCCTCTCTTCTCTTCCCTTCTCTTCTCCTCTCTTCTCTCCCTTCTCTTCTCCTTCTCTTCTCTCTCTCTTCTCCTTCTCTTCCCCTCTCTTCTCTCTCTTCTCTATCTCTCTCTCTTCTTTCCTCTCTTCTCTCTCTCCATCTTCTCCTCTTCTCTTCTCTTCTTCTCTTCTTCCTTCCCTCTCTTCTCTTCCTCTCTCTCTTCTTTCTCTTCTCTTCTCTTCTCTTCTCTTCTCTTCTCTTCTCTTCTCTCTCTTATCTTCTCTTCTATCCTCTCCCCATCTCATCTCTTCTCATTTCTCCATCTCATCTCTTTACTTCTATTATCTCCCCATCTCTTCTCTTCCTTTCCCTTCCCTTCTCTTCTCTTCTCTTCAATGAGACATTAGAGAGATATTTCTAAAGAATTTTGGTGGAACGAACTGGTCTTTGGTTATCTTCAAAAACTGAAATACATTTTAACGCTAGAACAAGCTTCAAGGTAATATCGCCACCCTTTCCCCTACAAGTGGATTTTTTAAAAACAACCCCGCAATTATTTATATAACTTGGTCGTCTCATCGTAAGATAACAAATTCCCTCAACGAACAATCTCTCGTGATCTTTGGATCTCATCAAACAAAGCGTAATTAAGGAAAATTGTTTAGAATTAAAAATGATAAATTGCCCAAACTGCTGGCGATTGTTTGTAAATTTCCTGGTTTTCGCTCGTTTCGATAAGTCTTGCCGAACAAAAGCCGGCTTACGCAGAATTCGGTCACGCATTTGTTACTAACAAATGACGGTAGTGACTCACTTAATCATTGAAGCCTTCAGGCGATTGTTTCGATGTTTGGAAAAAGCTCGTGAACAAACGATAGTATGTACTAGATTTCGGTTGCCTGTGATGTCAGCCAGTTAACAATTAATTTTGAGAATTATCTCAGATGGAATAATGGAATAATCTTCAGCTCGCCCAAATTATAATTGAACGTCAAATTTCTCGGAATATTTGAATAAAAAATGAAATTTAATTCTCGCCTTAGCAGATGTAACGGTCTACTACGCTGGTCACTTCTCGCACCTTGCGCGAATACACTTTAGTGAGTTGAAAATTATCTTTTGCGTAACTTCGTCACTTTAGACATTCTGAAAAAAGCTCGTCTGCTTCAGGATAAATCAGACGATTCGAAAAGATGCACATTATTCCAATCTAAAGCAAATATTTTGAAAAAACCAAAAACAAATTTAAAACTTAAAACTTTTCTGTTCGAAATTTACAAATTGGGCTCGCCACCGTTGATACCGATAAGGCATTTCTAATTCTATTAACACGTCTTATCGTACCTAAACAATACTATTAACATTAGAGCATGTTGGTAACGTAAATTAGCGAGATGGTGACGGAAACCTATCAAATATCGCTAAAGGCGCCAAGAAATGTTTACTGCAGAAAAGCAAAAATTTTGAAAAAAAGGTCGAAAACTGCGACATTCTGAAATTGAGAAGCGAAGAGAAGAGAAGAGATGAGAAGAGATGGGAAAAAAAGAGATGGAAAGAGATTGGAAAAGAAGAAATGAGAAGTGATGGAAAGAGAAGAGATGGGAAGAGAAGAGAAGAGATGGGAAGAGAAAAGAAGAGAAGAGATGGAGAAAGAAAAGAGGGGAGAAAGAGAAGAATGGGAGAAAAGAGATAGAGAAGAGGTGGGAAGAGAAGAGAAGAGGTGGGAAGAGAAGAGAAGAGAAGAGAAGAGAAGAGAAGAGAAGAGAAGAGAAGAGAAGAGAAGAGAAGAGAAGAGAAGAGAAGAGAAGAGAAGAGAAGAGAAGAGAAGAGAAGAGAAGAGAAGAGAAGAGAAGAGAAGAGAAGAGAAGAGAAGAGAAGAGAAGAGAAGAGAAGAGAAGAGAAGAGAAGAGAAGAGAAGAGAAGAGAAGAGAAGAGAAGAGAAGAGAAGAGAAGAGAAGAGAAGAGAAGAGAAGAGAAGAGAAGAGAAGAGAAGAGAAGAGAAGAGAAGAGAAGAGAAGAGAAGAGAAGAGAAGAGAAGAGAAGAGAAGAGAAGAGAAGAGAAGAGAAGAGAAGAGAAGAGAAGAGAAGAGAAGAGAAGAGAAGAGAAGAGAAGAGAAGAGAAGAGAAGAGAAGAGAAGAGAAGAGAAGAGAAGAGAAGAGAAGAAAGAAAGAAAGAAAGAGAAGAGAAGAGAAGAGAAGAGAAGAGAAGAGAAGAGAAGAGAAGAGAAGAGAACGGAAGGGAGAAGGGAAGGGAAGGGAAGGGAAGGGAAGGGAGGGGAAGGGAAGGGAAGGGAAAAGAAGAGTAGAGAAGAGAAAAGAGAAGAGAAGAGAAAAGAAGAGAAGAAGGGAAGAGAAGGGAAGGGAAGAGAAGAGATGGGAAGAAAAAAGAGGGGAAGAGAAAAAATGGGAAGAGAAAAGATGGGAAAAAAAAGGTGGAAAGAGAAGAGAAGAAAAGAGAAGAAAAACGATGGGAAGGGAAGAGATGGGAGGTGAAAAGATGGGAGAAGAGATGGAAGGAGAAGAGATGACAGGAGAGGAGATAAGAAAAGAAGAGAAGAGAGTTAAAAAGAAGAGAAAAATGGGAAGAGAAGACATGAGGAGAGAAGAGTAGAGATGAGAAGAGAAAAGATGGGAAGAAAAGAGATGGGAAAAAAGACGGAAAGAGAAGAGAAGAGGAGAGTAAAGAAAGGGAGAGAAGAGAAGAGGAGAGTAGAGAAAAAGAAAAGAAGAAAAAGGAAGAAATGGAAAGAGAAAAGATGAGAAGAGAAAGGATGAAAAGAGAAAAGTTGGGAAGAAAAGAAAGGAGAAGAGAAGAGATGGGAAGAAAAAAGGTGGCAAGAGAAGAGAAAAGAAGAGAAGAGATGGGAAGAAAAGAAATGGGACGAGAAGAGATGGGAAGAGAAAAGATAGGAAGAGATAAGATGGGAAGAGAAAATACGGAAAGAAAAAAGAAAGGAAGAGAAGAGAAGGGAAGAAAAGAGAAGAGAAACGATGGGAAGAGGAGAGATCGGAGGTAAAGAGATGGGAGGTGAAGAGATGGAAGGAGAAGAGATGAGCGAAGAAGAGAGAAGAGAAAAGACAGGAAAAAAACAAATGGGAAGACATGCGAAGAGAAAAGATGGGAAGAGAAGAGGATACGAGAAGAGAAAAGATGGGAAGACAAGAGATGGGAACAGAAGAGAAGAGAAGAAAAGAGATGGGAATAGAAAAGATGGGAAAAGAATAAAATTTTGAGCTTGAAAAATTTTGAAATTCCTGCCATAATTCGAATCCAAAAAATCGAATTCTTAAAAGAAAATCGTGTATTTAAAAAAAAAATCGAGAAAAAAAGTTGTCGGAAGTTTTGAAATAAATCGAGATATTCAAATAACGTCAAAATTTTCAACAAAAAAAATCGAAAATTTCAAAAAGTAAAAATTTCGAGAAAAGAAGAATTGTGAAAGCCAACATTTTCACAGAGGTCTATATTTTCAAAAAAATATATTTCCATCGAGAATAAATTTTCAAATAAAATTGAGTTCCTTAAAAAAACAAAAGTCGAATTTTTTTCAAATATTCGAGATTTAGAAAAATATGGAAATTTTAAAATAAAAAGTTGAAAAGTTGAATAAATGCTGAAATTTGCAAAAAAGTCAACATTTAAAAAAAAATTCAAGAGAGAATTTGGAAAAAATAGTCAAAATTTTAAAAGGCCAACATTTCATCATATTTCAAAAATCTAAATTTAGAAAAATGAAATTTACCAAAAAAAAAGTCCAGATTCCGTATAATCAGGCTTTTACTGTAATTCGATTCCAAAAGGGTAGCATTTTTAAAAAGAAATCGGGTATTTACATAGAAAATTCGAGATTTTGAAAAAAGTAGAAGTTTTGAAATAAGTCGAGATATTCAAACAGGGTCGAAATTTTCAAAAAAAAAGATCGACATTTTCAAAAAGTTAAAATTGCGAGAAAGTTAAAATTTCGAGAAAGGTGGAATTCTAAAAGCCAACATTTTCACAAAAGTCGATATTTAAATAAAAAAAGTTTCGAACGAGAACAAATTTTCAAATAAAACTCGAGTTCTTTGAAAAAGGTCGAAATCATTAAAATAAAATCGAGATTTAGAAAAATGTCGACGTTTTGAAATACAAACTAGAAGTATCGACAAAAAGCTGAAACTTGCAAAAAAGTCGACATTTCAAAAATTGAAATAAAAATCTTGTCCCCAATTTTTGAAGACAACCAAGGACCAGTCCCGTTGCACCAAAATTATGTCGACATTTCAAATCAAAATATCAGGAGAGAATTTCGCAAAAAAGTCAAAATTTTCAGACAAAATTTTCACATTCAAAATTCTCAAAGTCAAAATTTTGAAAAGGCCAAAATTTGCAAACAAGTCTACATTTCAAAAATCTAAAATTTAAAAAAGGAATTTCCCAACAAAAAAAACTTTGGATCTCGGATAATCAGGGTTCTGCTGTAATTCGATTCCAATAAAGTCGAATTCATAAAACAAAATCGAGTTTTTTCAAATTAAAATTCAAGTTTTTGAAAGAAGTAGTTAGAATTTTTGTAAAAAGTCGAGATATCCAAAGAACGTCGAAATTTTCAACAACAAAAATTCGAAATTTTCGAAAAGTTAAAATTTAGAGAAACGGTGAATTCCGAAAGCCAAAATTTTTACACAAGTCGGTATTTAAAAAAAAGTTTCGAGCGAAAACTAATTTTCAAACAAAATTGAGTTCTTCAAAAAGACAAGAAAACATTTGTGATTTAGAAAAATGTCGACGTTTTGGAATACAAAGTCGAAATATTAAAAGAAAAATACTGACATTTTCCAAAGTCGACATTTCAAAACAAAATTTCAAGAAAGATTTTCGAAAAAAAGTCAAAATTTTTAAAGTCAAAATTTTAAAAGGCCAAAATTTTGAAAGACAAAAATTTTGAAAGGCCAAAATTTTGAAAGGCCAAAATTTTGAAAGGCCAAAATTTTGAAAGGCCAAAATTTTAAAAGGCCAAAAGTTTGAAAGGCCAAAATTTTTAAGCAAGTCTATATTTCAAAAATCTAAATTTTGAAAAAGGAATCTTCCAAAAAAATTCCGGATTTCCGATAATCAGGCTTCTACTGTAATTCCATTCCAATAATTTCCGATAATATTCAGAAAAGGAAAAAATTCAAAATGTTTTTTTTTTCAAATTTTAAAAACTAAAATTAATGTCTCAAATGAAAAAGACCCACACTCGACAAGTAGTTTGAAATTAGGGAAATTAAAAAGGAAAGATGAAGCATAGAGCGAATTATAAAAGGGCCAAATACGTCATCTAAAATGATGCTGTCAATTGTCATTTTACATTGAGCTAAAGTTGAAGTTTGAATGTTATTATTAATTTGGTTGTTTTTGTAATGAATAGCTTCTTACGTATTTGTACTATAAGCAGTATTTATATAACATTCTAACTCAATTTTGCTATTATTTCTACCGCATTGTGTTTCGTCGAATAATGGGGATCAAAAAACCACACAAACCCACCGAAGCCGTAAAACCAAGCTCCGAACTGAACCTAACTAAAAAAATTGTACTCATGGAAGACTTACCAATTGAAGGGTTAGTGCTAATTTACTTGGACTGCAATTGAAATTCTATTAAATGTTTTTAGAACAAAAGTAGCTGATAGACTGTATTCCCAAGTAATCGAAGATTTGGAAATGGAGACCGCCACGAATATCAAATTGGAGCACAACAAAGAGGAGCTGCTCAGAAAATCTGACAGACTGAGGCAAAACCTCGCCCAACAGTGGAAAGAATTGGAAGAAAGGGAAAAATTATTCAAAAAAAACTTTATCGACTTCAATCAGGTACTTGGCGTTTAAATTTTCTCTAAGATGATTACTTCTTTAAGTGGTGGACGTTCAACGAGGCTGATGCCTGAGAGGTATTTTCCGACGTTTTGCGTTTTGTGAATCTATGTGAGACTGACAAGTTCGCGTTGTTTACCAACGGTTTATCTCTTATTTTTTCTTCATAGACCTCACAACCCTCAAATATGATAACGAAGGCTTCCACGGCCAGTGTCAGTACAGGATATACTTCTTCCGGGATTGGACAGTGTCAAAGAACTACTAAATTGAAATTGGCCTTTTCATTCTTTCATATTTGCATATTCCCTCATATTCCTCTTTTCATTGTTTCTTTTTTGTTCCTGATGGTGGGCGAAACGTGGAACACTTTTAGTAGTTCTTTGACACGGTCCCATCCCGTAAGAAGTATATCCTGTAACCCTCAAATAATTCGGAATAATAGGCACTTATTGTCCTAAGTCCGTTGCAAGTACTCTAACTTTGGATTAGGTTGGCATATTTTTCATAAACAGCAATCTTTGGAATACAAATCTTGTCCCCTGAAACAAAGAAAGATTAAAAACACAACAAAGGTTGCTCTAACGCGTTTCGACAGCCAATCTATCATCTTCAGAGAGTATCTCTCTCCTCAGAGGGATACTCTCCGAAGATGATCATCTTGATGTGCTTTTAATCTTTCTTGGTTTTAGTCTGATGCTTGAGAGGTATTTTCCGACGTTTTGCGTTTTGTGAATCTATGTGAGACTGACAAGTTCGCATTGTTTATCAACGGTTTGTTTTTTTTTTTCTTCATATACTCTAACTTTGGGTTAGGTTGGCATATTTTTCATAAACAGCAATCTTTGGAATACAAATCTTGTCCCCTGAAACAAAGAAAGATTAAAAACACAACAAAGGTTGCTCTAACGCGTTTCGACAACCAATCTATCATCTTCAGAGAGTATCTCTCTCCTCAGAGAGATTCTCTCCGAAGATGATCATCTTAATGTGCTTTTAATCTTTCTTGGTTTTAGTCTGATGCTTGAGAGGTATTTTCCGACGTTTTGCGTTTTGTGAATCTATGTGAGACTGACAAGTTCGCATTGTTTATCAACGGTTTGTTTTTTTTTTCTTCATATACCCTAACTTTGGGTTAGGTTGGTATATTTTTCATAAGCAGCAATCTTTGAAATACAAATCTTGTCCCCTGAAACAAAGAAAGATTAAAAACACAAAAAAGGTTGCTCT
The DNA here is from genome assembly GCA_028583605.1 of Dastarcus helophoroides. Lineage (NCBI taxonomy): Eukaryota > Metazoa > Arthropoda > Insecta > Coleoptera > Bothrideridae > Dastarcus > Dastarcus helophoroides. The sequence goes on along the minus strand of CM053332.1, from coordinate 22,266,567 downwards.
AACGCGTTTCGACAACCAATCTATCATCTTCAGAGAGTATCTCTCTCCTCAGAGAGATACTCTCTGAAGATGATCATCTTGATGTGCTTTTAATCTTTCTTGGTTTTCAGTCTGATGCTTGAGAGGTATTTTCCGACGTTTTGCGTTTTGTGAGTCTACGTGAGACTGACAAGTTCGCATTGTTTATCAACGATTTGTTTTTTTTTTCTTCATATAATCTAACTTTGGGTTAGGTTGGCATATTTTTCATAAACAGCAATCTTTGGAATACAAATCTTGGCCCCTGAAACAAAGAAATATTAAAAACACAACAAAGGTTGCTCTAACGCGTTTCAACAGCCAATCTATCATCTTCAGAGAGTATCTCTCTCCTCAGAGAGATACTCTCCGAAGATGATCATCTTGACGTGCTTTTAATCTTTCTTGGTTTTAGTTTGATGCTTGAGAGGTATTTTCCGACGTTTTGCGTTTTGTGAATCTATGTGAGACTGACAAGTTCACATTGTTTATCAACGGTTTGTTTTTTTTTTTTCTTCATATACCCTAACTTTGGGTTAGGTTGGTATATTTTTCATAAACAGCAATCTTTGAAATGCAAATCTTGTTCCCTGAAACAAAGAAAGATTAAAAACACAACAAAGGTTGCTCTAACGCGTTTCGACAACCAATCTATCATCTTCAGAGAGTATCTCTCTCCTCAGAGAGATTCTCTCTGAAGATGATCATCTTGTTGTGCTTTTAATCTTTCTTGGTTTCAGGCTGATGCTTGAGAGGTATATTCCGACGTTTTGCGTTTTGTGAATCTATGTGAGAGTGACAAGTTCGCATTGTTTATCAACGGTTTGTTTTTTTGTTTCTTCATATACTCTAACTTTGGGTTAGGTTGGCATATTTTTCATAAACAGCAATCTTTGGAATACAAATATTGTCCCCTGAAACAAAGAAAGATTAAAAACACAACAAAGGTTGCGCTAACGCGAATTTTGTCCCCAGAAGCCAAGAAAGATTAAAAAACACAACAAAGGCTGCTCTAACGCGTTTCGACAGCCAATCTATCATCTTCAGAGTATGTCTTTCTTCAGAGAGATACTCTCTGAAGATGATCATCTTGATGTGCTTTTAATCTTTCTTGGTTTCATGCTGATGCTTGAGAGGTATATTCCGACGTTTTGCGTTTTGTGAATCTATGTGAGACTGACAAGTTCGCATTGTTTATCAAAGGTTTGTCTCTTTTTTTCTTCATAGACCTCACAACGCTCAAATAATTCGGAATAATGGGCACTTATAGCTCTAAGTAGCACTGCACGTACTCTAACTTTGGGTTAGGTTGGCTTATTTGTCATAAACAACAATCTTTGAAATACAAATCTTGTCCCCTGAAACCAAGAAAGATTAAAAAACACAACAAAGGTTGCTCTAACGCGAATTTTGTCCCCGGAAACCAAGAAAGATTAAAAAACACAACAAAGGCTGCTCTAACGCGTTTCGACAGCCAATCTATCATGTTTCAGAGAGTATCTCTCTCTTCAGAGAGATACTCTCTTCAGAGAGATACTCTCTGAAGATGATCATCTTGATGTGCTTTTAATCTTTCTTGGTTTTAGTCTGACTGCTTGAGAGGGATTTTCCGACGTTTTGCGTTTTGTGAATCTATGAGAGACTGACAAGTTCGCCTTGTTTGTCTCTTTTTTCTTCATAGACCTCACAACCCTCAAATAATTCGGAATAATAGGCACTTATTGCTCTAAGTACACTGCACGTACTCGTAACTTTGGGTTAGGTTGGCTTACTTGTCATAAACAACAATCTTTGGAATACAAATGTTGTCCTCTGAAACCAAGAAAGATTAAATAACACAACAAAGGTTGCTCTAACGCGAATTTTGTCCCTTGAAACCAAGAAAGATAAAAAAAAACAACAAGATGATCATCTTTAAATGCCGAGCATTAAATCCGGTGTCCAAGGTGGCATGAATCCTTTATCAATTAGATATTGGCGGTTCTGCTAGTGAAATAGGTATCACATAATCATCAATCCCTTATGTGATAAAGTTAAAACTTCTTAACTCTCTGAAGATGATAGCTTGGCTATCGAAACGCGTTGTGTTTCTTAATCTTTCTTAGTTTCAGGGGACAAGATTTGTATAACCAAGGACCAGTCCGTTTCACCAAAACAACAATCTAATTGCCAACAAATGGTAACATATGCTCCGAAATTAAATAATCCGGATGTTGGAGCACTGAACGTTGATTCTGTAGACTGCGTCATTTAATTTTTAGGACGCGAATGCTCTCGGCGAGTATCCACCATTAGAGTCAATTAAATCATCCTACTTTTCTTTGTTTTGAGTCCCTCAGACGCCCAAAGAAACGTCACTAAGCATATCTATGCCCGCAGTTCATTATGAGAAACCAAGTGAAAAGAGAGAAAGCCTTGGAGGGAATAGTATCTTACCAGAAGGAACGGAAACATACGACCGCTCTCTGCAGAGAACTCGATGGAAAAGTCAAACGTTTTCGCCACGTATTGGAACGAATGAACGCTGAAATAAAGAAACACAGGATTTATGGGGTCGATCGAACGACGCTAATAAATTATTTTTTAATTTAACAACTATTGCAGGAATTCGTAGAAGCTTTGATCGACGTAGACGACCGTTTTCAATGTGCGGAAGATGTGGTGAAAAGATTGGAGGAATTTATGTACGTTAGGGAGCAAGCCACCAAAAGCGCCGAAGATTATAGTCGCGAGATGCAAGGAATTATACGAAAGCAAGTAAGTACAGCGGACTGTGTAACAGAATTAAAAAAGTTGATCGGCGCGCGACTGGGAATCGAACCCGGGATCTGTTACGTGGCAAGCTGACTTAAGTTTTGACCGCACGCCACCTTACAACATGACGTACCCCGTACTACCTGCAGTAGAAGTTAAAAAAGTCTGACTTTTAGGTAAGCTTCAGAAAAACTAGAGCGCGCCAAATTCAAATAATGCACAACAATATTTCGAAACTGAGAAGAATTTACGATAAAGTTATTATCGACTCCAGAACGAGATTCGTACCAATAGTCGAAATAATGACAAACTGCAATATGCTGATCGCCAGCGATTATCTAGTTACCCAAAGCATCATCAGGATGTTTACAGACATTTTGGCGAAACATACAAAAGTTGGCATCCCGACCACTGACACGACCAACAGATTCAAGCAACTAGGAGAAATTAAGACCAACATGGGCGTCTTACACGAAGTCCTCACCAAATCCAGAAAATTTTTGCTGTACGACAAAATTTCTAAAAGAAGGATAAGTTTGTTCTCGGCGCTTGAAGCGAATAGTAAATTCATAAAAGTTTACGAGCGTCAGCAAGAATACGAATCAACTACCGAAATTCAACAGCTTGACGCCAAGAAAAAATCGATGGCTGTATTAGGTAAACTCATAACTCATCACCAGTTCATAGCTAACTTCTACTAACCGTGTCCTTAGGACAACTGTACTTGTCGGAGACTGCCGACAGAAGTGAAAACTTAAAACTAGGAAATCCGTAGTGTTGCAGTTGAACAATATTTTGTAACCCATTCGATTTTTAGCCTCGACCCAGTCGACGAAAAGCATCACTTTCAACAATAACAATTCATTCCATTCAATTCCATACAAACCCAAAGTGACGCACCATACCACGTTGCCACCGATAAAACAGCGAAAACCATCGAGACCTTCGAATCGCCCAAAAGAACAGAAATGGGATCTTGAAAGCTCGGCAAAAAGTTCGCAAGCTCAGAAGAGGTTTTTGCCTTTTATTTTATCGTCTTCGTCTACGTCTACGATGGAAACAGGAAGTTGGGACACCGTAAGATCCTCCGAGCGGTATCTCGAAAAAGTGTTTTCAATTATAAACAGGTTAAAGTCACGCCATGAGAAACTTTTGAGTAAAAACGAGCTTGAAGATAAGTTCAGGAAATATGAGAACCTTTATTCCGAACGGCTGAAGTTCTTATAGGGAAATTATTTATTAGTTTGTAGATTTTATTTAATTTAATCATATTAATTACTTACCTATAGTATACACATATTCTACTTTAGAAATCTATTTTTGCATATACATTCGCATGTACAATGTTTACAAATATATTTATCTAAAACTATTTAGATTTTAAATGATAGCAGTTTGAATTCTAATTTCGGTGTGTTATGATGTGCACAGCTAATTAAAGTCATGGATAACTGAAACAGTTTATCATAATGTAACGAACTGATGGTGCGCGGTGTATGGACCCCTTTAATGGAATATGCCACATGGTTGTTATCGCGAAGTGACTCGTGTGCCATCATGTGCCTCCAGACCTTTCAATGGATGGAAGTTTCCCATTGGGTATAAATATACGCGCTTCCCTAATGTGATTCATTCGTTTATGTTATTTACTGATGTGTTCGAATGAAAGGGTCATCAAGTGTGCTGTGACTTTACTAGAAGGAAACGTAGAACTTCCAAGCTATGGAACGCGTTACCGAAAGGATGTTTTCCCAAAAATTACAACCTATCCTTGTTTAAGAAGGCGGTTCGTCGCCATCTATCCTTGTTTCCGCATCCTCCTCGCAGTGCTTTGAAGGCATAATGGGGTTACCCTTTGAGAGTGGATTAAACTTATTAAAAAAAAGGCACCCGAGTACTTTTCGATTGGTTTTTTGACCCATCAGTTACTGTCAATCTTTGACATATTCTTTATCCAAAGAGGTTAGGAATAAACATTCTAACCTCTTTGGATAAAGAATACGTCCAATAAGAATCTATAAAGAAGAGTAATTCTCTGATGATGTTATAACTTCTCTGACGAAGCATGCAAGTGACTGATTTCTGAAATGTCGATCTTTTTTTCTGAATTTTGAATGCAGTAGAACTCAGTTAATCCGACCTTGGGGACTAAGGGGTAGGTCAAAAGTATCTTTTGTTTAAAGTTTACGTAAGAAAAAAATCCACAAGTCGCAAATTAAAAACATTAATTTTATGTAGAATCGCTTTTGAATATCTTTTACTTAATTTTTTCAAAATCCCACTTTTGCAAACTGTAAAAATGGCTGATCGACAGTATCGAGACTCGAATCCCGAGCCTTTCACGTCGCTGACAATCTACCTAAGCACTGAGCTGCCACACCTCATTACTTTTCATCCTATTTAATTACGTCAGATGCACTACTTTTTTTTTGTGGCACTGACTTCTTGGTTATCTTCAAAATTTGATATACAAATCTTGTCCAAGCAAGATTCAAAAATACAACAACAGTTGCTCTCACAACAACTCTCACAATACCTACCCCCACAAGTAAAAATTTACAATCGAAATTTTCAAAATATAAAAAATTACAAAACAATCGAAATTTAAAAAAAACTGAATTTTTCAAAACAATCGAGAATTTTGAAATATCTAAATTTTCAAAATGTCAACATTTTTAAAGGTGCCGAAATTTGCAAAAAGTCGAATTTGAAAAAGCTAACATTTTCAAAAGTCGAAAGTTTGAAAAGTCGAAATTTTGAAAAATTGAAATTTTTGGAAATCGAGAGAGAGAGTCGGAAATCTTGAAAAGTCGAAATATTCAAAAGTCGAAATTTTCAAAGACGAAATTTTTAAAGGTCGAAATATTCAAAAATCGAAATTTTCAAAAGACGAAGTTTTCGAAAGTCGAATTATTCGAAAGTCGAAGTTTTCAAAAATCGAAATTTTCGAAAGTCGAATTTTTCAAGAGTCGAAATATTCAAAAGTCAAAACTTTCAAAAGTCGAAATTTTCAGAAAAAGTCAAAACTCCGAGAAAGGTTAAAATTTTCAGAAAGTCAACATTTTCAGTCAAAATTTTGAAAACTCGAAAAAAGTCGAATTTTTCAAGAAGGCACAAAATTAAAAACAAAAGTGAGAATTTATAAAATAAATCAATATTTTCAAAAAAAAATGTCGAGAAAACTAAATTTGGGTAATAAGTGGAATTTTCAAAAATCGAAATTTTCAAGAGTCAAAATCTTCAAAAGTCGAAATTACTGAGTCAAAATTTTCAAAAGTCGAAATGTTTAAAGGTCCAAATATTCAAAAATCGGAATTTTCAAAAGACGAAATTTTCGAAAATCAAAATTTTGAAAAGTCGAAATTTTCGAAAGTTGAATTTTTCAAAAATCGAATTTTTCGAAATTTGAAATAGTCGAGGGTCGAATTTTTCGAAAATCGAAATATTCAAAAATCAAAATTTTCGAAAGACGAAATTTTCGAAAATCGAAATTTTGAGAAGTCGAAATTTTCGAAAGTTGAATTTTTCAAAAATCGAATTTTTCGAAAGTCGAAATATTCGAGAATCGAATTTTTCGAAAATCGAAATATTCAAAACTCGAAATTTTCGAAAGACAAAATTTTCGAAAGTCGAAATATTCAAAGGTCGAAATTTTTGAAAATCGAAATTTTCAAGAGTGGAAATCTTCAAAAGTCTAAATTTGCAAGAGTCGAAATATTCAGAAAAAGTCAAAACTTCGTAAAGTCAAAATTTTCAAAAAATCGAAATTTTGAAAACTTGACATTTTGAAAGGTTCAAATTTTCGGAAGTCGAAATTTTCAAAAGTCGAAATATTCAGAAAAGATCAAAACTTCGTTTAATCAAAATTTTTAAAACTCGACATTTTGAAAAAAGTCGAAATTTTCAAAATTCGAAATATTCAGAAAAGGTAAAAACTTCGTAGTCAAAATTTTTAAAAAATCAAAATTTTGGAAACTCGACATTTTGAAAAAAGTAGAAATTGTGAAAGTCGAAATTTGCAAAAGTCGAAATTTGTGAAAGTCGAAATTTTTAAGTCTAAATATTCAGAAAAGGGCAAAACTTCATAAAAAGACAAAATTTTCAAAAAAATCAAAATTTTCAAAACTCAAAATTTTGAAAAAACTTGAAATTTTTAAAAGTACAATTTTTCAAAAGTCGAAATTTTCGAAAATCGCAATTTTCAAGAGCCGAAATCTTCAAAAGTCGAAATTTTCAAGAGTCGAAATTTTCAAAAGTCGAAATATTCAGAAAAGGTCAAAACTTCGTAGTCAAAAAATTTCAAAAAATCGAAATTTTGAATACTTGACATTTTGAAAAGTCAAAATTTTTGGAAGTCAAAATTTTTAAAAGTCGAAATATTCAGAAAAGGTCAACACTTCGTAAGGTCAAAAAATTTCAAAAAATCGAAATTTTTAATACTTGACATTTTGAAAATGCAAAATTTTTGGAAGTCGAAATTTTTAAAAGTCGAAATATTTAGAAAAGGTCAAAACTTCGTAGTCAAAATTTTCAAAAAATCGAAATTTTGAATAGTTGACATTTTGAAAAAAGTCGAAATTTTCGAAAGTCGAAATATTCAGAAAAGATCAAAACTTCGAATAATCAAATTTTTTAAAACTCGACATTTTGAAAAAAGTCGAAATTTTCAAGCCGAAATTTTCTAGTCGAAATTTTCAAAAGTCGAAATTTTCAAAATTCGAAATATTCAGAAAAGGTGAAAACTTCGTATAGTCAAAATTCTCAAAAAATCAAAATTTTGAAAACTCGACATTTTGAAAAAAGTGAAAATTTTCGAAAGTCGAAATTTTTAAAGTCGAAATATTTAGAAAAGGTCAACACTTCGTAGTCAAAAAATTTCAAAAAATCGAAATTTTTAATACTTGACATTTCGAAAAGTCAAAATTTTTGGAAGTCGAAATATTCAGAAAAGGTCAAAACTTCGTAGTCAAAATTTTCAAAAAATCGAAATTTTGAATAGCTGACATTTTGAAAAAAGTCGAAATTTTCGAAAGTCGAAATATTCAGAAAAGATCAAAACTTCGAATAATCAAAATGTTTAAAACTCGACATTTTGAAAAAAGTCGAAATTTACAAAATTCGAAATATTCAGAAAAGGTGAAAACTTCGTATAGTCAAAATTCTCAAAAAATCTAAATTTTGAAAACTCGACATTTTGAAAAAAGTGAAAATTTTCGAAAGCCGACATTTTTAAAAATCGAAATATTTAGAAAAGGTCAAAACTTCATAAAAAGTCAAAATTTTCAACAAATCAATTTTGAAAACTCGAAATTTTGAAAAAAGTTGAAAATTTGAAAAAAAGTTGAAATTTTCAAAAGTCGAAATGTTCAAAAGTCAAAATTTTCAAAAGTCAAAATTTTCAAAAGTCGAAATTTTCAAAAGCCAAAATTTTTAAAAATCGAAATTTTCAAGAGTCGAAATTTTCAAAAAGTCGACATTAAAGAAAGAATCAAAATCTTGAGAGTCCAAATTTTCAAACAAATACAAAATTTTGTCAAAAACTGCTTACAAAAAAAGTGGAAATTAAAAATAAAATTAAAATTTAGAAATTTACACCCAAAAGTCCAAATTTTCAGATACAAAATTATCAAAAACTTTTAAAAACGTCGAAATTTAAAAAAAAAAAGTAGAAATTTGGAAATTTACGATAAAAATTTTGAATAAGGCCAAATTTTCGAATACAAAATTTTAAAAATTGTTTTCAAAAAGTGGAAATTAAAAAAAATAGAAGTTTCGAAATTTACAGTCAAAATTTGGAAGAGTCGAAATTTTCAAACAAATACAAAAAATGTTCAAAAACTTTTAAAAAACGTCGAAATTAAAAAAAAAAGTAAACATTTGGAAATTTACGATCAAAATTTTGAAAGGATTAAAATTTTGAAAGGGTCCAAATTTTCGAAAACAAAATTTTTAAAAATTGTTTTCAAAAGAAGTAGAAATTAAAAAAATAGAAGTTTTGAAATTTACAGTCAAAATTTTGGAAGAGTCGAAATTTTCAAACAGATACAAAATTTTCAAAAACTGTTTTAAAAAACGTCGAAATTAAAAAAAGTGGAAATTTGGAAATTTACGATCAAAATTTTGAAAGAGCCCAAATTTTCGAATACAAATTTTAAAAATTGTTTTCAAACGAATAGAATTTTGAGAGTCCAAATTTTCGAAAATTTTTAAACATTGTTTGTCAAAAGAAGTGGAAATAAAAAATAGAAGTTTCGAAATTTACAGTCAAAATTTTGGAAGAGTCGAAATTTTCAACAACATACAAAATTTTCAAATTGTTTTAAAAAAGTGACATTTACAAAAAAGTTGAAATTTGGAAATTTACAGTCAAAATTTTAATAAAACATCTCATACCAACTAAAGCTGAGAAATTTGCAGGGCCGAATTTAGACTTCATAAGGCATAAGGGGGATACTCCGTCTTCTCTCTGAAGATGATCGAAAACGCGTTAGAGCAACCTTAGTTGTTTTTTAATCTTTCTTGGTTCAGGGAACAATGTTGAAGGTAACCAAGGGCCACATCCGTTCCACAAAAAAAAACTTAATAAGGCCTTAAGCTATTTGGGATATGAGGCCAGATATTATGTCAGGACCAATGATTTTTTTTACGGGGCCCCATGAAAAGTGGTGCCCATAAGCCATAGCTTGTGGAACTTCTATCTAAACCCTGCACTGTAGTTAACGAAGCCTCATCCATTAAAAATCCATTCTGAAGAATTTCTCGCATTAAAAAGTGTACCATATGTCGATTTTGGATACATATCATTAAATAAACATCTTAATTTAGTCACGTCAACACACAATTAATTAATGACTTGCTCTTGTCATACTTAGCTAAACAAGAAAGTCTTCGGTAATTAATTGGAAGGAAACCATCCTCCTATCGATGACCGTTCGATAATCGAATGATAAATATTCGTCCCATTAAAAACGGTCCCCGCGCTACGAGAAAATCGAAAAATATACAAATTGGTCATTAATCATGTTCGATTTATTCCGTCGAACTTTCTCCGCCCGTTAAATTAATCGATCCTTAAGTAATTCGCCTGTCAATAATCACTAAAAAATAATTTTAAATTCTAATTGAAACACACCGAGTATTATTTCCATCATTTGTATTCATTATTCACTCCGAGCAACAGAATTGAAAATTAAGCCGTTCTATTTCAGATTTTCTTAAGCATGGGAATTTTCGCCCATGTTTGGTGTCGAAGAAAGTAAATAAGGGCAAATTAAAACCGTCTACTCTCACCTCTCAAAGACGTTATTATGTTGATTGCTTGTCGGTGTAGATACAGTAGGAGGAAAATTCAATAGTACGATGGTGCTTACCTGCAACAAAAAAATTGAGTTATTAAGCAAGAAATCGCTAATTAAATTAAGTGCTTAGAAAGTTAAGAAGCGTCGCCAATTAATACGCTTGTGTTTGCATTGACTACAAGGAGATAGCTGTCGCTTTAAAAATCCCATTAAATTTATTTGTTAAGCGATGGAAAGTTGAAACTGGGGATAATTAAAAAAAAAGATTATCCGCCGAAGATCACACTTTAAAGTACCACTTACGTGGGTATTAATAACAAACGAGGATGAATTCGTAGGTGTACATTCGAGTTTTAACCTTCGAATCTGTAATGTCCACAACAAGTGTAAATTGTAGTAGATTTTTTTCGTATACTACGTCAGCGCCACAAATTATAGTTTCACGCATTTTTCGATTTAACAACACATTTAGGTTAAACAGTTTCAAGGGCACGTGAGCGTAAAAATTCAAGGCCTCGATAACCATATTTGCTTTTAACCTGAAATATGGACAAGGAGCGAGCAGTGGCGGATGCCCATAAGGTTACCTAGGCACGCACCTAGGGGCGCTACCCGAGGGCACATCAGCTTTTTTTAATGCTACCCGAGTGCCATCAGCTTCTTTTTAAACAAAAGTACCGTGTGCAACAAAAGTTTTCTAATCTAGTGTGCTACTATCATTTCTTGTTATGTTTACGTATGTTTCCCTACTTGATCGATATTTTAAACAGACAGGTGAACGAATATAACCTTAAAAAAATATTTTATTGATCTGATGTTACAAATGGAAGAAAAATATTTTATTCCACTTTTGAAAGACCCAAAAATGTAGTCTTCTATTCCTGATAGTACTGCAGAATTTTTATGTCAAATATGTCAATTTGGTGAATATGAATTAAATAAGGAACGTACGTCAACATGTCAAAAGGTGACAGCAGCACACTAAATTGAAATACATAAAGTGAAATACAAATCTTGTCCCCTGAAACCACGAAAGATCAAAAAATACAAGAACGGTTGCTCTAACACGTTTCGATAGCCAAGCTATCATCTTCAGAGAGATACTCAGCACACTAGATGAGAAAACGTTTTATACACTTCATATTTCTGTTTGATGGAACGGACTGGTCCTTGGTTATTTTCAAAAATTGAAACACAGAACTCAGTTTCTCTCTGAAGATGACAGCTTGGCTGTCGAAACGCGTTAGAGCAACCTTTGTTGTGTTTTTTAATTTTTCTTGGTTTCAGGGGACAAGTTCTGTGTTTCAACTTCATATTTCAACTCTTAAAATTTTAAATCTTTCAAAATTTCAACGTCTTCTCAAACTGTTAGGGTTTCGTTTTGAAAATGTTAACATATTTCTTAAAAATTGCAACTTTTCGACTATTCCGACTTTTTGGAAATCGCAACTTTTAGAAAATCTCAACTTTTTGAAAAATTCAACTTTTTGAAAATTCCGACTTTTGGAAAATTTCAACTTTTTGAATAGTTCGCCTTTTTGAACTTTTTGGCGTTTTGATAATTTCGACAATTCCTAATTTCCGCTCGTTCAAAGTTTTGACTTTTTTGTAATAATTTCGACTTTTCCTCGAAAATTTGAGTCTATAAATGTCGACATTTTTTTTTAAAAAATTGGCATTTCAAAATTTCCACTTTTTATTTCAAATTCTCATTTTTATTAAAATTTCGATTTTTTATTAAAACTTCAATTTTTTATCAAAATTTCGATTTTTAATTTTAAATAACCGATATTCGAATTTCGAACTTTCCACTTTTTTCGAAATTCTCATTTTTTAAATCTGATTTTTCTCAAAACTCTTAAGGCTTTTTCTAGGTATTCGTTTTTCAAAATTTCGACCTTTTTTTGAAAATTTCTGTTTTTCCTTTAGAATTTGGCATCTAACTAAAAATTTCGTCCTTTTCTTTGTAAAACTCAACTTTTCGTGCACATTTTGACTTTTTAAGTTCGACATTTTTTTAAAAATATCGACTATTTGCAAAATTTCTTTTTTTTACAAAATTTGACATGTTTTAAAATGTCTAGTTTCGACATTTCAATACTTTCACTTCTTCCAAAATTGCCAGCTCTTTCAAAATTTCGTCTTTGATCAAAAATTCGAGTTTCGAACTTCCAATTTTTTCGAAATTTTCATTTTTTAAATTTGATTTTTCTCAAAGTTTTGGAATTTTGTTAGATATTTTTTAGAATTTTTTTTAGAGATTCGTTTTGCAAAAGTTCGACCTTCTAATTTTGACTTTTTTTTTGTTGAAAATTTCTGTCTTTTTCCACAGAATTTTGCATGTTTCTCGAAATGTCGCCCTTTTCTTTGAAGAACTCGACTTTTTGTGAACATTTTGACTTTCTTAATTTCGACATTTTTTAAAAATATCGACTTTTTGCAAAATTTCGGTTCCTTTTTTGTACGAAGTTTGACATCTTTTACAATGTCTAGTTTTTTTTTTTTTTCAATTTCGATATTTCAACATTTTCATTTCTTTCAAAATTGCCAGCTTTTTCAAAATTTCGTCTTTTTTCAAAAATTCGAGTTTCGAACTTCCACTTTTTTCGAAATTTTCATTTTTTAAATTAGATTTTTCTCAAAACTTGAGCATTTTGTTGGATATTTTTTAGAATTTTTTGAGATATTCGTTTTGCAAAATTTCGACCTTCTAATTTAGATTTTTTTTTATTTCTGTCTTTTCCTCAGAATTTTGCATGTTTCTCGAAATTTCGCCCTTTTCTTTGTAGAACTCGACTTTTTGTGAACATTTTGACTTTCTCAATTTCGACATTTTTTAAAAATATCGACTTTTTGCTAAATTTCGGTTATTTTTTGTACGAAAGTTTGACATGTTTTAAAACGTCTAGTTTTTTTTTTTTTAATTTCGACGACATTTCAACATCTTCATTTCTTTCAAAATTGCCAGCTTTCTCAAAATTTTGTCTTTTTTCGAAAATTCGAGTTTCGAACTTTCCATTTTTTCGAAATTTTCATGTTTTAAATTTGATTTTTCTCAAAACTTGAAATTTTTTTAGATATTTTTTAGATATATTTGAGAATTTTTTTAGATATACATTTTTCAAAATTTCGACCTCCTAATTTTGACTTTTTTTGAAAATTTCTGTTTTTTCCCCAGAATTTTGCGTTTTCTCGAAATTTCGCCCTTTTCTATGGAAGAACTCGACTTTTTGTGAACATTTTGACTTCTTAATTTCGACATTTTTTTAAAATATTGACTTTTTACAAAATTTCGGTTTTTTTTGGTACAAAGTTTGACATGTTTTATAATCTCTTTTTTTTTTAATTTCGATATCTCAAAATTTTCACTTTTAAAGTTTCCATGTTTTTCAAAATTTCAGCTTTTTTTTAAAAATGGGAGTTTCAAAATATTCGACTTTTTTCAAGTTTTCACTTTTTTAAATTCGAGTTTTTTTAAAAATTTCCAACTTATTTTCTCAAAATTTTTCCTTTTTTGTAAATTATAGAAACTGCGATTAAGAGAATATCGACTTTTTTTTAATTTTGCTTTTTTAAGAAATCTGCTTTTTCTTAATTTAGAAAATATCAACTTTTTAAACATTTTTGATTTCATGAAAATTGCAATATTTTTTGAAAGCTTCTACATTTTCCTAAAGTTTAATTTTTTTAAATTTCATTTTGTTTATATTTCGACATTCAAAGTTTTCACTTTCAAAATCCCCACTTTTTCAAAATTTTGATTTTTTTTCCAAAAATTGGATTCGACCTTTTTGAAATTTTTACTTTTTTCCGACTTGGAAAAATTCGATTTTTTTATTATGAAAAATTTGACTTTTTAGAGATTTCAACATAAAAGCATTTAAAAAAGTGATGGTTTCGAGCTTCATTTCTTGGATAGAACTTCTTATTTTAGCCAACGACTCATTCAGGAATTACGTCAGAGCAAAAACAATTACCAAGACATGTTTTCCGCAAATTATAAAATGACAGTATATAATTTAATTATGTTATTATTACTGTGATTACTGTCAATTATTACTATTTCTGCTACCATTCTTTCATGTAATATTAACTCAAGAATAATTAGAATAAGCAATTTTGAACGATATATTACCATGTTTTTGTTATCATTCATTACTGTTTTTGTTTTTTTTTTTTCAGTAATAACACTGGAAAGGTCAGTTATTTCAACAAAACATTTCGCAGCGACCACGACTGCAGTAGATCAAAGGCTCATTAGAGCAAAAAATTAATTATTTTCTGGCGCAATAACACGTACACAATTATAACTCTGCGTTATGTCCGTTTAGCACCAACCAGCGCTGCTACTTACAAAAGTGGAATTCGCGTTGCAAAATTTCAATCTAGACTGCAAAACGATATGAAATTATATCACAAGGCATAATACAAAAAGCAATTCGCAGCTGCGACGAGGTCATTTAGCCTAAAGGTTAAAAAAAAAAGGATTTTTTTTGAAAATTATGTCGTGGTGAAACTTTATTCCACAACACATTCGCTGCATTCGTTTGTTTGTTTAATGTTTCTTTTGTTGAAGTTATTTAGGCGCGTTATGCAATTTTGGATAGGGGGTAAACTTATGGTTTTGAGTTACCATCACGCGTGACCATTACGGGTGACCATCACGCTTTACCATTACGCGTGACCATCGCGAGTGACCATCACGCGCTACCTTCACGCGTGACCATCATAGCTTACTATTACGGTGACCATCGCGAGTGACCATCACGCGCTACCATTACGCGTGACCATCATAGCTTACTATTACGGTGATCCATCGCGAGTGACCATCACGCGCTACCATCACGTCTTATCATTACTCGTGATCATCACAAGTGACCATCACGCCTTACCGTTATGCGTGACCATCGCGAGTGAACATCACGCGCTACCATTACGCGTGACATCGCGAGTGACCATCACGCGTGAGAAACACGCGCTACCATCACGCGCTACCATCACGCGTAACTATAATACCTTACCATTACGCGCGACCATTGCGAGTGACCATCACACGCTAGCATCATGCCTTACCATTACGCGTGACCATCGCGAGTGACCATCACGCGTTACCCTCACGGGCTACCATTACACGTGACCATCATAGCTTACCATTACGGTGAAAATCACGAGTGACCATCATGCGCTATCATCACGCCTTATCATTACTCGCTAACATCGAGAGTGACCATCACGCTTTACTATTACGCGTGACCATCGCGAGTGAACATCACGCGCTACCATCACGCGTAACTATAATACCTTACCATTACGCGCGACCATCGCGAGTGACCATCACGCCTTACCATTACGCGTGACCATCGCGAGTGAACATCACGCGCTACCATCACGCGTTACCATAACGCCATCCAGGCGTGACCATCACGCGCTACCATCACGCGCTATCATCACGCGTGAGCAACACGCGCTACCATCACGCGCTATCATCACGAGTGAGCAACACGCGCTACCATCACGCGTAACCATAACACCTTACCATCACGCGTGACCATCACGCGCTACTATCACGCGTTACCATCACGCGTTCTTTGAACAACTGTGTCCTCTATTCTTGTTTCAAAATTTTAATATTTATCGCTCTCGTGAAATGAATTTTTTTTAGGTTGGACCTTCGTCATTTTATTGAGCAACAAAGAACGTTCTCATCTCAACGGTGTGGATTCGAAGCTTAACATCTAAGATTCTCTTATCAATCAATAAACATTATTAGACTCGAGAATGCCAAAATTTTAAATTTACCGATCGTTGGTGGTGAAACGGCATTTTCGTTAATTTAGAGTTTCGTAGTTTTATTGAGAAACGAAGAACGTTCTCATCCCAATGCCAACGGTGTAGATTCAAAGCCTAACATAAGATGCCTTCTCCTGCCATTTACTTAACTTAAAATTACTAGGCTTGAAAATGCCAGGCGAGTAGGCGAAAGTGCTAATTATCGATGTGGTAAATTAGCAAAAGCTTCTTCCGGGTTATATGGAATTTAACCATATAAGCGAAAAGCTCGCTAGCCAAAGTCCGCTTGCCGTTACCGAAGCGAAATATTTAATAACTTAAGAAAGCCAAGCACTTTAATTGTGATAACTATTATTGGACGACACCATCTTTGGTAAGCATCTTTACATCTTGCTGTCGTTTTTGATGTTATCTTCCCGCTTATCCGGATTTTATTGAGGCGAGTCCGCACTAAAGCCCAATCAAGTGAGATAGAAAGTAAATCGTTTAGCAGTTTTAATGATAGTCCTGAGTCATTCGAATAAAAAAAAACCGGATATTCATTTGCATTTGTACATCTTGTAAACGTGTAACAACATCAAAATTTACGATACGCCGCGAGCCCTGCAGGCTACTTTTAAAATATTCGGTTCCGCACGCAATCTCGTTTAAAACAGTCACTACGAAAAGTGATAATGAAAGAAAACTACGCATGGACACAATGACAACTAACGAGAAAACACAAATCATTGGAAAACACTGAAGGATGTTGAAAGCAGTTAATACACTTCGAAGTCGTTTCTTGAAACGTTTTCCAAAGCTCCCAAATATAACAATAAAAAACAGTATAACTGAACACTCGTCTCTTCAATCGCTTTTGATCATTTTCGTAGATTTTCGAAGATTTCTCGAGAATTTCCAATGTCTACGAATGTTTTTCAACGTCTAACGATTTTTCGAACCACAGCAAAGTGTGTCAACATTAATAAACGTTTTCCAGCATTTGATAAATTTTCGAATGTTTCTCGAAGATTTTAAAATCCCAAATATAAAGCAAATACTAGATGATTAAAAATATTTAAAAATATAAGAAAACGTTCGAATAAAGTGCATGTTAAAGCCCGTCAGTTAAGACAACTTGTGAGTTCTAATAATCTAAATTAATTGGTCAAAATCGCAGAACTAATTAAAATTTTCAAGCAAATTAACACCAGGTGTAATAGGCTTTTCTTGTTTTTTTTTTGTATTAGAGGCCAATACTAATAATTACTCGACATAATAATACGTATGCACGCCGTGTAAATGCAATTGGAACCATTACATATCGAATACCGTGGGTTCTTGCTTATAATAATAATGTATAATTAACCGCGCTGCAGCATGTAATTAAACTTTTTTAATTGTCCGAAGACTCAACTATTTAACGTATAATATTATCTGCATTTAAGCCAACAGGAATTCGTTTCTGCCCAATTGCCACATCAAATACCAAGCTTTGATTTTATTGAGATGACCCAATTCAACTCAATTTTACATTTGATCACATCGAATTTCGAAAAAATAAAAATCGAATAGTGATAAATAGAAACCTTCGGGCAATCCGCAAAAAAAGACGAAATTTTCACCAAAAAAATAAAAAAGGTTTTTGCGAGGAATGGAAATATATTGTTGCGCGTTATCGGTTCGAATGATTAACACTTGGTAACCACTTTATTTCCAACTGGATTCGGAACACTACAATTGTAATTCTCTAGCACTGTTTAATTAACTAATTTATTCGTCCACTTCTTCTAACTTACAACTCACTGAGGGAAAATCGACCGCCTTATATAGGTCCCGCTTCGAGTTCTAGAAAGAACAAGCAGATAAGACTTATCGTTTGCCGCTTGATTCATTATCGCGGTCGCTTCCCCTTATCAAATTTTTTAGAAAATTCCTAACTAAATTTTATAATTACATTTTGTTACAATATATTAAAAAGAGAAAAAAATAGAACGAATTAGTCGAAATAATTTGATATCTTTTTTTCGGTCTTCGTTTTAAAAATGTGTAGACTGTAAAAGATACAATTTTGTGATAATTACTCAGGACAACTAAAGAATTTTTGGACGTCATAAGTCGTTTGAGGACAACCGACGTAAAAGGAACAGAGCTACCCTATCCGGATACGATACTTATCAGATCATAAACGCCGATGTTAATCCCATCGTAGATTACAAGATAAGCTTTGTTGATGTAAATACAGCTTTAATAAGTTGTAAACTAATCGGCTAAGCACCCGAACACAACGCATACTTCTAATCGTAAGGATAACATATGACCACCGTCGACATATTTACATGTAAACTGTATGCACCATATGTAGGTGGTTTGATTACAATTTATTGGCCACATTTTACGTTTCTTTTTAAATTCGAAAGTTCAGGTTTACGGAAATTGCGTCCAATTAATTAATTCCGTCAAGAAATGCGATTTACTTCGGATTAGGACGTGAAACTGCTTAACCTACAAACGCCATATCGATAAATCGAGCCAATTAGCTCAATTTCTGACAAATTAGATAAAAAAAACTTGGAAAAATTAAGATTAATCGCACTTGAATAGTAACGACAACTCTCGAGGCGCGAACAGAAGCTCTTTAAACGCATAGTAATTGGGAAAACACATGACATTTTTTTTAGTTTTTTTTACAAGATTCTCATACTGCAGTAATTACAACCAGGATATACGACGTAATCAAGGGTACAAAAGGCAGTAGTCAGGTACCTTTCATTATTGTATTATGGGTTGCATAACAACATCCATTAAATACAGTGGATGGTGCCATGCAAACCATAATTAAAAAAATTACATCAGTGCTAGGGACCTTTGTGACTTCAATTACATCGCACATAACATGCATAATAGCATTTCAAAAACTGAAACACAGATCTTGTGCCCTGTGTTTCAATTTTTGAAGATAACCAAGGACCAGTCCGTTCCATCAAAAATTTCAAAAACTGTTTACAAATTGTCAACAAACCATAAAAATTTAAATATTGCCAAACTGGGCCGAAGAAATGTTAAATAAATTGAAAAAAAACATAATATTTCCGGTCAATAAGGGTCTACCATGAAGAATGCACATAACATGGTTGTAATTTTAGTGGAACCGACTGGTCCTTGGTTATCTTCAAAAATTAAAATACAAATCTTGTCCCCTGAAACCAACAAAGATTAAAAAACACAACAGATGTTGCTCTAACGCGTTTCGATAGCCAAGCTATCATCTTCAGAGAGATACAATATTTCTCTGAAGATGATAGCTTGGCTGTCGAAACGCATTAGAGTTTTCTAATCTTTCTTGGTTTCAGGGGACAAGATTTGTATTTCAATTTATGTTGTAATTCTTAGTAACAGCTGCTTTAACTAGCATGTAGCAAAGCTGTTTCTTCATGACATGCAGTCGAAACAACTTACTAGATGGAATTCGTAGTATTTATGTGATTGACAGCTTGAAGATGGAAAGGTTACGGCCACCGTACCATACCGTTGAGGCCCAAAACGACCAAAACCGTTCTGTAATCGTTGGTGGTAAATACTTTCAACTTTTAGCGAGTTCCACTGTTTCTTCTTCATGGTGGACGCTGTTCCATTACAGAACATTTAATTGGCAATACTATCGCATTCAAAAAAAAATAGAAAATAAAACTAGACTAGTTTTCTACGAACTAATTTCGAGAAGAATTTGCCAAACTAAGAGTACATAAAAACGAAAAATACAGAAAAAATATGAGATAAAAATTCATTAAATAAATATGTATATAAATAATAATAATAAATAATGATACATAAATATAAATAAATAATAATAATAAAGATAAATAACTAAACATTCATCAAACATTTAAATGAAGATATTCATTCTTCGCTAAACATGATTTTTTTTAGGTTAAACCCTAAATGATATACAAGTAAGTGCCTAAGTAATTTGTTGTAAATTGATAAATTTTCCATTTTTTTTATCGAATGACATAATACTGAATTCACCATATTTACAACAGATGTCACAAGGTGGGGAACGGCGATAAATAAATAGCTC
Organism: Dastarcus helophoroides; assembly: GCA_028583605.1. Lineage (NCBI taxonomy): Eukaryota > Metazoa > Arthropoda > Insecta > Coleoptera > Bothrideridae > Dastarcus > Dastarcus helophoroides. Next base: position 22,246,647 of record CM053332.1, on the reverse strand, counting down.
ACTCATTTAATAGATGTCGGGACACTCTCGGAACTCCAGTCGACTGGCTCCCGATTGAGCAATGAAATGGAAATAAATACACAGAGATAAAAATTTATTACAAAACAAACAACACCGTAATTAATTTACTGCTGTTTTTTAATAAATGGTGCGAAAAAAATAGTCCCAGATAAGATAACGAAATGCAATATTGCAAATATAGCACATTTAAAAATATTTATTAAAAAAAAGGGGGCAGCTTCGTGTTAAAAATTAAAAAGTGCTAATCAACAAAAAGTGATCTTAAAAAAAATTCCAAAGAACTCGATTCTTTATGGAAGTATTAAAAAAAACTGACGCGGTGCCATTCATGGGAAAAGCACAATTACTGAATTGTGGGCATACAAAAAAAGCCAAAAAAAAAACAACAAAAACCAAAAAAAGGACAAAAAATAACAAAAAACAAAAAAAAACAGAAACGACGTTTCAAAACGAAGTTTAGAAAAGGTTAAAAGGAGAAGCTTTCAGTATGCTTAAGCACGTCGTAGCAAGGTTTAACAGCTGCACTGTTTCGGAGAAGTCTTGGGAAGCATTTTAAAACGCCAAAAAAATTTGACAGCTTCCGTTATTATTTTAAAGCTTCGAGAGACGTTCGAAAGTAAAGGAAAATGTTCCAAATCTTTAGAAAACGTTCAAAATCAACGTAAAGGTTAAACGATATTCAATAATTTTCAAAAATGTAAAATGATGTTAGAAAATGCAAAATAACGTTAGAAACTCTAAAAGAACGTTAGAAAGTCTAAAAGAACGTTAGAAAGTCTAAAAGAACGTTAGAAAGTCTAAACAAACGTTAGAAAGTGCAAAATAATGTTAGAGAATGAAAAATAATGTTAGAAAGCCTAAAAGAATGTCTTAAAGTACGTTAGAAAGTCTAAAATTAAATTAGAAAGTCTAGGAGTACGTTCGAAAGTCTAAAAGTACGTTAAAAAGTGTAAAAATGCGTTAGAAAGTCTAAAAGAATATTAGAAAACACAAAATAATGTGAGAAAATACAAAATAACGTTAGAAAGTCCAAAAGAAGTTTAGAAAGTCTAAATATGTTAGAAAGTCTAAAAGAATGTTAGAAAATACAAAATAACTTTAGAAAGCCTAAAAGAACGTTATAAAATCTAACGGTACGTTAAAAAGTCTAAAAAAAGGTTAAAAAGTTTAAAAGTACGTTAGAAAGTCTAATATTTGATTAGAAAGTATAAAGTACGTTAAAAAGTCCAAAAGTATGTTAGAAAATCTAAAAGTAAGTTAGAAAGTCTAAAAGAATATTAGAAGACGCAAAATAATGTGAGAGAATGAAAAATAATGTTAGAAAGTCCAAAAGAAGTTTAGAAAGTCTAAAAGTATGTTAGAAAGTCTCAAGAATGTTAGAAATTGCAAAATAACGTTATAAAATCAAAAGGTACGTTAGAAGGTCTAAAAGAACGTTAGAAAGTCTAAAAGTATGTTAAAAAGTCCAAAATTCAGTTAGAAAGTCTAAAATTCAGTTAGAAAGTATAAAAGTACGTTAAAAAGTGTAAAAGTAGGTTAGAAAGTCCAAAAGTACGTTAGAAAGTCCAAAAGTACGTTAGAAAGTCTAAAAGAATATTAGAAGATACAAAATAATGTGAGATTGCAAAATAACGTTAGAAAGTCGAAAAGTATGTTAGAAAACCTTCGAAAATGCAAAATAATGTTAAAAAGCCAAAAAGAACGTTAAAAAATCTAAAGGTACGTTAGAAAGTCTAAAAGAACGTTAGAAAGTCTAAAAGTACGTTAGAAAGTCTAAAAGAATATTATAAAATGGAAAATAATGTTATAAAATGCAAAATAGCGTTAAAGTCTAAAAGAACTTTAGAAATTCTAAAAGACCATTAAAAAATCTAAAAGCATATTACAGAATGCAAAATAATGTTAGAGAATGTAAAATAACGTTACAAAAGCTCAAAACAACTTTAAAAAGTCTAATAGGATGTTAGAAAGTGCAAAAGAATGTTAGAGAATGAAAAATAATGTTAGAAAGCCTAAAAGAATGTTATAAAATCTTAAAGTACGTTAGAAAGTCTAAAAGTACGTAAGGGCGCCTAAAAAAATATTAGAAAATGCAAAATAATGTTAGAGAATGCAAAATAACGTTAGAAAGTTCAAAAGAACTTTAGAAAGTCTAAAAGTACGTTAGAAAATCTAAACGAATGTTAGAAAATGGAAAAGAATATCAGAGAATGCAACAACATTAGAAAACCCAAAAGAAAGTTATAAAATCTAAAAGTACGTTAGAAAGTCTAAAAGTACGTTAGAAAGTCTAAAAATAGAATCCAAAACAACATTAGAAAACCTAAAAGAAAGTTATAAAATCTAAAAGTACGTTAGAAAGTCTAAAAGTACGTTAGAAAATCTAAACGAATGTTAGAAAATGGAAAAGAATATCAGAGAATGCTAAACAACATTAGAAAACCTAAATGAACGTTATAAAATCTAAAAGTACGTTAGAAAGTCTAAAAGTACGTTCGAAAATCTCAAACGAATGTCAGAAAATACAAAATAATATTAGAGAATGCAAAATAACGTTAGAAAATCTAAAAAACGTTAGAAAGTCTAAGAAAATGTTGGAAAATGCAAAATAAAGTTAGAAAATGCAAAATAACGTTAGAAAGTCTAAAAGAACTTTAGAAAGTCTAAAAGTCCGTTAGAAAATGTAAAAGCAATTATAAACTGCAAAATAATGTTAGATAATGCAAAATAAAGCTACAAAGTCTAAAACAGCTTTAGAAAGTATAAAAGAATGTTAGAAAGTGCAAAAGAATGTTAGAGAATTAAAATAAAGTTAGAAAGCCTAAAAGAACGTAATAAAATCTTAAAGTACGTTAGAAAATCTAAAAGTACGTTAGAAAATCTAAAAGTACATTAGAAAGTCTAAAAGTACGTTAGAAAGTCTAAAAGTACGTTAGAACGTCTAAAAGAATATTAGAAAATGCAAAATAATGTTAGAGAATGCAAAATAACGTTAGAAAGTTCCAAAAGAACTTTAGAAAGTTCAAAAAAAGAACTTTAGAAAGTGTAAAAGTACGTTAGAAAGTCTAAACGAATGTTAGACAATGGAAAAGAATGTCAGAGAATGCAAAACAACATTAGAAAGCCTAAAAGAACGTTATAAAATCTAAAAGTACGTTAGAAAGTCTATAAAAGTACGTTCGAAAGTCTAAAAGAACGTTCGAAAATCTAAAAGAACGTTCGAAAGTCTAAAACTACCTTAGAAAGTCTAAAACTACCTTAGAAAGTCTAAAAAATATTAGAAAATGTAAAAATAATGTTAGAGAATGCAAAATAACGTTAGAAAGTCTAAAAGAACATTAGAAAGTCTAAAAGTACGTTATAAAGTTTAAAAGTACGTTCGAAAGTCTAAAAGTACGTCAGAAAGTCTAAACGTACGTTAGAAAGATAAAAGTACGTTAGAAAGTCTAAAAGAATATTAGAAACTACAAAATAATGCAAGAGAATGCAAAATAACGTTAGAAAGTCCAAAAGAACGTTATAAAATCTAAAAGTACGTTAGAAAGTCTAAAATTACTTTCGAAAGTTTAAAATTACGTTAGAAAGTCTAAAAAAATATTAGAAAATGCAGAATAATGTTAGAGAATGCAGAATAACGTTAGAAACTCTGAAAAAACGTTATAAAATCTAAAAGTACGTTAGTACGTTAGTTGGAGTTCAGCCCCAAAACACACTTTAGCTCTCTTGGATTCAATTCAAAGAAGAGCGATTCATCTAATTAATGACGAGAGTCTGACAGATTCTCTCGAAAAACTAGAGTCATATATGTAATACTTCTATTAGGGCAGTTCCTTGTTTCTTATGGGAAAGACTTCTCTTTCTCGCTGACCTTCACACGTATTAATGAGACGCAATGCGCAGGTGTCACAAATCATCTGTGCATGGCCAAAGTCAGCTGTGCACGGCCAAACAAAAACACCCGTTTAACCCGCGCGTAGCGATTGGTTCATTTTGTTCAATTCATGCGCAATACTCGCCATTTATCCATGTTCCATCTTTATCGGATTTGCTTGGAATAAACTCGTGAAGAGAATAGGGAGTTGGCCATATAGAAGTATTACATATATGACTAGAGCACAGGCGTATAGTTGGTGACTTGTCTCTTTTCTACAAGTACTATCATGGAAGAAGCTCGCAGGAACTAATAGGATTGATCCCCCCAAGGGCAAGATTCTGGAGGCGTACTAGACAGTCGGAGACAGCAAATTCCTGTGCGGTCCAGCTCGACACAGTGAGGATTTCTGTCTACGGATACTCTTTTTTCTATAGAACTTCCAAGCTATGGAACGCGTTACCGAAAGGATGTTTTCCCAAAAATTACAACCTATCCTTGTTTAAGAAGGCGGTTCAGTCGCCATCTATCTTTGTTTCCGCATCCTACTCGCAGTGCTTTGAAAACATAATGGGGTTACCCTTTGCGAGTGAATTAAACTTAAAAAAAAAGAAAGTTTAAAAGTACGTTTGAAAGTCTAAAAGTACGTTAGAAAGTCTAGAAGTACGTTATAAAGTCTAAAAAGTACATTAAAAAGTCTAAAAATATGTTCGAAAGTCTACAAGAACGTTAAAAAGTCTAAAAATATGTTCGAAAGTCTAAAAGAACGTTAGAAAGTCTAAAAATATGTTAGAAAGTCTAAAAGAACGTTAGAAAGTCTAAAAGAACGGTAGAAAGTCTAAAAAAACGTTAAAAAGTCTAAAAGAACGTTAGAAAACGCCAAATAACGTCTGAAGAGGCTACACAATTGAAGAAACAGCTTGAAAATAGTGGAGCATGCTTCAAAGCACGTGGGACCGTTGTTAAACGTTAACAACGTCCAGATATGTTTACCATATTCGTGGAACTTAGTCCCCGTCAAATAAAAAATGGTATTTCGCTGCAAAAGAGCTTAAACAGACAACATAGACGTACTTAACGGCTTCCACTAAAGTAAACTATTCGTTAACTTTCTTATTACTTTTCATCTGCTCGAAACTGCTTTATAAATCAGGACCCCATTTAAAACAATCACTGCGGGCGCTAGTTTTAATTAATTTATTATTAAGCAAATATCACCAGCTCGAATAACCACTCGTACAGATGATTACAGCTTTCGTTTAACTACTACTTAAGCTTGTACGTCTTAAAAGTTTTATCGTTAAGAATAACGAACACGAGCTTGAAAAAATCGAGTTTGTCCCCCCCAATAAACTGTCTATTGACCCTTAACGCCGTTACGACGGCCACAATAGCGTTTTAATTAAAACGTTAAGTTGAAAAAAAAAATGGACCTAGTTAATTTCAACACCTAACGTTACCCGACGAAGAATGTTAACAAGCCTTCGCGTCGTAAATTTATTTCACCACAAATTACCAACAGTATAATCTTCATAATAAATGAAACTGCGCCTTCTACATCCAGTTAATTTGCAGGATAACCGATATATCGATTATAACATCGATATTCTTAAATGCAAATGGGTATTTGCATAAAAATGCGCAATGAATAAATATGAAAGTTAATAACACAAAAGGCTATTATAAAATAGCCTTCGAGATCTCCCTATCACGTATCGTGGAGCCGGCCGAAGATTATTAATATTATGATTTTCTCGCGCGTCGAGAATTGGGTTTCCAGCGTCTTTTTTTGTACTTAGTTTTCTCGCGAACGCCTTGAACACTCCTTCGGTTACTTTCAAACTTTCGGTGTATTATTGACGTAATTGAGCGATTAAAAATTGTAAATCAATAATGGGCGACCTTAAACGGCTTATTGGAAGACTAATTAAGGATAAAACTGAGTTATTTGGAAAAATCAAATTTATTACTTCATCCATTTTAATGGGTTTTTTTCGCCGCTTGCCTCCGCAGCCGTGTTCTTCGCGAATGATTACAGGATAACCTTTTTACAAGACTGCATTCAGCCGGCGATTGCTTATCGAACGTAGGTATTCTTTTAAGCTCACTTTTACAAACAACGTTAAATACTTTGTTTTACTTAGATAGTATTTAAATTTTTTTTTTTCGATGAGGGGAAACCCCTCATGGGCTCCCATCCACGTGGATGGGGAGTCTGGTGTCAGACTCCTACTGACTAAAACCCCTCCTCTCTTCTCCAGTAATAGTATTGATAGTACCGATAGTATTGGTAGTATCAACATTATACATTTCGATTAATAATTTGATGTAAATTTTCACCCCCTTAGGGGTCGAGTTTCGATAAATCTGTTCAGTGGGCGCCTTCATCGTATAAGGAAGATATTTGCGCAATGCGTTTAAGTTTAATAGTTTTAGAAATTTCGTGATGACTAAGTGGTAATTGCCATTTATATTCACAGATGATATTCAATGGCCCAAAAACAGCACGAAAAATGCGGTTAAATATAATATTGCACCGCGTAATGGAATCACGTAACATATTCGGAATTGGTACTGCTTCATAAATCAATTCGTTGATGGAAAGAATTTATAACTAACTTTCTAAATATGTATTTACATTATTCTATAAAAAAAGTCGTCGTAACTTATATGTCTTCCTTCCAGGAAGACTTAACATTCATATATTTATAAAAGTCAGTCTGTTGTGTAATTTCTCTTTTCATGTTGTCAACGCAATTGTACATCATTTTTACGAAACCTGTCGGTTTTGACGGTTTAAATTTCAAAAGCAGCGTCTCGTGCGAATTTTTCTGGATGATGAATGAAAAGGTCGAATGTATTTTCATTTTGGGTCCGTATCGACGTAGGACGAACTGTGATTGATTGAATGTCTACATCACTACGAGGTTTGACTAGTTAATAGCGTTGAAGTATTTCAAAACTAATATCAGGAAACAAAAGTTTCAATTCAAGATTCAATTTCAAAAACTTAAGTTAATTCTATACACTCAAAATCTTAGGGTGCGTTTACATTAGACACTTTATTCCGTTCATTTCTCTCAGACATAAAATATATCTTCTCTCCGACATAAGTGTCAGCTATCCTGAGAGAAACTATTTTCTCCCAACTGTGTAGATAAGTCTCGGATAGCTTCTCTCATAATAGGTGACACTTATGTCAGAGGGAAATGTACGGAATTTGGTAAGCGTCAGATAACGATTTCCCCTTAAACGAGAACGTTATCTATACAAACCTCTTGTGGTGACAACCCTTTCTTATTAGGATTGGTATTGCTGACACCAAGGACTGTACTCTCCCGTATGAAAGCGGTACCTGCCACGTTGAGGCAAGGGAGAATGTCGATTTCCTGCAAGATATAAATCAAACTATGCACAGTTTTAAAGAGTGCGTGTAGACTGCAGAATGATGTTTTGTTCAAATTCGTTAATACGATCATTTAACCAACAAGCGAATTTCTGGCTATACATTGGATAACAAAGTTCCCCCTATCGCGTTAGATGGACGCATTCATACGTTTCGGTTTCGTTTTTGGTCGAAATGAGAGTAGAAGCTGACATTTTTACATACTTAAATAAAAAAAATAATTCAATTTATTTACTTTCCGCATTAGACTTGAAGTTCGAAAGTTCTTCTTGAAACGTCAATTTTTCTACTAGAAATCTCGCTCGAACCGTCCAAAGTTACCAAAAATTTTGAAACAGAATTTTACGTACTTCGTGCAGAAGATCCGTTTTTTGCTAGAAAACAATCTAAATTTCGAGACTAATAGAAAAATTAAGAAAATTTAGGTTTTTTGGAAATCGACTTGGGCAAATCTTTAACTTTGTAATTTTAATGTTTTTTTTTATTCAGTTTTTAGAATGGAAATTTAGCCAGATACATCTGTCAGTAATACATACTTTTTTCATTTATACAATTAGTTTAAATAAACGTAATAGAACTTACTTAAATATTGTTATATTTTGTGCTTTGAGAGGGGAGTGAACGGTGGAGATTCTCTGATAACCGTTAGGTAAAGATTTTCCTACAAACTAGAACGTTATCTATACAAACTCCTGGTGGTGACAACCCTTTCCTATTAGGACTGGTATTAGTGACACCAAGGGCTGTACTCTCCCACATGAAAAAGATACCTGTCACGTTAACACGAGGGAAAATGTCGATTTCCCGCAATATATAAATCAAGCTATACACAGTTTTAAACAATACGTAGAGACTGCAGAATGATGTTTTGTTCAAATTCGTCGATTTGTGCTTTGAGAGGGGGGGGGTGAACAATGGATATTCTCTAATAACCGTCAGGTAACGATTTTCCTACAAAAGAGAACGTTATCTATACAAACTCCTTGTGGTGACAACCCTTTGTTATTAGGATCGGTATTACCGACACCAAGGGCTGTGCTCTCCCGCATGAAAGGGGTACTTTCACCTTAACGCGAGGGAAAATGTCGATTTCCCGCAATATATAAACCAAGCTAGGCACAATTTTAAGGAGTTCGTGTAGGCTGCAGAATGATGTACTGTTCAAATTCGTTGATACATTTAGCCAACAAGCGACTTTCAAACTATACATTAGATAACAAAGTTCGCTCTATCGCGTTACATGGCGCTGTAAGACCATTATTATCGGTTTCTAGCGCAACCTTTGTGCATTCATAAGTTTCGGTTTCCTTTTCGGCCCAAATCAAAGTAAAAGCAGAAATTTCTACATACTTACATAAAAAAAATAGTTCTAAAGTTTTAATTAACTTATTCTCGGAATTTGAAACTTGAAGCTCGAAAGTTATTCTCGAAATATCGATTTTTTTTACTAGAAATCTAGCTCGAAACGTCCAAGGCCTTCAGAAATTTCGAAACAGAATTTGACATACTTCGTGCAGGAGAATCGATTTTTTGCTAGAAAACAATCTAGATTTCGAGACTAATCGTAAAATTACAAAAATTTAGGTTTTTTGGAAATCGATTGGGCAAAATTTTAACTCTGCAATTTTAATGTTTTTTTTTTTAATTCAGTTTTTAGAATGGAAATTTAGACAGATAGAATTGTCAATGATACATACTTTTTTCGTTTATACAAATAAACGTAATAGGCATTACTTAAATATTGTTATATTTTTTGCTTTGAGAGGGGAGTGAACGGTGGAGATTCTCTGATAACCTTCAGGTAAAGATTTTCCTACAAACTACAACGTTATCTATACAAACTCCTGGTGGTGACAACTCTTTCTTATTAGGACTGGTATTAGTGACACCAAGGGCTGTACTCTCCCACATAAAAGAGGTGTCTGTCACGTTAACACAAATTCAGTGAATTTGGGCTTTGACAGGGAGGGGGGAGTGAACGATGGATATTCTCTAATAACCGTCAGGTAACGATTTTCCTACAAATGAGGATGTTATCTATACAAACTTCTTTCGGTGACAATCCTTTCTTATTAGAACTGGTATTATCTACACCAAGGGCTGTACTCTCCCGCATGAAAAAGGTACTTGTCACGTTAACACGAGAGAAAGTGTCGATTTCCCGCAAAATATAAATCACGCTATACACAGTTTTAAAGAGTATGTGTAGACTGTAGATTGATTTTTTGTTCAAATTCATCGATTTGTGCTGACAATCCTTTATTAGAACTGGTATTGTCGACACCAAGGGCTGTACTCTCCCGCATGAAAGAGGTACTTGTCACGTTAACACGAGGGAAAACGTCGATTTCCCGCAAAATATAAATCACGCTATACACAGTTTTAAAGAATGCGTGTAGACTGCAGAATGATTTTTTGTTCAAATTCGTCAATTTGTGCTTTCAGAGGGGGGTGAATGATGGAGATTCTCTAATAACCGTCAGGTAACGATTTTCCTAGAAACGACGTTATCTATACAAACCCCTTGTCGTGACAACCCTTTTTTATTAGGATTGGTATTACCGACACCAAGGGCCGTACTCTCTTGTATGAAAGGGGTACCAGTCACGTTAACCCAAGGGAAAATGTCGATCTCCCGCAGGATATAAACCAAGTTATGCACAGCTTTAAAGAGTTCGTGTGGACTAAAGAATTATGGTGACAACCCTTTCTTATTAGGATTGATATTACCGACACCAAGGGCTGTACTCTCCCGCAGGAAAGGGATACCTGTTACCTGCTCAATTACGATTAACTAACGAACGACTCATATAAAATCGATCGAGACCCTTCAAGATTGAATCAAAGAAGTTTTTGTTTTCAATCAAGAGTCGACAGGCGAAATAACGCCAGTTAGTTATGACCGCGGATGTCTCTGCCAAATGTTAATCTGATACAGACAGTCAGAAGATGTGCTTTCTCCGCTCGTTCGACCGAACGGTAATTTATTATGCATCTGCCATCTCTTATCTCGACCGAGCGATCTTCTGGACCACACCGAGTCCCGTTACATGCATAAACCGAATTTCGATGTTCGCATTTAAAAGGCCCGATGCAAATACAAGAACTGGTCGCGCTACCATTGTTTCCCTCAACCTTTGACGCCGCGAATAACCATGGAAATACGCGAAGTGAAATTTCCTGGTATTTCGCATGATTTCTCGATGGGAATCTGAACCGTCAGCAGTTGTCAGCAATTTAAAAAATGGTTTTAACACAATGCTTGCGTGCGGGGTAAAAAAAAACAATTTGGTGCTCTGTTTTTTCAGGACCAAAGAATTTCATAAAATTTATATAATTGCTGCTTAGTTTTTTTTGGAGGGGGGGGGAGGTAACCTTTACGTTATCTACTGTCTTTAAACGTATTGACACTTTCGACTCTGAGAGCCCCAAAAAGTCGTTGAATCGTTCACTTTTTCGTGTAGCGATAACCAATTCTAGAAAAAAGTTAATAAATTTGAAATCGCGAACAGTGTGGAATATTTTGAAAAGAAATGAGTGCAAGTGTAAAGTGGCCTAATATAACACACAAGAGATATTTTCTGACGACTCCTACAAACGAATTGAGTTTTGTGAATCTAGAGAAAAACATGTAATGCCAAACAGACGAATTATCTTTTTTTCTTTATAGATGCCACAATCTTCAAATAGTTCCGAAAATAGGGACTTGAGTATTTTCATAATTAAACTGTGTCTATCCTGAAAAATTAAATGCTTAGGGTTAGAAATCTGTCACACTATTTTTCATAAACAACAACCTAACTACCGACATATGCTCCAAAATTAAATAGTTCAACTGTTTATACAAACTCTTTGTGGTGACAACCTTTTCTTATTAGAACTGGATTATCGACACCAAGGGCTGTACTCTCCGGCATAAAAGGGGTCGTCTTAACGTGAGAGAAAATGTCGATTTCCCACCAGATATAAGTCAAGCTGTACACAGCTTTAAAAGGTTTGTGTTTTTTTTTTCAGTCGTCAACATGGAAATTTAGACATATAGAACTGTCAATGATACATACTTTTTCATTTATAAAATTAGTTCGAATAAACCTAATGGAACTAACTTAAATATTATTATTCTGTTTTCTGCTTTCGAAGGGAGGTGAACGGTGAAGATTCTCTGATTACCGTTAAGTAACGATTTTCCTACAAATGAGAACGTTATCTATACAAGCTTCTTGCGGTGAAATTCCTTTCTTATTAGAACTGGTATTATCGACACCAAGGGCTGTACTCTCCCGCATGAAACGGGTACCTGGCACCTTAACGCGAGGGAAAATGTTGATCTCCCCCCAAGATATAAATCAAGCTCTCTCTTATTAGGATTGGTATTACCGACACCAAGGGCTGTACTCTCACGTATAAAAGCGGTACCTGTCACCTTAACGAGAGAGAAAATGTCGATCTTCTGCAAGATATAAACCAAGCTGTACACAGCTTTAAGAGTTCGTGTAGACTGCTGAATGATATTTTGTTTAAATTCGTTGATACGATCATTTAGCCAACAAGCGTCTTTTCGGTTATACATTAGGTAACAAAGTTAGTACTATCGCATTAGATGGCGCTGACAGACCATTATTATCGGTTTTCACCGCAACCTTTATCCATTCATAAGTTTCGGTTTCGTTTTCGACCGAAATCAGAGTAGAAGCAGAAAAGAAGTAGTTTAAGCATTGAGCATTACTTCTGTGCATGGGTCTTTCAATATTTTAGAGTTTCTGTTTTAACTTTTGTCAGACCGGCTAATTATTTTGGTACACTTTTTACATATGGCTGTAGAATTTGTTTGATTATCGATCAGAAGGTTTCTGTAAAGGACTTACATATGTAAAATAGGCGCAATTATTTTCATATTAGTTTCAAACGTGTGGAAATTTAAATTAAACTAAGAAGTAGTGTTGCCCAATAGCTAGACTGTACTCGTTCCGGTCAATCTGCTTTCCTATCTGCACCTAACGATCATAACATGATAAGCATTTGTTGACCTTGACCTAAAGCAATGTTTGTTGAAACAGTGGTTGCGAACCAGGAACGCCCTGTCAAGGGGGGTTTTTAATTTTCTATCCAAATACTTGATTGTGACAAATTTTCTGTCCAAATACTTGATTGTGACATAGTGACAGACACGCCATACTGGAAATCGACCTAGTTGATAGGTCCGTTACGCCAGCGAAACTGGCACTAACACATCTTCCGCTACGAATTGCATTAACGTTGAAAACCAGACAGCTAATGGAAAATATGAAATGGTTCAGTCTCCTGAACTAAAAACGCCATTCTTCGCACCACGAGTCCCGAAGGTATCAATGGAATCATTAACCTAGAAATCACGGCTTTTTATGAAACGGAACGCGACGTGACCGCTTATAAAAGTTGAACTGACACGATTTTATTTACGAAGCTCGAACGGACGTGGGCCCGAAACGATAAATTCTAATGCTGCAGTCGTAAAATTGCAGAAACATTGATGCTAAGTGCCAATTAAGCTTCATTTTACTAGTAATAGAGTAATTTTTATAGGCGATAATTTTCTAAAAACGCCATCGTTTACATAAACCATCACAATGGCCCGTGGAATTTATGCAACTTAAATAACAATAGTTAACCTGGATTTATGATCGCCTTGGATCTCTCGAGTGGATTTCAGAAGCGTAAATATTGATGAGTGCGTTTTAAAAATAGATTTGTTTTGATGCCCCCAGCCTAAACAGATGGGATTTTTTCCAGGTGCGGATGCCTCGAGAAAAATTCAAATCGCCCGCAATGTTACATTCCTCCACAGGTGTACCTCTGATAAAAAGTGGTAATATTAAAAATGCCTAAATTTCATAAAAATATTGATTTTTTTTAATTAGGTCGATAATTCAAACAAAGTCCAAATTGGTAAATAAATAGAATTTTATAAAAACTTGAAAGAATCAAAATTTCAAAAATTGAGGATTCAATTTCAATTATTTCAAAAATTCGAGGACTTGAAAATATTGACTTGGGCAAAATTTTAACTTTGCAATTTTAATGTTTTTTTAATTCAGTCATTTACATGGAAATTTAGACATATAGAGCTGTCAATGATACTTACTTTTTCATTTATAAAATTAGTTCAAATAAATCTAATAGAACTTATTAGAACTGGTATTATCGACACCAAGGGCTGTACTCTCCCGCATGACTTGACACCTTAACGTGAGAGAAAATATTGATCTTCCGCAAGATATAAATCAAGCTCTCTCTTATTAGGATTGGTCTTATCGACACCAAGGGTTGTACTCTCTCGTATAAAAGCGGTACCTGTCGCGTTAACGCGAGAGAAAATGTCGACCTTCTACAAGATATAAACCAAGCTATGCACAGCTTTAAAGAGTTCGTGTAGACTGTAGAATGATATCTTGTTTAAATTCGTTGATACGATCATTTAGCCAACAAGCTACTTTCCGGCTATACATTGGGTAACAAAGGCGATAATTCAAAAAAAAAGTCCAAATTGGTAAATAAATAAAATTCTATAAAAAAACAAAAATTTGTCAAATAAATACACAAAACTTGAAAGAGTCAAAGTTTCAAAAAATTGAGGATTCGATTTCAATTATTTCAAAAATTTGAGGACTTGAAAATACTGACTTGGGCAAAATTTTGACTTTGCTATTTTAATGTTTTTTTAAATTCAGTCGTTAACATGGAAATTTAGACATATAGAGCTGTCGATGATACTTACTTTTTCATTTATAAAATTACTTCGAATAAATCTAATAGAACTAACTTAAATATTATTATTATTCTATTTTGTGCTTTCGATGGGAGGTGAACGGTGGAAATTTTCTGATTACCGTCAGGTAACAATTTTCCTACAAATGAGGACGTTATCTATACAAACTCCTTTCGGTGACAATCCTTTCTTATTAGAACTGGTATTATCGACACCAAGGGCTGCACTCTCCCGCATAAAAGGGGTACCTGACACCTAGAGAGAAAATGTTGATCTTCCGCAAGATATAAATCAAGCTCTCTCTTATTAGGATTGGTATTACCGACACCAAGGGCTGTACTCTCCCGCATGAAAGAGGTACTTGTCACGTTAACACGAGGGAAAACGTAGATTTCCCGCAAAATATAAATCACGCTATACACAGTTTTAAAGAAGTGCGTGTAGACAGCAGAATGATTTTTTGTTCAAATTCGTCAATTTGTGCTTTCAGAGGGGGGTGAACGGTGGAGATTCTCTAATAACCATTAGGTAACGATTTTCCTACAAACTTCTATACAAACTTCTTGTGGTGACAATCCTTTGTTATTAGGATTGGTATTACCGACATCAAGGGCTGTACTCTCCCGTATGAAGGCGGTACTTGCGTGAGGGAAAATGTTGATTTTTCCGCAAAATATAAATCAAGTTATACTCAGTTTTAAAGAGTTCGTGTAGACTGTAGAATGATGTATAGTTCAAATTCGTTGATACGATCATTTAGCCAACAAGCGACTTACCGGCTATACATTGGATAACAAAGTTCGCCCTACCGCGTTAGATGGCACTGTCAGACCATTATTATCGGTTCCCACCGCAACCTTTGTGCATTCATAAGTTTCGGTTTCGTTTTCGGCCCAAATCAAAGTAGAAGCAGAAATTTTTACATATTTACATTAAAAAAAATAGTTTAATTTACTTAATTCCCGAATTAGACTTAAAGTTCGAAAGTTCTTCTAGAAACGTCGATTTTTCTACTAAAAATCTCGCTCCAAAAAAAGCTTCCAAAAATTTCAAAACAGAATTTTACATGCTTCGTGCAGAAGAATCGATTTTTTGCTAGAAAACAATCTTAATTTCGAGACTAATCGTAAAATTACGAAAATTTAGGTTTTTTTGGAAATTGACTTGGACAAAATTTTAACTTTGCAATTTTAGTATTTTTTTTTAATTCAGTCTTTAAAATGGAAGTTTAAACAGATAGAGCTGCATATTTTTTTATTTATACAATTAGTTGGAATAAACGTAATAGAACTTAAATATTATTCTATTTTGTGCTTTGAGAGGGGGCTGAACGGAGGAAATTCTCTAATAAACGTCAGGTAACGATTTTTCTACAAACAAGAACGTTATCTATACAAACTCTTTGTAGTGACAACCCTTTCTTATTAGGATTGGTGTTACTGACACCAAGGGCTGTACTCTCTCGCATGAAAGAGGAACCTGTCACGTTAACACGAGGGAAAATCTCGATTTCCCGCAAAATATAAATCAAGCTATACACAGTTTTAAAGAGTGCGTGTAGACTGCAGAATAATTTTTTGTTCAAATTCGTCAATTTGTGCTTTGATAGGGGGGGGGGGGGTGAACGATGGATATTCTCTAATAACCGTCAGGTAACGATTTTCCTACAAACGAGAACGTTATCTATACAAACTCCTTTCGGTGACAATCTTTTCTTATTAGAACTGGTATTATCGACACCAAGAGCTGTACTCTCCCGCATGATTTGACACCTTAACGTGAAAGAAAATGTTGATCTCCCGCAAGGTATAAATCAAGCTCTCTCCTATTAGGATTGGTCTTATCGACACCAAGGGCTGTACTCTCTCGTATGAAAGCGGTACCTGTCACGTTAAGGCGAGAGAAAATGTCGATTTTCTGCAAGATAAAAACAAAGTTATGCACACTTTTAAAGAGTGCGTGTAGACTGCAGAATAATTTTTTATTCAAATTCGTCAATTTGTGCTTTGACAGGGGGGGGGGGGTGAACGACGGATATTCCCTAATAACCGTCAGGTAACTATTTTCCTACAAATGAGGACGTTATACAAACTCCTTTCGGTGACCATCCTTTCTTATTAGAACTGGTATTATCGACACCAAGGGCTGTACTCTCCCGCATGAAAGTGGTACCTGACGCATTAACGCGAGAGAAAATATTGATCTCCCGCAAGATATAAATCAAGCTCCCTCTTATTAGTATTGGTCTTACCGACCCCAAGGGCTGTACTCTTCCGCATGAAAGGGGTACCTGACACCTTAACGTGAGAGAAAATGTTGATCTCCCGCAAGATATAAATCAAGCGCTCTCTTATTAGGATTGGTATTACCGACACCAAGGGCTGTACTCTCCCGTATGAAAGAGGTACCTGTCACATTAACGCGAGAGAAAATGTTGATCTCCCGCAAGATATAAATCAAGCGCTCTCTTATTAGGATTGGTATTACCGACACCAAGGGCTGTACTCTCCCGTATAAAAGCGGTATCTGTCACTTTAACGCGAAAGAAAATTTCGATTTTCTGCAAGATATAAACCAAGCTATGCACAACTTTAAAAAGTTTGTGTAGATGCAGAATATTTTGTTTAAATTCGTTGACACGATCATTTAGCCAACAAGCGACTTTCCGGCTATACATTCGATAACAAAGTCGATATTTCAAGTCCAAATTGACCAAATAAAATTCTATAAAAAATAAAGAATTGTCAAATAAAGACACAAAACTTGAAAGAATTAAAATTTCAAAAAATTGAGAATTCAATGTCAATTATTTCAAAAATTGAGGACTTAAAAATATACAAAACAAGAGAAGTTGCATTTCGAAATAATGTCGACTTTTGAGATCAAATTGGATAATTATAATAGTTTTTTCTTTTAAAAAATTGGAAATATTCGAAATTTGGCCAAACTACTTACGAATCCCTGATAGAATAAAAACCTCAGGTATTGGGAAAAAACAGCCCTACTTAGTATTCCCTTTCCTTAGAGAAATACCAGAACTTTGTGTCGCTTCGACGCTACAATATTACTTAAATAAAACACGAACTTTCCGCTCAAATAATCATAATTTAATTTTAACCCACAAGAAACCTTACCATACGGCTTCTACACAATCTATAAGCAGGTGGGTAAAAGAAGTTTTAAAGGAAAGTAAAATCGACACTGAGATCTTTAAGAGTCATAGTGTGAGACACGCAAGTACTTCCGCCGCGTTTAGGTCAGGGCTCAATATAGACTTAATAAAAAATACAGCGGGTTGGACCAAAAAATCCGCGGTATTTAATACATTTTACAACCTTCCATTTAACGCAAAATCCAGAAGATTTTGCAACTTGCATTATAAACGTTAATAGAGAAAATAAAAAGACCTAGATTTTCCCCTTAGACTTAGCATTTCTTAACTTATAGTTACTCAAGTTACTTATTGTTATTTGTTTTTTATAGGAGTTATATAAGATTAATTTTTGATATGTGTTTACCACAGTTTACTATGTTTATGTATTATTTACAGTAATACATATTATAATATATATAACCCATTTATTTTCTCTGCACACAAAAATCGTACTAACCTTTCTCTACAAACATCTACCAAAAACCATCATAG
Source organism: Dastarcus helophoroides (assembly GCA_028583605.1). Classification (NCBI taxonomy): domain Eukaryota; kingdom Metazoa; phylum Arthropoda; class Insecta; order Coleoptera; family Bothrideridae; genus Dastarcus; species Dastarcus helophoroides. The sequence continues at coordinate 22,228,958 of CM053332.1, read as the reverse complement.
AAGGACGGAGATGCGATGAATAATTAAAAGATTGGTCGACTTACCTGGTAAGGAAGATCAATCTTAATTATTCGAGCATCGGAGTCCTTCTATGATGGGGCCCAACCCACCCTAAATTATATGTATACCCAAAAAATTAGTACGATTTAACAGTCAAAATGAACTGAATGGGATATCACGCCACAGCGGTGACTGGACGGGCCCGGGAAGGAAAGGGGTTTTTGTTTATACATTCTTTCAAATATGTGCATCGTCAGGCAATAAATTGGAACCTACCAAAAACCATCATAGAAGGACTCCGATGCTCGAATAATTAAGATTGATCTTCCTTACCAGGTAAGTCGACCAATCTTTTAATTGTAAAGCATGAAATTTGACAACTTTAGTAACAAATATTTTCTCAAATGCCCAACAGTTAGTACATTTTTTAAGATCAAAGTTACAAAAAATGATTTTTTGCAATTATCTCTGTTTCTATAGCTTCTATGATGTTAATGTTCATAATAAGATTTTTAGAGCATAAAATTTGCCACAAGTATTGTCTAAGATTTTTTTTAATATAACAATGCGATGCATTCACGACAATTTGGAACATTTAACTCTTTTCGTTATCCCAAATTTTTCAACTCTCTTCTAATAAAAGATGTTTATCATTGTTTTGTTGGGGAACGTCGATTGAAAAAAGGTAAAAAAAATTGATATTTAATTCGCTTAAGATAGCATAGTTTTATAAATAATGAATAAACTAAGAATCTTTCAAACTAAAAGGATCTCGAAACAACCCTGAAAATTTCAGAGTGCTAGGATTCTATTTGTTTATTTCATTTTGCGTGGGACGACTCAATTTCTTTTATTAAAAATCAGTAAGAACGAATTGCTCATTAATTTTTAATTTATTTTTTACGTTAAAAATGTTTGCTTTGTGATCAATTATTCATAAATCTTTCAATCAGATCACGTCCCGTGCAACTTTTGATCCAGAACCGGCATGTCACAACTACTCCATTTGAAGCAAATCGCCTCGGCGACTTAACTTCCGACCGACTTCCACGCCGGTTTTCCCTCGAGGCGATCCGACATCCTGGATAATTCTAGTAATTCTCAACAACCTATCCGCGGTAATAATCCGTTCCGAAGCACGAATACAATCGCAGACTTAATTAATTCCAACTTGACACATACACGGCGGCTAACGCTAATTACATCTGACGCTGAGTGCGAACCGAGATTTTCACCCGAACGACGTCGACGTTTGTGGGGATTATCTCGACACACCGAAAACGCGAACAATCGCCAAACGCAATTAAATTTCACTTTTCCCGCGAATGCGTTATTGTGACCGGACAATAGGTGGCAGTCGAGCTTGCGATAGTTGCTCAATGGCGTCATTAGTTTCGCATTTGTTGATGAAAAAACTTCCTCGCTTTCATTCGCCTCTAAGCTACGCGTCGAAGTGTCTATTTAAAGGTGGAAGTTTCGTTCAAGTGTATCCGTAACAAAAGACCAAAATTGAAAAAAGTCGAAATTTGAAAAAGTTTTAGAAAAATATCGAAGAAATACGAAATGACCAATTTATCAAAAAAAGACGAAATTTTGAAGTCAAAATTTTCAAAAAGATTCTGTAAGTTTGAATTGATAGGTCGCTGGATTTAAAACACTGCTGATTTGATCTTAACTATTTATTTTCAATTATAATAATTGTGGTTGAAACACAGAACTTGTCCCCTGAAACCAAGAAAAATTAAAAAACACAACAAAGGTTGCTCTAACGCGTTTCGACAGCCAAGCCATCTTCAGAGAGAAAAAGTTTGGCTGTCGAAACGCGTTAGAGCAACCTTTGTTGTGTTTTTTAATTTTTCTTGGTTTCAGGGGACAAGTTCTGTGTTTCAATTTTTGAAGATAACCAAGGACCAGTCCGTTCCATCAAAAAATAATTGTGGTGGCGTTGCTTGCCCCCAAATATGCTACATGAAATTCTTACAACGATCTTTCGGCTGTTACAAGTTGCCGTCTGCTTATCTTAATACTTTTTTTGTTGCATTAATTGACGCAGGAGCAATGCCAATTGGATAACATATTTCAAATCCAAACAAAGACCATATTTTCGAGAAAATCTAACTTATCAAAAAAATGCCAAAGGGCGAAATTTTTAAAATATTTTCAGTAGTGCAGAGACTAGGGCCAACGCATTCCCCAACAGTGTCGCTAAATCAAACTTGACGCGGGTACCTCAGAAGCCAAGATTTACTTCCAATTGGGCCGCGTACGATGTTCGAAACTTTTTGATTTTCGATGGGCGTCGTTGCTTGTCAAAGCAGCCTCTTCCAAAACAGTTAAAAGGTGTGATAAGCTGTCAATTCGACACGGTATGTATAATTAAGCAGATTATACACGGTCGAAGCGCAGACGGTCTGGTCTGGTCTGGTCCGCGCGATCATTTTTACGTCGACGGGTGCAGAACCCGGAAAGGAAGTGGCACATATTCACGTATGTGCGCGCGTGGGATGCGGCTGCATTGTCTGGCTGATGGCATTGTTGAGCTGGTCAGGAACACGTGCGCGGGAGGTCTTTTTGTCACAGCTGAACAATTGCATTTCGATAGCGATGCTCGTTTATTAGCGTAGGTGACTTGATGTTCTGTACGTGACCGAGCGACTACATTAGAAGATAAGTCGTTAAGCGGAGGAGAAAAAAATGCTCATTCATAAGCGCGGACGGCAACAATGCCTTCGATAGCTAATTTCCCAATCGGCCGGTGTATGTACTCTACAAAAACATCAGAAATTACTCGTTACCTTAACGGATAATCATCTAGAAAGTGAGGACAATAAGAGCTAAACCGTGTTAGATCGAGAGGAATATTACCAATTTATTTCGTGATACGCCATTTGCCATTTGCTACCTAGAAATCGATAGTTTCGAAAGCACATGTACCGTATTATGTGATTACGTCTTAATAGGGATTGTATTAAAACTTGTAAGCACGTATCTCGCGCTTCCATCTCGAGAATTGAACGAGCTTTCTTCGCAATTTAACATCACGGGAACGAATGGCCAATTTGTCCGGTCAAAGACAGGAAAACTACTCAGGAGATATTTTGGGTGCAAGCAAACGTCAAAAATAACGTTTTTCATTCTAGAAATGAAGAAGTTTTTACTTCACAAATTTTTAGTAACTTGTCGAGCATTAATTAATTTTATTTTTAGGTATAATAATTAATTACATTAAAATAATAATAATTACATGAGAATCGAAGATAATTCAATCACTGATTTTTTTAATGATCGATTCCAAAGGTAAACCGGATATCAACAAGATTGATATTGGCGGTTAAGCTTGGTCGCACATTCAGTATTTTTTACGAATGCGTCTCTGGACGTGTGTAGAGGTTTCCATTAGTGCAGGTGCTCTGGTAATATTCAGCATTGTTACTGATCAACCGAGCGAAACTCCTGTTTCAGGAATTCACCATCGTTCACCCGTCGTTTTTAATTACCACTCGACATTAGACTCGTTACATCGCTTGCGTTTTCATTTTAAAACGAATTTTAAACAAACGAAATTGTTAAAATATGATCAGTTCGTCCAAGCGACAGAAGATAACGAATTGTAGACAGAAGATAATGAATTCTACAGTTAACTTCTTTAGACAAGTTAAATACAACCATTAGTTTGATCTATTGATGGCATACAACCTAAAGACTGATGCATATGGCATGTAGAATTTAATACACATTTTCACCCTCTTAGGGGCTCAATTTCAAATTAAGTGTGGCTATATGTAGGTTTAGGAGTTTCGGAGATTTCGTGTGTGAAACTAGTCCCCAAGAATGCCTGCTTTTTATTTTCTTAATTTCAAAAATAATTAACCAGTAGCGGCTGGTGTATAAGCACTGCGGAACTGCAGCACCCACTTACGAGTTTTTTTCTCAATATTTTCCGAACACTTTTCATTACACAATTTCTTGTAGAAATTTTAAATTTTCTCTGATTTCTTTTTATAGAAATTTTAGGTTTCTTTTACGAAGTTACGACATTTAAAAACCTATTTTATTTTGAATTTTGATCAAAATCACATTTTCAAAAGCTAATTTTTGTAAAAGTTTTGAGGAAGAAATCAATATTTCGACGCGGGAATTAAATAATATTAAAATTTCGTTAAAGAACTTTTAAATTTCCAAATGAAATTAGAGAGAAATCAAATTTTCTACAGAAAAAAATATTTCAAAGACAAAATCTCCAGAAAAAGTCGAAATTTCAAAAAAAAAATCTTTGTATAAAATGTTTACAGAAAAACACAAATTTATAGAAAAAAAACAACATTTCTTGGAAAAAAATAGAAATTTGAACAAAAATTTGAAACATCTTTACAAAAAAGTCGAAATTTTTTGTTTTCCCCAAAATGTTGAAATTTTTGTAGAACTTTCAGGGTTTTTTTCAAACATTTTTTGTCAAAAACTACAAAATAAAATGAACTTTGAATTGTCAAAGTGTCGTGCAAAAACTTGACATTTTTAAAGCAAATTAAAGGAACACAAAGAAAAATCTGAAGAAGTTGGAACTTCTAGAAGAAACTTTAAGAACGACACTTTCAGGAAAAATGGAAATTTCGAGAAAATTACAAAATAAAATGAACTTTAAAATATTAAAATTTCGTTAAAAAACTTTTAAATTTCCAAATGAAATTAGAGAGAAATCAAGATTTCTACAGGAAAAAATATTTCAAAGACAAAATCTCCAGAAAAAGTCGAAATTTAAAAAAAAAATCTTTGTATAAAATGTTTACAGAAAAACACAAATTTATAGGAAAAAAAGCAACATTTCTTGGAAAAAAATAGAAATTTGGACAAAAATTTGAAACATCTTTACAAAAAAGTCGAAATTTTTTGTTTTTCCCAAAATGTTGAAATTTTTGTAGAACTTTCAGGGTTTTTTTTCAAACATTTTTTGTCAAAAACTACCAAATAAAATGAACTTTGAATTGTCAAAGTGTCGTGCAAAAACTTGACATTTTTAAAGCAAATTAAAGGAACACAAAGAAAAATCTGAAGAAGTTGGAACTTCTAGAAGAAATTTCAAGCGTGTTACAGGTAAAAAAAAACGCTTACATTACAATCCACGGCCTACTATATCGCTTCAATAAATACTACCGCGGTCTATTGTTTTGTAATAGACTCGAAGGTCCTTCTGCAAGATTATTTCTATCGACGTTAACTACTGACGGTCGCCCGGGGCTGATTACGTTGCATCACGTTCTGTTGTAGTCTAGCAGGTTGAAACGCAAAATATTTGTATTTCTTGTTTACAAACTTCGACAATAAACACATACTCAAAATTCCATTTGGTTTCCGCGCCCTACAAACCAGAGCCAAATGACACGTAATTCCATTTATTTTACAATTAGTTATATGTGGCTACTTCGTCGTAGATAAATTGTCTTTACACAAAGAGACTATACATTTTTTAAAATTTGTTAAATTTTGTTTCAAAGTTTTAATTATAAACCAAATCTGGCATTAGAGAGTGGTAGATGCTGTTTCCATTTATAAAACACATAATTAAAAGTGTTCGTGCAGATTGCAGAATGATGTTTGGTTCAAATTCGTTGATACGTTCACGTGTATATTTAGCTGCTTATGATAACGAAAGCTTCCACGGCCAGAGTCAGTACAGGATATACTTCTTCCGGAATTGGACCGTGTCAAAGAACTACTAAAAGTGTTCTTTGACACGGTCCAATCCCGGAAGAAGCGTATCCCGTATTTAGCTGCTTAGTTAAATTTCATCAAAGTCGCTTTAGTCGTTTACGAGATTATCACAAAACAGACGGACACAAACACACAGTCGAACACAAACGTCACAAACAGACAGACACAAACACACAGTCGAACACAAACGTCACAAACAGACAGACAGACACAAACAGGCAGAGAGACACGTACAGATGGTCAGACACAAACAGACGGGCAGACACAAACAAACAGACGGACAAACACAAACAAAAAATCTGTGTAAATTTTTCCAACATGCAAATATGAGATCATAAAAAGACAGTTATTTTGACAGACACCACTTCAATGTTACTAATACATCGATTGCAAGAAAGCGTTTGAAATTAGGTAATGAACGTTTCAGCGTGAGCGACGTAATAATAACGTCAGTTTCCATCCCATCAGGCAGACGACGTACAATGTATGTATCAGGACATAATGGACGTTAAAACTGAATAACAGCAATCGGTAATCACCCATATTCTCTCCAAACAACACCAGTTTGAATTGTTCAAGATATACTGTAATTAACAGCGCAATTAAATCGTTGCATAATAAACCTCATTACGTGCACTAATCATTTACATAACAGTATCTTAAACTTTGAATACGTTTACCGTTGGTTTGGTAACTTAATTTCTTGGGAAATTCGACTACGATAACTCTACGAGATCCATTCCAGAATATGCTGGCTATTTTTTCTAAGAATAAGGCCATGAAAGAAAAGAGGAATTATCTGTTTATTGTAATGTGTATATACTCTTTCTAGACATAATATTACTTTTGGGGGTATCTACAACAGTTTTCCGGGTAAAACGTATCCTATTAACCATCTCGCAGTGCAAAGTACGTCTAGATCGTCAAGATCCTTCCAATCGCTAAGCCATAAAAAGTGGACAAACACACAAGAACACTTTCGCGTTTGTGTATCAGTTAGAATAACAGGAACTATAAATATTAAGGACATGTTTTTTTAAAAGACATTTTATAGCCAACTAGCATAATAAAATTGGCAAATAAATTGTTACAATTTTAACCTACATCGGCGCTTCGTTATCGGATGCCCTTTACGCAACAGACACAATAATCTCGTATCGTTTAACCATAAAATGTTAAAAGTCGAAAACAAGTTAGATGCGTTTTATCTTCGAATAATTTGTAGCTCAATTACAAAAAAAATCTCTCCTTAAATAGTCAATTTAATGACATAAATGCCGTAAATGCTGGCGAACGATGTTCAGTTTTCGACCTTAAGGTCACCTTTATGGAATTTATGTGTATTTTGCCATATGGGTTTTTGGGACGCTGTCATAATAAATACGGATTTGTTTATTACACAAAATTACTTCGCTTGGTATCAAAGATTCGTCTGTTAAAAAATATCAATAACTCTTACGAAGCGTTAATAATACACAGAAAAAGAAAAACAATTAAATGTTACTCTCTTGGTAATTTAAAAATGAAATTAATAACTATTTTCAGATCTCCCAAGCTTACCCTTTCAGTGACTTTTCCCTTTTACACTCCATAGTGTTTTTTGAGTTTTAATTTTTCAACGAAATATATTACCCTCTCAGTGACTTTCCTAAAATGTCCACTTCAAAGTATTTTTTCAGTTTCATTTTTTAAGGAAATGTAGTAGCTTAGTCAACAAGCACATGTTAGTAGATCTGTAATGGATTTCCCGTCGTAGATACCTCGGACGTGATTTAATAAATATAATTAAAGAGATTGATTTTGTGTACTATAATATATTAATACTTTTAAATGATCCTTATAATAAACTTACTTCTAACAAAGGTTTGACCAGACTGACTATGTGACTATTCTAATTCTAAATACAATACATACATTTTACACCCTGATCTTTTTTCGCAACGGGGTTTCCGCTTGTTCTTTAGTTAGATCTTACAAGTGACAGAAACGTCTAACACACAATAAGAATAAGTAATTTAGATAAAACAGATGTAACAACTTTGGTACTTAGAAAGATCTGGACCCAAGTGGGTAGGGTAGGTACATTACAGATCTGTCCTTCGCACTATCTCAATTAGATGCATATTTTAGAAGTCAGAAAAGGTTTATTAATTACAGGCAACGCAGTAATTACGACAGAGTAACCATCGTCATCTGCATACAATACATCACGACCAGCTGAAACGTTTGAAACATTTTAGCGCGATCTCATAAACCATGCAGTCATTTTTCAACGCACAATCCCTCGCAAATGGTAACCCAATTTTGTCTATTGAAATTAACGCTTTCGTGTTTCTCCTTTTCCCATAAAATCTCGACTTTAATACAGAAATGCTCAAATTTTCCCAAAATTTCGAAAAGTTTTTTAACTGACGACCTTAATCTCCTCACGTCGGTTTCTTTTCTCGAAATTTAAAATCAAAATCTCTCGTTTCAAGACGAATTTTTTTTTAAATAGTTCTGTTAGCGAATATACGAGGACCCACCTTAAAATACCGAACCGTCTTTACATTTTTCTGTACAACACGGCTGCGGTTTCTTAGGTAATCCGATCTACATCAGCGCAGTGATCGAGTTAATTGAGCCATTAAACCTTGAAGAAAAGAAAAGTTTATAAACAGTTCCTTCGAAAGATTTGACCTTTAGATATGATCAGATGGGATTAAACCATAATTAATGGTGAGTAACAATAGGAATGAGTTATTATATTAATTTATCATCTCACCGGAATTTTTTTTGTGTTATTTACTCGATACGATTAGCTTCGCGACTAATAACTTAAAATGAAAAACTATCCAAAATTAAAGAGTGTTTAAAGTTAAATCAACGGATCAGTTTCTTTATTTTAATGTTTTTGTTTCTGTTTTTAATTAAGAACCAAAAATAATAGATTGCTTAAGACAGTGTTGATGGTCAAATATACTTTTTCATTTATAGAATTAAGTTTGGATAAACATAATAAAATTAACTTAATCGCCTATATACAGCTTTGAAGAGTTCCTGCAGATTGCAAAATGATGTTTTGTTCAAATTCGTTGATACTATCCTTGCGAGTCCCCAGCTATTTATTGGGTAGCAATGTTGCGCCCTGCGGCTTTAAACGACGCTTCTTCTTTTCTTTTTTCATCTCTTGTCTTCTTATCTTATCTCTTCTCTTCCCATCTCTTTTCTTCTCATCTCATCTCTTCCCTTCTTATCTCTTCCCTTCTTATGTCTTCCCTTCTTATGTCTTCCCTTCTTATCTCTTCCCTTCTTATGTCTTCCCTTCTTATGTCTTCCCTTCTTATCTCCTCCCTTCTTTTCTATTCCCTTCTCGTCTCTCCCCTTCTCGTCTTTTCCCTTCTCATCTCTTCCCTTCTCGTCTCTCCCATCTCTTCTCTTCTCCTTTCTTCTCTTCTCACCTCTTCTCATTTCTTCCCTTCTCATCTCTTCTCTTCTCATCTCTTACCTTCTCATATCTTCCCTTTTCATCTCTTACCTTCTCGTCTCTTCCCTTGTTTTATCTTCCTTTCTTTTCTATTCCCTTCTCATCTCTTATCTTCCCATCTCTTCTCTTCCCATCTCTTCTCTTCTCTTCTGTTCCCTTCTTATCTCTTTCCTTCTTATCTCTTCCCTTCTTATCTCTTCCCTTCTTACCTCTTCTCTTCTTATCTCTTCCCTTCTTATAGCTTCTCTTCTTATCTCTTCCCTTCTTTTCTATTCCCTTTTCATCTCTTTCCTTCTCGCCTCTCCCCTTCTTTCTCATCTCTTCCTATCTGTTCTCTTCCCATCTCTTCTCTTTCTATCTCTTCTCTTAGGAAGAAGAGATGGGATCTCTTCTCTTTTCTTCTCATCTCTTCCTTCTCATCTCTTACCTTCTCATCTCTTACCTTCTTATCTCTTCCCTTCTCGTCTCTTCCCTTGTTTTCCCTTCCTTTCTTTTCTATTCCCTTCTCGTCTCTCTCCTTCTCATATTTTCCCTTCTCATCTCTTCCCGTCTCTTATCTTCCCATCTCTTCTCTTCTCTTCCCTCCTCATCTCTTCCCTTCTTAGATCTTCCCTTCTTATCTCTTCCCTTGTTTTCTCTTCCTTTCTTTTCTATTCCCTTCTCATCTCTCCCCTTCTCGTCTTTTCCCTTCTCATCTCTTCCCGTCTCTTATCTTCCCATCTCTTCTCTTCCCTTCTCTTATCTATTCTTCTCTTCTCATCTCTTCCCTTTTTACCTCTTCCCTTTTTACCTCTTCCCTTCTTATCTCTTCTCTTTTTATCTCTTCCCTTCTCATCTCTTCCCTTCTTATCTCTTCCCTTCTTATACCTTCCCTTCTTATTTCTTCCCTTCTTATCTCTTTCCTTCTTATCTCTTTCCTTCTTATCTCTTCCCTTGCTTTCCCTTCCTTTCTTTTCTATTCCCTTCTCATCTCTTCCCGTCTCTTATCTTCCCATCTCTTCTCCTCCTATCTCTTCTCTTCCCATCTGTTCTGTTCTCTTCTTATCTCTTTCTTTCTTTTTTATTCCCTTCTCATCTCTTCCCTTCTCATCTCTTCCCATCTCTTCTCTTCCTATCTCCTCTCTTCCCATCTCTTCTCTTTTCTTCTCTTCTCATATCTTCTATTCTCATATCTTCCCTTCTCATCTCTTCCCTTCTCATCTCTTCCCTTCTTTTCTCTTTCTTTCTTTTCTATTTCCTTCTCATTTCTCCCCTTCTCGTCTTTTCCCTTCTCATCTCTTCCCGTCTCTTCCTATCTCTTCTCTTCCCACCTCTTCTCTTCCCTGCTCTTCTCTTTTCTTGTTTTCTCATCTCTTCCCTTCTCATCTCTTCCCTTCTTATCTCTTCCTTTGTTATCTCTTCCCTTCTTATCTCTTCCCTTCTTTTCTCTTTCTTTCTTTTCTATTTCCTTCTCATCTCTTTCCTCCTTGCCTTTCCTCTTCTCATCTCTTCCCTTCTCATCTCTTTCCTTCTCATCTCTTTCCTTCTCGTCTCTTCCCATCTCTTCTCTTCCTACCTTTTCTCGCCCCTCCCCTATCTCTTCTCTTCTCGTCTTTTCCCTTCTCGTCTCTTCCTTTCTCGTCTCTTCCCTTCTCGTCTCTTCCTTTCTCGTCTCTTCCCTTGTTTTCTCTTCCTTTTTTTTCTATTCCCTTCTCATCCCTTCCCATCTTTTCTCTTCCGATCTCTTCTGCTCTCTTCCCGTCTCTTCTCTTCCGATCTCTTCTGTTCTATTCCCTTCTCTTCTCATCTCATCTCTTCCCTTCTCATCTTTTCCCTTCTTATCTCTTCCTTTCTTATCTCTTTTCTTCTTATCTCTTTTCTTCTTATCTCTTCTCTTCCTATCTCTTCCCTTCTCATCTCTTCCCTTCTCAATTCTTCCCTTCTTGTCTCTTACCTTCTTATCTCTTCCCTTCTCGTCTCTTCCCTTGTTTTCTATTCCGTTCTCATCTCTTCCCTTCTCATCTCTCCACTTCTCATCTTTTCCCTTCTCATCTCTTCCGGTCTCTTATCTTCCCATCTCTTCTCTTCTCTTCCCTTCCCGTCCCTTCTCTTCTCATCTCTTCTCATCTCTTCCCTTCTCATCTCTTCCCTTCTTATCTCTTACCTTCTTATCTCTTCCCTTCTTATCCCTTCCCTTCTTATCTCTTCTCTTCTTATCTCTTCTTTTCTCCTTCTTTCCTTTCTATTCTCTTCTCATCTCTTCCCTTCTCGACTCTCCCCTTCTCGTCTCTTCCCACCTCTTATCTTCCCATCTCTTCTCTTCCCATCTCGACTGTTTTCCCAACATTTTCACTCATTTCTCAAAATGTGACGTCTTCCTCGAAATTATTGGATTCAGATCCAGAGTAGAAATTTAGCGATTTATGGCACAATACTGAATTTGACAAAATGGCCAATCAAAATGCTTACAAAAACATCGATATATTCAAATTTTTACACAAATAAAATAGCAAACGAGCGCTAGTTACATACATAATCGATAAAATACAAACGATGCCAAGTAGTATTAATTGGACGGTAGCATGCTGACACAAATATCACTGATCCGATTAGAATACAACTATTTTTTTACAAATGACTTGGCAGCATCCTACCAGGCATATTTTAAGATCCGCCGGGCGGAAAACCCATAAGTTAGCCTCTTCCAACAAAGATCCCGTTCGATTCCGCGCTAATAAATATCTAATTGGCAAACGTAACCCATCCGAACAATACAACTCATTCACGATAGGCGGCGCGACATATTTACGCAGCATCGACGAATAAAAAGAAAAAAAAAACGCCATGGCGACAGGTTTCCAGGAAATGAACGGACACTTTGCGTCAGCAAGATTTCAATCAAAAGTGCCACTTGTCAACCGTCCAAGTTGCAGCATAAAAACCAACAGTAAAATGGAACAATTACGGACGAAAATAGTTTTCGGTGTATTTTGATATCGTTAATTAAAAGTCGGGCCACCTTGAAATCGAGAATATTTCCGTACATTTTACGACTTTGTTCGTAAGAGTTTGGAAACGTCATGGCTTTAGAATGAAGACGTCATTGCGGCGGCCAGCGTTGGGGCCGAATGGGGTGTTGTCGAATTAATTTTCAGTTTTTGAAGCTTTGTTTGACGGTTGTTTGGTTTTTTATTTATCGGTGCTTCTTCACCTTTCTCGTGCCATCTCATCTCGACTGGTCTAGTCTCTTCTTTTCCCATCTTTTCTTTTACCATCTCTTTTCTTCCCATATCTTCTTTTCCCTTTCCATCTCTTCTCTTCCCATCTCTTATCTTCTTATCTCTTCTCTTCCTTTTTCTTCTCATGTCTTCCCATCTCTTATCTTGCCTTCTCTTCTCTTCCCATCTCTTCCCTTCCCTTCCCTTCTCTTCTCATCTCTTCCCATCTTTATTCTTTTCTAGTCATCTCCTCTTCCGAACTCTTCTCTTCCCATCTCTGCTCTTCTCCTCCCATCCCTTCTCTTCTCCCATCTCTTCTCTTCTCTTCCCATCTCAATTCTTCTTTTCCCATCTCTTCTCTTCTCTTCCTATCTCTTCGTTTCTCTTCTCACCTCTTCTCTTTTCTTCTCCTCCCATCTCTTCTCTTCCCTTCTCTTCCTATCTCTTCTCTTCCCATCTTTTCTCTTTCCATCTCTTCTCTTCTCCTCCCATCCCTTCTCTTCCCATCCCATCTTTTCTCTTCCCATCCCATCTCTTCTTTTCCCATCCCTTCTCTTCCCACTTCTTCTCTTCTCTTCCCATTTCTTCTCTTCCCAAATCTTCTCTTCTCCCTCCACCTCCTCTTTTTCCTTCTCTTCTCTTCCCCTCTCTTCGTTTCTCTTCTCACCTCTTCTCTTTTCTTCTCCTCCCATCTCTTCTCTTCCCTTCTCTTCCTATCTCTTCTCTTCCCATCTTTTCTCTTTCCATCTCTTCTCTTCTGCTCCCATCTCTTCTCTTCCCATTCCATCTCTTCTCTTCTTTTCCCATCCCTTCTCTTCCCACTTCTTCTCTTCTCTTCCCATTTCTTCTCTTCCTATCTCTTCTCTTCCCAAATCTTCTCTTCTCCTTCCACCTCCTCTCTTTCCTTCTCCTCCCATCTCTTCTCTTCTCCTCCCATCCCTCCTCTTCCCATCCCATCTCTTCTCTTCCCATCCCATCTCTTCTGTTCCCATCCCTTCTCTTCCCATTTCCTCTCTTCTCTTCCCATTTTTTTCTCTTCTCATCCCATTTCTTCTCTTCTTACCTCTTCTCTTACAAAATCTTCTCTTCTCTTTCCACCTCTTCTCTTTCCTTCTTCTCCCTTATCTTCTTTTCCCATCTCTTCTGCTTTCTTCTCCTCCCATCTTTTCTCTTCCCTTCTCTTTCCCTCTCTTCGTTTCTCTTCCCACCTCTTCTCTTTACTTCTCCTCCCATCTCTTCTCTTCTATTCCTATTTCTTCTCTTCGTTTCTCTTCCCAGCTCTTCTCTTTTTTCCTCCTCCTATATCTTCTCTTCCTTTCTCTTCTCTACCGTCCTCTTCTCTTTTCTTCTTCCCTTATCCTCTTCCCATCTCTTCTCTTCCCATCCCATCTCTTCTCTCTTCTTCCCATCTGTTCCCTTCCTATCTCTTCTCTTCCCAAAACTTGTCTTCAATTTCCACCTCTTCTCTTCCCATCTCTTCTCTTTCCTTCTCCTCCCATCTCTTCTCTTCCCATCTCTTCTCTTCTCATCTCCTCTTCCCTTTCCTTCCCTTCCCATCTCTTCTCTTCTCTTCCCATCCCTTCTTTTCTATTCTTTCGTCTTCTTTCCCCTTCTCATCTCTTCGTCATTTCGTCATCATCTCAACATTACCGTCGTCATCATTATCATCATCATTTCATCAATTCGTCATCATCATCATTTGGTCATCATTATCATTATCATCGCATCATCATCTCATCAACCCACCATCATCTCATCAACACACCATCATCTCATTATCACACCATCATCTCATCATCACACAATCATTTTATCATCACACAATCATCTCATCATCACACCATCTTCTCGTCATCATCATCATCTTATCATCATAATATCATCGTCATCATCATCTTCTTAGCTCTTCCCTTCTGTTTTCCTTCCTTTTTTTCATCTCTTCCAGTTCTTCTCTTTTAGATTTTAACTGATAACGTGTTTGAGACGCACAATCGATTACAATTAATTACGGAAGTTCCCAACAGTCTAGTCAGATTTCCCCTTTTTCCACTATCTCAAAACGAAGTGTTAAACACGGGCGCGTTATCGTGCATTTTATCACGCCTGAAATGCGAGTTCCACCATCTGATACGCCGTGGCATTCGACCAGAGATGTTGCAATAACAATTTCAGTTTATTCAGATATGATGTGTACACGCTCCCAACAATCGAGTTAATTAAAACGACACCGTACTGGAATAGGTTTTGAAATAGTTGCTGCGTAAAAAAAAAAGAGTTAAAATCAAGGTCAATTCGAAGCCACCTGAGTCGTTTACGCACGATTTATCACTTTCTCTACGAGTACACGCCTAACGAACGACAAATACGAAACCCAGAGGTGGATAAGACAATGGTAATTGTTATTTAAAAACTCGAACCAGCCGCGCCGCCCCGTCACCGCACGAAAGCCGAGAAAAGAATCAAGGTTCAAACAAAAAGTATTTTATTAATAGCGAAATTTTTCCGGCGATTTCCCACGATAACTTTCAGACACTTTCATAAAGACAACTGGATAAATAAAAAAATGCTGTTTACACTTTAAAAGCTATTAGCTTTTACGATATATCGGTTTACACGTTGGACGTCTGTAAACAATGAATGCACACACAAACAGGCGATGAAAAATATTTACTTTTTTTCGTCCCGCGACAATTATAAAGCTGTAACACATTCGACTTACCTGAGATTTCTTGGGCAGTTTCGCATAATCGCCATCCTCAGCCATTGGTGCCTGAAAATAGTCGTTTTTAAACATTGACCAAACGAATATGCGATAAATTTTGTACGAATTGTGACAAATTTCGTACGAATTGTAACAAATTTCAGACGAATTATCACATTTCAGATGAATTTATCACATTTCAGACGAACTTATCACATTTCAGACGAATAGCGTAAAATATTTGCAAGAATATTTTAAAATTAGAAAAAAAAAATCACTCGACATGGACGCGCGTTGAACTTTTATTTAACGTAAAAACGGCACATGTGAAGTAGTCGCAATTTTTACGTACAAATTCCTTGAGTGAATTAGTTCAAGCTTCTCTTCTGTTCAGTTACAATTAAAACACTTACGATTAGTTACTGACAAAGAATACATAATATATGTTCGTCCAAATGTTAAAATCGAAATTTTCAAAAATATTTTTCTCGGATTTCTACTTTTTTATTATTTGAATTGTGGCGTATTTATCACATTTCGAGAAAAAATACTAAGATTTCCAAGCAATAAGTTCGTCTCACGAAATTTTCATTAAATCAAAATGTTCATTAAATCAAAATTTTCATTAAATACGTTTTCTTTAAATAAAAGTTAAAAATTTGAGGTTAAAACTAAGTCTAAGGTTGGCAGTATGTGACATTTAAAAACAACGGAACGTCTACAATTCTGGGAGACTCGGAGTTAAATTTCTCAAGTAGAATCAATAAAAACTATTACGAGAAGTTGAAAAAAGGTTGCAATATACTTCATAATTTATTTATTAGACACACGTAATTTATTTGTTAATATTTCTTGCATCCTGATAGCCCAAGTAAAAACCTCTTATCTGACTTAACACACACAACTCTCGGCAGATAATTAATCAAGTAGATGTTCAAAGAATAGACATATTTTTAAAGCGTTAAACCGTACCACTAATTAATCATTCTATCGTATTAGCATAAAGGAGTGGTTTAAAAACCTAACAAGTTCATATGACCTAAATGATTCTCATTGTTTGTATTTTGTGCGCCATCCTGATTCACGCCTAACCAGTCGCGAGGATAAGATAGATGAAAAACAAACAATAATTCCACTAAATATATCGATAGCCAGAAACGTCGTAAAATACGAAGTAAAGACAAAAAGGAAGTTCGGCGCATAGAATTTCCAACGAGGCGGAGAGTAAAACCTACTTACTTGATAAAATTCGCACCAGGAATCGCTTTGAAGAAGTCGTAAACGGTTAAAAACATTACGAACAACAAAAACAAGGATTTTATTAGCACATTAACATACTTTCGAAAC
Organism: Dastarcus helophoroides; assembly: GCA_028583605.1. Classification (NCBI taxonomy): domain Eukaryota; kingdom Metazoa; phylum Arthropoda; class Insecta; order Coleoptera; family Bothrideridae; genus Dastarcus; species Dastarcus helophoroides. The sequence continues at coordinate 22,212,538 of CM053332.1, read as the reverse complement.
AACCCTTTTGACAGCGAAATGACAGTAATGCCAACTAACTGGATTTCTCATCGCAACTTATTGTTAAAAATTTAAAGATGGCGCTAACAACCCATCTTCCTGTATTTTATCAATTTAATTGAATTCGAACGTTACAAATAATAACAATGAGGTCAGCCGACGTTAATATTAATGTTTCCCAGATTGGAATCAATTCAGTGCGCGGGTATTAATGAGAATTTTCCGACAAAGAAAAATTAGTGTTGCGTAATTTATTCTTTTGCTGTTGGGAGTCATTAGTCCCGTAATTTCCGCCGCAGAGGCCACTTTCTAAAAACGTAATTATTGTATTAACTCCTGTGCTATTCAAATGCGTTTTATTTCGTTTGTTCTCGCACTGAATAATCGTTTACGATTTTTCAAATCACAAAGTTCTATGATCGAAATTTTTTGACCTCTGTGGCGCGTGTTCGCCCTAATTTCCCGAATCCGTATCAGAACCGCGTTGTGCATTTTACTTACAAAATTTACAAAACGTCTTTCACGCCAAAGTGTCGTGTAAACAGTTATTTTGTGTGTTGTACTACCGAATCCGTTTGTGCGTGCCCTAAAATCTTCAAATACGGTGCAAAACCGTTATAACCTAACTTTTTGTGACAATACAACGCAATACGCAATTTTTACTTGTTGTGGATCCAGCTTTATATCTAGTTTTCTATGTTTTAACTCATTTAGTTACAATTAAATAAGTAAATAAATAATAGTGGCTTAAACAATGGATACTATAAAAAATTACGACTTTGCAAAATAAAACGAGTGTTCGATGATTCTGTGGTTTTAAGCTTTTTCGTTCGCAGAATTACCTTATTTACAGTCGGAGATAGAAGACGTTGTTATCGGGAATAACAGCCGGATACAAAAATTCAGGTTTGGAGCACGCTTACAAGATTAACTAGCGCAAAACTTATTTGGTATAGTCTCTGTTTCCGGGACTTATTTTCGAAATTTGTGGTTATGTTAAAACCCTACCACAAAGATAAGAAACCTTGTGACCGTACACAATACAACGAAAATGCAAGGGGCCAGCAAAAATTATCATTTATAAGCGATTTTCGTTAAATATGAGAAACAAACAAGGGGATGGCGCTATTTTTTGTTATACAAAACTCTATGGTTAAAATGTTTGACCAAACGTGACATGTGTTAGTTTCTATGGTTAAAATTCAAAACTTCTACACAATGATATTTGCTCTAGATATTCTCTGTATCGTCTTAGCGAAGTTTCGTTAATTTAATTAACTGGCGAAGAAAATGCCAATCAGCAGGATATTTGCTCTGTTTGGATTATTTTATCTTTACAGAATAATCACTTCCACAGATCCGTAAATTGACGCTGGCGAAAAAACAATGATCCATAAAGTTGACAGCGCGAGGACAAATTGAAGCACAAGTGAGACGTTTAAGTTGTGAAACCTAATACAATTTGAATTACCGCAATTGATTCAACCCTTACGTGGGAATTTTGGGCGCGCGCGAGTTACACCCCAATTCAAAACGACCTAACGGCTCTCCCGTTGACATTGACAGCCAAAACACTTCCTAACCTTTACGGCTCCAGCGGCCTAATCCGAGGGTTGAATTTCACCACAAAAACTACCCCAATTCGTCATGGAAAGTTGCGAATGGGACGTGGTAAATACATTCGCGTTCGAATAAAGTTACACTTTTTTTTTCTCGTCGTGTGGAATAACCGGAGACTTACCTGCTGAAGAAAAACGTCAAATCACAGATGACCATCCAAACGAGTTACATCCATTTTCGGCGAACTTGACACTTGTTGGCGTGCGAAACACTTTTTGCACAAAAGCACTTTAAATAAAGACACATACTAGACTACGAATATTGTGTATAATGGGTTCTAAATATACACTCTTTCCATCTCACTCGGAACACTTCTAAAGAGCAACATTTAGGAATAAAGGAAGATGGCGACTGATTGAGATAAATGTAAACATGTTTATGGGTGGGTGGCGCCATCTATTATCACCGAAGTTTAGACGTTTACGACAACAAAGTAATTATTACAGAAAACTGTAAAAATTACAGAAAACTGTTACTTTGCAGTATTGTTTTGTAATGTTAGCGTTATAGTTATATAACAATGGGAAAGATGGCGCCAAAAAAAAATTAAATAAAGGGTGAATTTGTTGTTATTTACTTGGTTTTACTACGTTCTTACATGATTAAAACAAGTTTTTAATAATTTAAAAGTTTGTCATGATATTTTATTCATTTATAAATATATTGTTTTTCAAAAAGAGATGTAAAAAAAGTCAACAGGAAACTCTTTTATTTTGCCACGCTATATATATAGTTTAGTATAAAAAAAAAATGGCGCTAAAAACAAAAGTTTAAAAAAGGGTGAATTTGTTGTTATTTACTTAGTTTTATTACGTTTTTACCTGCACGAATGGAGTTTTATATAATTTAAAAGTTTATCACAGTATTTTATTTATTTATAATGTTATTTTTCAAAAAAATTGTAATTTAACAGGAAACTGTTTTATTTTGCAACGCTAGATTTATAGTTTCATAATAATAAAACAGATGGCGTTAAAAAACAAAAGTTAAAATAAAGGGTGAATTTGTTGTTATTTACTTGGTTTTATTACGTTTTTACATGCCCTTAATAAGGTATTTAATGATTTAAATGTTTGTAATAGTATTTAATTTATTTATAAATATGATATTATTCAAAAAATGGTAATTCAACAGGAAACTGTTTTATTTTAAAACTCCTAGATCTATAGTTTAGTAGTAATAAAAAGATGGCGCCAAAATAAAAGGTGAATTTGTTGTTATTAACCTAGTTTTATTACGTTTTTACCTGCACAAGTAAATTTTTTAATGATTTTAAAGTTTGTCACAGTAATTTATTTATTTAAAAATATATTATTTTTCAAAAAATGATAATTTAACAGGAAACTGTTTTATTTTGCAATGTTAGGTATATAGTTAAATAAAAATAAAAAAGATGGCGCTAAAAACAAAAGTTTAAATAAAGGGTGAATTTGTTATTATTTACATAATTTTATTACGTTTTTACGTGCATAAATTTATTTTTAATAATTTAAAAGTTTGTAATAGTATTTTATATATTTATAGATATATTATTGTTCAAAAAAATTAGACAACAATAGGAAACTGTCTTATTTTGCAACGAGAGATTTATAGTTTTTTATAATTAAAAAGATGGCGCCATAAAACAAAAGTTTAAATAAAGGGTGATTTTGTTGTTATTTAAATGGTTTTATTATTTTTTTACATGCTTTAATTGAAGTTTTTAAAAATTTAAAAGTTTGTTATAGTATTTTATAGATTTATAGATGTATTATTTTTCAAAAAATAGCAAGTCAACAGGAAACTGTTTTATTTTGCAACGCTGGATTTATAGTTTAATAATAATAATGAGATGGCGCCAAAAACAAAAGTTTAAATAAAGGGTTATTTTGTTATTATTTACCTGGTCTTATTACGTTTTTACATTCTTAAAAAAAGTTTCTGTTAATTTAAAAATTTGTCATAGTATTTTATTCATTTACAAATATATTATTTTTCAAAAAATGATAATTTAACAGGAAACTGCTTTATTTTGCAACGCCAAATTTATAGTTTAGTAATAATGGGAAAGATAACGTCAAAGAACAAAAGTTTTAATAAAGGGTAAATTTGTTGTTATTTACTTGATTTTATTACGTTTTTACCTGCCCGAATAGAATTCCCGATGATTTAAAAGTTTGTAATAGTATTTTATTCATTTATATACATAATACTTTTCAAAAAATGATAACTCAACAGAAAACTGCGTTATTTTGCAACGCTAGATTTTACTTTAGTAATAATGCAAAAAAAGGCGCCAAAAAAACAAAAGCTTAAATAAAAGGTGAATTTGTTATTATTTACTTGGTTTTATTACCTTTTTACCTGCTTAAATAGAATTCTCGATGTTTTAAAAGTTTGTCATAGTATTTTATTCATGTATAAATAATTATTTTTCAAAAAATGTTAATTCAACAGGAAACTGCTTTATTTTGCAACGTTACATTTATAGTTTAGTAATAGTAGGAAAGATGGCGCCAAAAAACAAAAGTGTTAATAAAGGGTGAATTTGTTGTTACTTACATGATTTTATTACGTTTTTACATGCTTAAATTAATTTTTTAAAGATTTAAGAGTTTGTTATAGTATTTTATTTTTTTATAAACATGTTATTTTTCAAAAATGGTAAGTTAACAGGAAACTGTTTTATTTCGCAATGCTGGATTTATTGTTTAGTAGTAATAAAAAAGATGGCGCCAAAAAACAAAAGTTTAAATAAAGGGTAAATTTGTTGTTATCTAAATGATTTTGTTATTTTTTGTACATTTAATAATAAAGTTTTTAATAATTTAAAAGTTTGTCATAGTATTTTATGTATTTATAGATATATTATGTTTCAAAAAAAATGGTAACTCAAAAGGAAACTGTTTTATTTTGCAACGCTAGATTTATAGTTTTTTAATTTTAAAAAAGATGGCGCCACAAAACAAAAATTTAAATAAAGGGTGAGTTTGTTGTTATTTACTTGGTTTAATTACGTTTTTACATGCTTAAAGAAAGTTTTTGATGATTTAAAAACTAGTAGTTGTATTTTATTTATTTATAAATATATTATTTTTCAAAAAATGATAGTTTAACAGGAAACTGCTTTATTTTGCATTGTCAGATTTATAGTTTCGGTAATAACAGAAAAGAGGGCGCCAAAAAACAAAAGTTTAAATAAAGGTTGAATTTGTAGTTATTTACTTAATTTTATTACGTTTTTATCTGCCTTAATAGAGTTTTTGATGAGGTAAAGGTTTGTTATAGTATTTTATTTATTTATAAGCATATTATTTTCAAAAAATTGTATTTTAACAGGAAACTGCTTCATTGTGCAGCGTTAATTTATAGTTCAGTAATAATAAAAAAGATGGCGCCAGAGAACAAAAGTTTAAATAAAGGCTGAATTTGTTGTTATTTACCTGGTTTTATTACGTTTTTACCTGCCCGAATAGAGTTCTCGAAGATTCAAATGTTTGTCATAGTATTTTATTTATTTATAAACATATTATTTTCAAAAAATGGCGTGAAAAAGTCAAAGAAGGGAAATACTTTACAAATTACAGAATAAGGCCCCCCTCGAGGTCACATAAAATGATATTTGTTTTACAATTAGGGCGTGTGTTGGTGTGACATAGATTTTTATTTTAATTTCCAGATCAAACGCCAAATTTCGAGATCAAAGTCGAAGTTGTAACTTTTTTGGAAACTTGGAATTTAATGTCGATATTTCGAATTTGTTCTCGAAATGTTGACGTTTTTTCGACATGTGGCCTTTAAACTGGAAATTAAGGATAAGATTTAGGTTGAAATTTCGGGAATTAAGGTCGAAATTTCTGAATTAAACGCGAAATTTCTGAATTAAACGCGAAGTATCGATTTGCATCTCGAAACTTTTCCTTTTTAGATATTTTCAATTAACTCATTCTTAAAAATTCTTATAAAATTCGAAGAAAAAATGAATCTTTTGGCACTACACAACGGGCAAACATTCGAGACATTTTTAAAGAATCTGGACTACAAAATGAAATTACACAAGAAGTCGAAATTTCTCAATTAAACGCAAAATTTCGATTTGAATATTGAAAATTTTCCTATTTTTAATATTTCTAGTTAACTGATTTTTAGAAAATTCGATGAAGAAATAAATCTTTTGTGACTACAGATGAAATAACGCGAAAGAACTCGAGACGTTTTTAAAAAATGAGGTCTTCGAAATGAAATTATAAAAAAAGTCGAAATTTTTGAATTAAACGCGAAATTTCTGAATTAAACGCGAAATTTCGATGTGAATATCAAATATTTTTTTTTGTTTAATATTTCTAATTAACTGATTTTTATAAAATTCGATGAAAAAATGAATCCTTTGTGACTACTGATGAAATAACTCAAAAGAACTCGAGACGTTTTTAGAAAATGTGGTGTTCAAAATGAAATTATAAAAAAAGTCGAAATTTCTGAATTAAACGCGAAATTTCTGAAATAAACACGAAATTTCGATGTGAATATTAAAAATTTTCCTTTGTTTAATATTTCTAGTTAACTGATTTTTATAAAGTTCGATGAAAAAATGAATCTTTGGTGACTACATTAACGAAAAACACTCGATACATTAAAAAAAAAACTGGATTACGAAATGAAATTATAAAAAAGTCGAAGTTCGGATATAAAATGTTGGAATTTAAACATTCAGTCTTTGAAGTAGCAATTTCAAGTAAGTAAAAATAATAAAAATATATATTTTTTGAAGTAGAAATTTTTACGAAAACGAGAATCCAATAGGATACGTCGTTTTTACAAATTTTTAATAATTTTTTTAAAAATTCTGCCTTTTTGGAAATTCCGATGCAAATCTCAAAATTTCGCCATTTTTTTTTCAAATTTCTACTAAACGTATTTTTAAAAAATTGTAATAGAAAAATGGCTCTTTTGAGATTGCAAAAGACAAAACGAGAAAACAGTCAAAACCTTAATAATATCTGGAGAACTAAACGAAAACGGAAAAAGCTTGAAATGCAGATTTGAAAATTAACTTCAGATTTTAAACCTTTAGACTCTGATGTTGCAATTTTAATAGAACAAAAAAAAGTTGCTTTAAAGTGAAAAATTGGAGAGATGGTTATTCTATAGGATTTTTGGCAAATTTTATACTTTTCCTGTATTTAATATTTCCTGTATTTTAATATTTTTCCTGTAATTTCCAGTTTAAACTTACGTTCCTCATTTTTACTGTAAAATCTCGTCTTTAAATGTAAATATTAGACTGATTTTTAGAAATTACAAGCTTTTTTTTCGAAATTAGAAACAAATCTTTAAATTTTTATTTTATATAATAATTTATTTGTTCTCGAGTTATTCAGGTTAAACTAAACGTTTTTTTTTTTTGGATTATTAATTTGAAAATTTAGATTTCGATTTTTTTCTTCTTTGGATAAAGAAAATGAAGAAACATTTGCAACATTTCGCCTTTTTTTTAATTTCTAATTGACGTATTTTTATGCAATTATAATAAAAAAATGGCTCTTTTGAGATTGCAAAAGAAGTAACAAGAAAGCAGTCAAAACTTTAATAATATCTGGAGGATTAAACGAAAACAGAAAAAACGTGACATGCAGATTTGAAAATTAATTTCAGATTTTAAACCTTCAGACTCTGATGTTGCAATTTTAATAAAACAAGAAAAAGATGCTTTAAAGTGATAAATTAGAGAGATGGTTATTCTATAGGATTTTTGGCAAATTTTATACTTTTCCTGTATTTAATATTTCCTGTATTATAATATTTTTCCTGTAATTTCCAGTTTAAACTTACGTTCCTCATTTTTACTGTAAAATCTCGTCTTTAAATGTAAATATTAGACTGATTTTTAGAAATTATAAGCTTTTTTTTCGAAATTAGAAACAAATCTTTAAATTTTTATTTTATATAATAATTTATTTGTTCTCGAGTTATTCAGGTTAAACTAAACGTTTTTTTTTGGATTATTAATTTGAAAATCTAGATTTCGATTTGTTTCTTCTTTGGATAAAGAAAATGAAGAAACATTTTCAACATTTCGCTTTTTTTTTAATTTTTAGTTAATGTATTTTTCTGCAATTATAATAAAAAAATTTCTCTGTTCAGATTGCAAAAGAAATAACGAGGAAGCAGTCAAAATTTTAATAATATCTGGAGAACTAAACGAAAACAGAAAAAACTTGAAATGCAGATTTGAAAATTAATTTCAGATTTTAAACCTTCAGACTCTGATATTGCAATTTAAATAAAACAAGAAAAAGCTGCTTTAAAGTTAAAAATTGGAGAGATGGTTATTCGATAGGATTTTTGGCAAATTTTATACTTTTCCTGTATTTAATATTTCCTGTATTTTAATATTTTTCCTGTAATTTCCAGTTTAAACTTACGTTCTTCATTTTTACTGTAAAATCTCGTCTTTAAACGTAAATATTGGACTGATTTTTAGAAATTACAAGCTCTTTGTCTCGAAATTAAGAACAAAACATTGAATTTTTATTTTATAAAATAATTGCTTTGTTCTCGAATTATTCAGATTAAACTAACGGTTTTATTTTTGGTAATATTAAATTGAAAATCTAGATTTTGATTTGTTTCCTCTTTGGATAAAGAAAATGAAGAAACATTTCCAACATTTGGCCTTTTTTTTTTAATTTCTAGTTAACGTATTTTTATGCTAATTTGAATAAAGAACAATGTGGTTTATTGCTGAAAAAACATGCGAAAAATTTAATCAAAAGTGAAAAATTTATCTTTGAATTGATTTTAAGCAAGAGCAACAAAAATTGAAATACAAAACTTGTCCCCTGAAAGCAAAAAAGATTAAAAAACACAACAAAGGTTGCTCTAACGCGTTTCGATACAGATTCTCTCTGAAGATGGCAGCTTGGTTGTCGAAACGCGTTAGAACATCCGTTGTTGTGTTTTTTAATCTGTCTTGGTTTCAGGGGACAAGTTCTGTGTTTCAATTTTTGAATACAATCAAGCACCAGCCCGTTTCACCAAAAAAAGAGCAACAAGTTGAATCATTCCGAGGTCTGACAAAAAAATCGCAGCACTTTCAAATTTTGAGCGTTCCTTTGAGCTCGTTTAAGGTTAAAAAGTTGCAGTTAATATCCTTAATCTACTCGGTATTTTCAAAGTTATATCAAATTAAGCGAATATCCCCAATTCTCGAATATTTCATTTTTATTCCAATCGACTTTCTCGCACAAAAAGATTTTTTTTATTAAAAACAAGTAACTAGCACTTACACAGAATGTTTTTTAGTTTTAAAAACCGTACTTCTACGTTTTGTGCGGTCAATATTTCCCAAGTTATTAACTACCAAAGTCAAATATGACTTTTTTGTTTTGAGCGACGATAACTCAACAATAGATCATCGTAGAGAGCTTGGTGATCAATCAAATTAAAGAAAATATCAAATTAAGCGAATATCCCCAATTCTCGAATATTTCGTTTTTATTCCAATCGACTTTCTCGCACAAAAAGATTTTTTTTATTAAAAACAAGTAACTAGCACTTACACAGAATGTTTTTTAGTTTTAAAAAACGTACTTCTACGTTTTGTGCGGTCAATATTTTCCAAGTTATTAACTACCAAAGTCAAATATGACTTTTTTGTTTTGAGCGACGATAACTCAACGATAGATCATCGTAGAGAGCTTGGTGATCAATCAAATTAAAGAAAATTGAATTATCAAGAACTTTTAAATGGGATCATTGGAAAAAATTATTAAAGTCCGTGGACTGTTTTAACATGAGCAAAAAATTGGAAATATTTTCGGCCCGCGGTTTTCCCACGATTAGACAAAAACTACTAAGGCTAGAAAATTTTGAACTCAAGATTTAAAAACTAGAAACTTGGAGCATGAATTTGCTTTCAATAATTTTTCTGTGATTATTTTTTTTTTTTTGAGGCAAAACCTTTTTAACCATTTGGGTACTTATTTCTGTGGCTAGTGCCTAGTGTATTACGTAATAAAAAGAAAAGTGTAATTGGTTTCCTAAGCTCTTTACTTTAATATATTTGCGTCCTGTTCCATTATGTGTTTTTTTTTAAGATTATTTGCGCTGTGGTGTGCAAATTAATATAGGTAAATACAGTAACAATTTAATTTGATTATTCACTATTTCTATTGACGATTATTTGTCATCGTTTCAGCCGCAAAACCTCGTTGAAAATTGCACTTGCAAATTTAGAGGTAAATAATTGTTAAAATTAACTCTGTTGTGAATTTTAATTGAATAGAGTTTACGTTATTACGCCGACAAAGGTGCGAAAAATGAGGTTTCTGAAAAAAACAATGTTTAATATGATGGAAAAATCACATCATTTTATATAGCCTATTATAAAATATTTATAATTATCATTAAACTGCGAGAGTAGCTGTATGAAAAAATTGTTTAACTTTGAAGTAACAGCAGTGTAATTAATTTTTATACAATTTTGCTACATTGCATATTGGCATAATAAAAAGAAATACAAATTCTGTCCCCTGAAACCAAGACAGATTAAAAAACAGAACAAAGGGTGCTCTAGCAAACTTTGCTTTGTTTTTTAATCTTATTTGGTTTCAGGGGACAAGTATTTCAATTTTTGAAGATAAACAAGTTCCACCAAAAAAAAAAATACTGAAAAGATCTATTTATAAACTTGAAACAAAAAAAATTGTCAAGGTTCCATTTTTTTGTTAAAATTTTGATTAGTTTTATAAGACTGTTGTCAACTCGCATTTTTTATTTATTTATTTTGTTCAAAATTTCGACTTTCTATTAAATATTTAGTTTTATTCGATTGACTTTATTTTTATATAATTTTGTTACATTGCATATTGGCATAATAAAAAGAAATACAAATTATGTCCCCTGAAACCAAGAAGGATTAAAAAACAGAACAAAGGGTGCTCTAGCAAACTTTGTTCTGTTTTTTACTCTTATTTGGTTTCAGGGGACAAGTATTTCAATTTTTGAAGATAACCAAGTTCCCCAAAAAAAAAAATACTGAAAAGATCTATTTATAAACTTGAAGCAAAAAAATTGTCAAGGTTCCACTTTTTTGTTAAAATTTTGATTAGTTTTGTAAGACTGTTGTAAACTCGCATTTTTTATTTATTTATTTTGTTCAAAATTTCGACTTTCTATTAAATATTTAGTTTTATTCGATTGACTTTATTTTTATATAATTTTCTTACATTGCATATTAGCATAATAAAAAGAAATAGAAATTATGTCCCCTGAAACCAAGAAGGATTAAAAAACAGAACAAAGGGTGCTCTAGCAAACTTTGTTCTGTGTTTTAATCTTATTTGGTTTCAGGGGACAAGTATTTCAATTTTTGAAGATAACCAAGTTCCACCGAAAAAAAAAATACTGAAAAGATCTATTTATAAACTTGAAGCAAAAAAAATTGTCAAGGTTCCACTTTTTTGTTAAAATTTTGATTAGTTTTGTAAGACTGTTGTAAACTCACATTTTTTATTTATTTATTTTGTTCAAAATTTCGACTTTCTATTAAATATTTAGTTTTATTCGATTGACTTTATTTTTATATAATTTTGTTACATTGCATATTAGCATAATAAAAAGAAATAGAAATTATGTCCCCTGAAACCAAGACAGATTAAAAAACAGAACAAAGGGTGCTCTAGCAAACTTTGTTCTGTTTTTTACTCTTTTTTGGTTTCAGGGGACAAGTATTTCAATTTTTGAAGATAACCAAGTTCCCCAACACAAAAAAAAATACTGAAAAGATCTATTTATAAACTTGAAGCAAAAAAATTGCCAAGGTTCCACTTTTTTGACAAAATTTTGATTAGTTTTGTAAGACTGTTGTAAACTCGCATTTTTTATTTATTTATTTTGTTCAAAATTTCGACTTTCTATTAAATATTTAGTTTTATTCGATTGACTTTATTTTTATATAATTTTGTTACATTGCATATTGGCATAATAAAAAGAAATACAAATTATGTCCCCTGAAACCAAGAAGGATTAAAAAACAGAACAAAGGGTGCTCTAGCAAACCTTGTTCTGTGTTTTAATCTTATTTGGTTTCAGGGGACAAGTATTTCAATTTTTGAAGATAACCAAGTTCCCCAATACAAGAAAAATACTGAAAAGATCTATTTATAAACTTGAAGCAAAAAAATTGTCAAGGTTCCACTTTTTTTGTTAAAATTTTGATTAGTTTTGTAAGACTGTTGTCAACTCGCATTTTTTATTTATTTATTTTGTTCAAAATTTCGACTTTCTATTAAATATTTAGTTTTATTCGATTGATTTTATTTTTATATAATTTTGTTACATTGCATATTGGCATAATAAAAAGAAATATAAATTTTGTCCCCTGAAACCAAGACAGATTTAAAAACAGAACAAAGGGTGCTCTAGCAAACTTTGTTCTGTTTTTTACTCTTTTTTGGTTTCAGGGGATAAGTATTTCAATTTTTGAAGATGACCAAGTTCCCCAATACAAAAAAAATACTGAAAAGATCTATTTATAAACTTGAAGCAAAAAAAATTGTCAAGGTTCCACTTTTTTGTTAAAATTTTGATTAGTTTTATAAGACCGTTGTAAACTCGCATTTTTTATTTATTTATTTTGTTCAAAATTTCGACTTTCTATTAAATATTTAGTTTTATTCGATTGACTTTATTTTTATATAATTTTGTTACATTGCATATTAGCATAATAAAAAGAAATAGAATTTATGTCCCCTGAAACCAAGAAGGATTAAAAATAGAACAAAGAGAGCTCTATAGCAAACTTTGTTTTGTTTTTTAATCTTTTTTTGGTTTCAGGGGACAAGTATTTCAATTTTTGAAGATAACCAAATTCCATCACAAAAAAGAAAAGAAAAGAAAAAATCTATTTATAAACTTGAAGCAAAGAAAGTTTTTATTTATTTATTTTTTTCAAATTTTCGACTTTTTATTAAATATTTAGTTTTATTCGATTCACTTTATTTTAGAAATGTTAAATTAACAAAATTTCAACATTTTTCCAACAATTACCAGTTTCTGCTTTTAATTTCTTCCCTTTTTTGATCAAAGTTTCAACGTTGTTGCGTTGTAAAAGTGAAATAAAAAGTAATTCATCGAATCCAAATCTTTTTCTTTCTTTTTCAATCTTTTTTTGTTAAAAAAAGAAATTTTTTCTTCGATGAATTACTTTTTATTTAAGTCAGACGTAAACTCTAAAAGTTTTTCTATTAATTTCGATTTTATTTCGAGTTGTAGTCGAGTTTGATTTCGAAACATTTACCTCTTTTTCTGCCATCGCATATGAATTCGAATCGAGAAAATGATTTTAAAATTTCCAAACTGTTTCTCAAAATTTCCACTTTTTTTTCTTAAAATCTGTTGAATTGCAAAAATAGAAGAATGCTTTCGCATCAAAACAAGTTTTTATAAGGAGGGTGATTCAGAAAATCCGCTGAATTGCAAAAAAACGAATAATTTTTTCGTATCAAAACAAGTTTTTATAAGGAGGGTGATTCAGAAAATCCGCTGAATTGCAAACAAAAAAGAATAATTTTTTCGTATCAAAACAAGTTTTTATAAGGAGGGTGATTCAGAAAATCCGCTGAATTGCAAAAAAAAGAATAATTTTTTCGTATCAAAACAAGTTTTTATGAGGGTGAATCAGAAAAAGTAAAAAACTTAAAAGAATAATCATTTATTAATAAAATAATACATTCGTTTTGAGCTGCTTAACGTATTATAAAATCTCTAGAAAACAGAGAAATATAAAAATTGAATTTAAATAAATTAGAAAGTTGTAACATCCTTAACATTTCCAAAAATGTCCCAAAGATTTGAAAATCTGAAGGAAACACTTCACAATTAAATAATATACTAATAATAAGTTAATAAGTTTGCAATACAATTTGCATTATAATACATTTTCGTCGTTCAGACAAAAAATATCACCAATACATATCACTTTTATCATCGTTGCCCCCAACAAAACCAAATTTCGTGTTATAAAACTGATCCGTTGAGTAAGCCGGGTACTTTAATTCGTAGGAATCGTACAAATCCTTGAATTCCTCCCAAAATACCAAACAGAGGACGGTATGGGGCCCCAATTTCAGGTAAACCGGCCCCATACCCCGATAGAAGGGTTTCAAACCACTCTGAAGATACGTTTTCTTGATACAGTCGAGGATCCCGTCGAATTTTTGACCTTTTGCTTTTGGATTGATAGCTGCAACGAAAACAAAGTTTAGATAAATAACGCTAAGAATTTTAACAGTTTAACGTGAGTCTGACTCATGATATAGTTATCATGGTCTGACTTTGTCGAATCAAACAACTTTGTGTCGAGCTTCACAGTTTGTTCAATCGAATCACTAAATACAAATTGAATGCGAATGCTTGACTTGTGTGCTGTGTCCTAAGATTTTTGTGTGTTTAATCTAGTCTCTGGTTTAATCGTTCAATGGTGCAGTGCCAGGGACGGATTTAAGCGTGTACGCAAGGGCCCTCGCGATCCAAGGGCCCCCGACAATTGGCTTTCTTTTATTACAGTCGTCAAAACTGTGGTGGACGTGGCACAGAAGGTTTTGGGTTTTAGGGGGCCCATTGGCGTGATTCACAAGGTCCCGGGCAAACTTAATCCGCCTCTGCACTGTGCTTATGCATGTGAGTGTGTCATGCGTTCTATTGAGTAAGGTGTTAGCTTTTGTTGTTCGAAAATTGAAAAAGGATTTGCTGTGCGAAAATTGAAAAAAGATTGCTGTTCGACAATTGAAAAAAGATCAGCTGTTCAAAAATTGCGATAGAAATTATTTATTTTGTTTGACTTCTGTGCCTCCTTTCAAAATTACAAACCATTACTCATAATCGTTCCTTAACAGCAAGAATTTGCTTTCAAATTGCTTTATTTTCTCCTAAGAAATAGTATTTTTTGAAAATTTCGACTTTTTTTAAATCGTTCTCTTTCGAAAATTCTAGATTTTTTAGAAAACATGTATTTTTTTCAACATTTTAATATTCTTTCAAAATTTAAACTTTTTTTTTAGGAAATTTAGACTCAAAATTTGGAGTTTTTAAAACTTTCGACTTTCAAAATTTGAACTTTTTAAAAATCTGTCACAGAGATCTAAAAAGTCACAAATCTTTTCGTATTTTTTTCAACGTTTCGATATTCTTTCAAAATTTAAACCTTTTCTAGAAAAGTTAGACTCAAAATTTGGAGTTTTTAAAACTTTCGACTTTCAAAATTTGAACTTTTTTAAAATCTGTTACAGAGATCTAAAAAGTTACAAATTATTTCGTATTTTTTTCAACGTTTCGATATTGTTTCAAAATTTAAATTTTTTTTAAAAAATTTAGACTCAAAATTTGGTGTTTTTAAAACTCTCGACTTTCAAAATTTGAACTTTTTTAAAATCTGTTACAGAGATCTGAAAAGTCACAAATCTTTTCGTATTTTTTTTTCAACACTTCGCTATTCTTTCAAAATTAAACTTTTTTTAGAAAAGTTAGACTCAAAATTTGGAGTTTTTAAAACTTTCGACTTTCAAAATTTGAACTTTTTTAAAATCTCTTACAGAGATCTAAAAAGTCACAAATCTTTTCGTATTTTTTTCAACATTTCGATATTCTTTCAAAATTAAACTTTTTTTAGAAAAGTTAGACTCAAAATTTGGAGCTTTTAAAACTTTAGACTTTCAAAATTTGAACTTTTTTAAAATCTGTCACAGAGATCTAAAAAGTCAAATCTTTTCGTTTTTAATTTTTGATTTTAAAAATGTAGGTTTTATTTACTAAAACTTTGACACCTTTTGAAAAATCTTGTCTTTCTAAAGATTCCAATTATTTTCAAATTTCCACTTCGAAAATTCGTACTCTTTTAAAATTTGATTGATTGATTTGATTGAACCTCTTTTTAAATTTCGATTTTTCCAAAAATTGCCACCTTTTTTGGAAACATCGGAAGTTTCTTTAAAACGTCGACTTTATTCGAAAATTTCGACTTTATTCGAAACTTTTGACTTTATTCGAAAATTTCGACTTTATTCGAAACTTTCTACTTTATTCGAAAATTTCGACTTTATTCGAAACTTTTGACTTTATTCGAAAATTTCGACTTTATTCGAAACTTTCTACTTTATTCGAAAATTTCGACTTTATTCGAAAATTGCGACGCTCTTTGAAAATTTTGAGTTGTTTAAATCGCGACAGTTTATTAAAATGTCAATTTTTTTTTCATTTTCAACTATTTTGCAAATTTTCGAATTTGACGCTTCCCTGCTTTTTAAAATTTTGGATTTTTTCTTAAATTCCACTCTTTAAAAATATTCAATCAAAATACTTTAAAAAAAAATGATATTTACTTTTTTTTAAATTTTTATTAACCAAAACTTTCTGTCTTTCAACATTTTTCCTTTTCTGATTTTCATGAAAGTTTAAAATTTTTTGATAATTTTCATTTTTCTTCAGTATTTAGGCCCTTCGAAAACTCCAGCTTTTTTTTGAAAATTTAACTAAATATGCTTCATTTTTTAAATCTCTATATTACTTAAAGTTTTAATTGTTTTTGAAATTCGAATTATTTCTCAAAAATTCATCTTTTCTAAAAGTTGTTTGAAATTTTTTCCATTCTATCAAAATTCTTGAATTATTTAAAAAGGTCGATTTTTAACAGTATCTTTTTAAAATATTAACATTATTTTTCATTGTTTTTTAAATTCTAATTATCTATAAAAATTCAGATGTTTCGAAATTCCGTCGTTTTTCAAAATTGACTTCCACTTCCTTTAAAATTTCGTTTTTATCTAAAAATATATTTTTTTTAATCGACTCTTGTTAAAATTTTTGATTATTTTACATTTTGTTGCACCTTAAAGTTTTTGATTTATTTTGAAAATTTGAACTTCACTCAAAATGTCGATTTTTTCAACATTTCGGCTTTTTTTTGAAAATCTTCGTTTTCAAAACATCGACATTTTTTAATTGAATTTCCATTAAAGATTTATGACCTTCTAAATTTTTTCTCCAACAAAAATTTCGAAATTTTTGACTTTATTCGAAATTTGGACTTTTCGAAAATTTGGGTTTTTAGGAGATTTCGATATTCCTTCATGATTTCGAATATTTTTTAAATTTTAGACCAATTTTTAAAATCCATTTTTTTTCGAAAATTTGGTCATTTCTTAAAATGTTGGTTTTTTTTTTGAAATCCTTACTTTTCTTGGAAGTTTTAGCTTTTATGAAAGCTTCGACATTTTTAAAAAATTTGATTTTTTTGAGAATTTTGACTCTTTGGAGAATTTTAACTCTTTGGAGAATTCTAACTCTTTGGAGAAGTTCCACTTTAAAATTTCGACTTTTTTTGATATTTGTGATCTTTTTTGACATTTTTTTCTATTTTTTTTAAATTTCTACTTTTTTTAAAGATTTGGAATGTTTTGAAAATTACAACTCTTTAAAGAGTTTTTACTATATTTAAATATTCAACATTTCAACCAAGTTTTAAGCATTCAATTCTTTTTTTTAAGATTTTCAATTTTTTAAGTGGATACTTTTTTATTCTTTTAGTTTTTTCTACAAAAGTCGAAAGTTCTATTCAAAATTGACTATCAAAAAAGGTCGAAGTTGTAAAAAATGTAAAAATTTTGACAAATAGTCGAAACTGAATTCGAAAATTTAAAAAATAATACGAGATGTTTAAAAATTTCCAAATTTTTAAAAAAGTCGAAATCTTACAGTCAAAATGTTCAAATAATGTCAAAATGTTGAATAAATCCGAAAATTTTGAAAAAATGAAGAAGTTTTCATAAAAAGTAAAATTTTTCAAAAAAACATAATTTTCAAAAATATCGAAGTTTTAAAAAAGTTTGTATTTAATTTTGATAAAAGTCGAAAAACTAAAACAGTCAAAAATATTTAAAAAAAGGAAATTTTGAAAAACAAAAATTTTCCGAAAAATTCAATCTAAAATTTAGAAAAACCAAAAATATAAAAATCTTTAACATTTTAAAAAATAGATGAATCATTAAAAAATGTCGCAATTTAAAGAAAAATCCAAATTTTCCAAAAGAAAATTCTGAAAAAAGTAAAAATTTTAAAGAAAATGAAGAAAAAATTAAAATTTAAAACAAAATCAATCGAAGTTCTGAAAATAATTCGTATAAGTTTAAAAAATCAAAGTATTGACAAATGATCAAAACTCTCAAAAAAAAAACGATTTTCGAAATAAGTCAAAATTTTGGAAAAAGTTAAAAAATTGGGAGAATTTTCAAAAATATTCGAAATTAAAAAATCGTTTAAAATAATATTTTGAAAAAAGTTTCAAATTTTCCAAAGTCAAAATTTGAAAAAAAAAGATAAATTTAAAAAAATCGAAATGCATTTTCAAAAAAAAGTTCGAAAATTTGAAAACAAAAGTCAAAATTTGGACAAACGAAATTTTAATAGAATCATGTAACATTTTCAAAAAAAAATGAAGAATTGAAATACAGAACTTCTCCTCTGAAACCAAGAAAAATTGGAAAACACAACAAAGGTTGCTCTAATGCGTTTCGACAGTCAAGCTGTCATCTTCAGAGAGAAACTCAGTTTCTCTCTGAAGATGACAGCTTGGACCTTTGTTGGGTTTTTTAATCTTTCTTGATTTCAGGAGACAAGTTCTATATTTCAAATTTTGAAGATAACCAAGGACCAGTCCATTCCATCAAAAAAATCAAGGTTTTCAAAAAAATGAAGGTTTTTAAGAAAGCAGAAAGAGTCCAAAAAAGTCGAAAATACGTTTTAAAAAACCGAAAATCGCAAAAAAATTAAATTAAAACTAAAATTTGGAAAAATCAAAATTTTCAAAGAAATTCGAAACTTTAAGAAACGTCGAAAATTGAAAAAAAAATCGAAAATTTGAAAAACTTAAAATTGTCAATAAAGTTGTGGTTTTCAAAAAAGTAAACTTTTGAAAAATGTCGAAATTTCGGACCGTTGAAAGTGAAAAAAATTTTAAAACGAAAGTTTTGTTAAAAAATTTGAAATTTGGAAACAACGTCGGAATTATAGAAAATAATTTTCGATCAAATTTAAATGACTGAAATTCGAAGGTCGAAAAGTTCGAACCTTTGAAAAATCGAAGTCAACATTTTAAAAAGTAATAATTTTGAAAAACATCAAACATTTCAAAAATCTAAAAATAAGTGCAAATTCTGGAAAAAGAGATCCTAATTATGCAACAAAAACCATAAACAAAAATGTCAACCTTTTAAAATACTCGACATTTTTTAAAAAATTGGAAGCTTAAAAACTGAAAGTTTTATAGAAAGTTGCTATTTTTGAAGTTTAATCAAAAAAAAAGGCGACATTTTAGACAAAAGTAAAAGATTTTTATTAAATATCGAATTTTGAAAGTAAAGATTTTAAAAATAAGTAAACATTTTAAAATAAAAAGTAGGAATTTTGAAAAAGAGGCGCCCCTCGCTGATTGAGAAGTCCTACTATATGGGGGCTTTGGATCTATGTGATACATCGAATATCGAATAAAAACGATACATCGAAATTCGATACATCAATTGATTGGAATCAATTAAATCGATGTTTTAAAAATTTTGTGTATCCTGTGGTTATCTAGAAGGTTAGGGAAGGTTAGGTTAGGTTAGGTTAGGTTAAGTTAGGTTAGGTTGAGTTGGGTTGGATTGGGTTGAGTTGGGTTGGGTTGGGTTGGGTTAGGTTAGGTTAGGTTAGGTTAGGTTAGGTTAGGTTAGGTTAGGTTAGGTTAGGTTAGGTTAGGTTAAGTTAGGTTAGGTTAGGTTAGGTTAGGTTAGGTTAGGTTAGGTTAGGTTAGGTTAGGTTAGGTTAGGTTAGGTTAGGTTAGGTTAGGTTAGTTGAGGACTCCCTAGTGCATCCCTAGTTCGAACATTTATCAGATTCAGAGAGCTTGGAAACCAAATACTAGTTTCGATCTTATTAAATCGCGTCAATTTGGTATATCCAACCTGAATCTCAACAAATATCCAACCTGAATGTCAACAAGTGTTCCAGCAAGTATGTTTGATGGAACGGACTGGTCCTTGGTTATCTTCAAAAATTGAAACACAGAACTTGTCCCCTGAAACCAAGAAAAATTAAAAAAAAACACAACAAAGGTTGCTCTAACGCGTTTCGACAGCCAAGCTGTCATCTTCAGAGAGAAACTGTTTCTAGTTTCTAGTTTCTCTCTGCAGATTACAGCTTGGCTGTCGAAACGCGTTAGAGCAACCTTTGTTGTGTTTTTTTAATTTTTCTTGGTTTCAGGGGACAAGTTCTATGTTTCAATTTTCCAGCAAGTAAATAATATAGAATCAATAAACCCACCATAAAGAAACTGTGGGCAACTCCAACATTTTGCGTCCAATCTAACGTTTTAAAGACAATGTGGTAAAAGACCAAACGAAATGAGTAGATGGAATTATTACCTTGTTTATACAGCTTCGTCAAAATCATGTCGAAAGGTGTCATGGCTGCGCTCAAGACTAGACCAGCGAAGAGACTGGCCAAGAAGGTGGTGCATTTGGGGAAGCCTTGGAATATCTCGTATTTGTTGAGACTCTCTTTCGCTAAAGCGAAAGAAGTCAACTGAGACGTACCGATGAGGGCTCTTGGCAAAGATGCGTTCGCACCTCGGAAGAAACCTCTAAACTGTAACAAAAAATACCAAAGTTAACCCAAATTGTACAACTGATACTATTAAAAGCAGTCTTCGTTAGATGATTAGTTCGTTGCTAAAGATAAGCTGATGATTGCACTTTGAGGTGAACCCTCATATTATTTGATAATCAGCTGATGATACATTCAGAATCTGGTCAGATATCAAAATTTTTATAAAATATGATCAAATGGTAACCATTTCAGACGATTAGTCAAATATAGTTCGATGATTTTATTTTCAAACGATTAGTGATTAGATTGATTATCATTATTAAAGACAATCTGACGATTGCAGCTCAACGTCCAATCTTATTCTAATGCACAGACCAATAGGTTTGAACATTTATTAGATTCGAAGTTTGGAAACCAAATAACTTCGAATCTAATAAATGTTCAAACCTATTGGTCTGTGCATTAGAATCCTTGTCTTCTGGGAACTTTCCTAGAGAGCAACCGCTTCTCTAGGTGGCAGTGTTTCAACTGTTGGTAGTTCAGCTACCTACGATTCACGCCGCCTGGAGGGCTGCATGAATTTGTAGTCTAGGTTGCATTCTACTTGCATCTAATCTTATAACTGTCTTTGATAATTGACTAATTTTGATGGAACGGACTGGTCCTTGGTTATCTTCAAAAATTAAAATACAAATCTTGTCCCCTGAAGCCAAGAAAGATTGAAAAACACAACACAGGTTGCTCTAACGCGTTTCAATAGCCAAGCTATCATCTTTAAAGAGATATTATTCTGATACTGAATTTCGAGTAAAGTTGGAGGAAAAAAATCACTAGAAAAAGTCAAAAAAAGATCGAAACATCGAGTTAAAAGTTGAAATTATGGGACAAAAATAACAATTTCAGGAAATCTGACCTCTGCTAACATTTTAAAAATACTTTCGAAAAAAGAAGATTAATGTAAACATCTTATTAATCTTTTGAGTTTCTCGAATTTGAGTTTTTAGAATTAGGTATTAGTATCTCTCTGAAGATTGGCCATCAAAATGTGTTAGAGCAACTTTTGTTGTGATCTTTCTTGGTTTCAGGGGACAACATTTGTATTTCAGTTAACTAATTGACAACAAAGTTGTCTCTAATGATCGACTAATCGTCCGAAACCGAACTAATCGTCCGAACAAAAATTTGGAACATTTCTATGGCATTTAACCTAGAGCGGTATTAATCCAGTTTATTGTCTCTAATGATCCACTAATTGTCTCTAATGATACACTAATTGTCTCCGATGATCGACTAATCGTCCGAAACCGAACAAAAATTTAGAACATTTCAGTGGCATATAACCAAGGGCGTTATTAATCCAGTTTATTGTCTCTAATGATCCACTAATTGTCTCTAATGATCCACTAATTGTCTCCGATGATCGACTAATCGTCCGAAACCGAACAAAAATTTGGAACATTTCAGTGGCATATAACCAAAGGCGTTATTAATCCAGTTTATTGTCTCTAATGATCCACTAATTGTCTCTAATGATCCACTAATTGTCTCTAATGATCCACTAATTGTCTCCGATGATCGATTAATCGTCCGAAACCGAACAAAAATTTGGAACATTTCAGTGGCATATAACCAAGGGCGTTATTAATCCAGTTTATTGTCTCTAATGATCCACTAATTGTCTCTAATGATCCACTAATTGTCTCCGATGATCGACTAATCGTCCGAAACCGAATAAAAATGTGCAATATTTCTGTGGAATATAACCAAGTGCGTTATTAATCCAGTTTATTTGCATGGTAAAGTCCAAGAATTAAACCCAAAGTATAAAAATTGATTCAGTTTGATAGGTTCTAGAAGAAATTGGTAACTTACCCCATTTTCCTTGTAAATCTTTTGAATTGTGTGCGTGTAACTATTTCTCTTGTCCGAATCGATGTTGTGATAGTCCATTTCGTGTTGGTATTTGATAAGGTAAAATGGAGAAGACATGTATTGCCCCAAAATACCCCCTACTGTACTGGTTGCCATACTGCATGCCACCATGACTTCATTATTACCATTTGTTGTAAGACCTCTTCTTTGCGCAAATTGGTAAGTTCCTAGAAAAACATTGAAATCAATCTTTATTTAATTTTCGAATTTCCAACAATCCTTGACTTAATTCAATCAACGGAACAATTAAAGCGTTTCGGTTTCCCCAAATTTTGACAAACAAAAACCAGCCACACGTTCTACTTAAACGAAATGTCTTTCATTTTAAAGATAAAAGGTCAAAACAAGAATAACATTTTGGGAAAAAGTCGAAACTTTCTAATTTTCGAATTTTCAATAATCGTTGAACAATCAACGGAACAATTAAAGCGTTTCGGTTCCCCCAATTTTGACCAAAAAAAAAACTAACCAAATGATCTACTTAGATAAAAGGTCAAGAGAAGAATAACATAAACCAAATTTCTTTCATCTTAAAGAGAAAAGGTAAAGACAAGAATAAAATTTTGAGAAAAACTCGAAACTTTTTTAATTTTCGAATTTTCAATAATCGGTTGAACAATCAACGGAACAATTAAAGCGTTTCGGTTCCCCCAATTTTGACCAAAAAAAAAAACTAACCAAATGTTCTACTTAGATAAAAGGTCAAGAGAAGAATAACATTTTGAGAAAAACTGGAAATTCACACACAAAATGGTCTGGTTGAATTTTTGAAACACATTTTTTTTAATCTATATTAATAAAATTGAAGCGTCTAAATGTCCGTCAGTCTGTCTATCTAGCTGTCTAGCTGTCTGGCTGTCTCGCTGTTTGGTTGACAGGCTGTCTCGCTGGTTTTGTTGACAAGCTGGCTATCTGACTGTCTAGCTGTTTGGCTGTCTCGCTGTTTGTTTGACAGGCTGTCTGGCTGTATCGCTGGTTTTGTTGACAGGCTGGCTGTCTGGCAGCCCTGCTGTCTGTAAGTCTGTCAGTCTCGCTATCTGTGAGTCTGTCGACTGTTTTTTTGTCCGGCCTAATCTCAGAAACTTTTAAATCGATTTTGATGAAACTTTCCCTAAAATGTGCGGTTTTTTTTGGGGTAGATTTTAGTCTATTTTTGTCCCAGTCTCTCTGTCTGCGAGTCTGTCAGTTTTGCTATCTGTGACTTTGTCAGTCTCGCTGTCTGTGAGTCTGTCAGTCTCGCTGTCTATGAGTCTGTCAGTCTCGCTAGCTGTGAGTCTGTCGATCTGTCTGTCGACTGTTTTTTTGTCCGGCCTAATCTCAGAAACTTCTAAATCGATTTTGATGAAAAGTTTCCCTAAAATGTGCGGTTTTTTTGGGGTAGCTTTTAGTCTATTTTTGTCCCAGTCTCTCTGTCTGTGAGTCTGTCAGTTTTGCTATCTGTGACTTTGTCAGTCTCGCTGTCTGTGAGTCTGTCAGTCTCGCTATCTGTGAGTCTGTCGATCTGTCTGTTGACTGTTTTTTTGTCCGGCCTAATCTTCAGAAACTTCTAAATCGATTTTGATGAAACTTTTCCTAAAATGTGTGGTTTTTTTGGGGTAGATTTTAGTCTATTTTTGTCCCAGTCTCTCTGTCTGCGAGTCTGTCAGTTTTGCTATCTGTGACTTTGTCAGTCTCGCTGTCTGTGAGTGTGTCAGTCTCACTGTCTGTGAGTCTGTCAGTCTCGCTATCTGTGAGTCTGTCGATCTGTCTGTCGACTGTTTTTTTGTCCGGCCTAATCTCAGACACTTCTAAATCGATTTTGATGAAACTTTCCCTAAAATGTGCGGTTTTTTTGGGGTAGCTTTTAGTCTATTTTTGTCCCAGTCTCTCTGTCTGTGAGTCTGTCAGTTTTGCTATCTGTGACTTTGTCAGTCTCGCTGTCTGTGAGTCTGTCAGTCTGTCTGTCGACTTTTTTTTTGTCCGGATTAATTTTAGAAACTTCTGAATCGATTTTGATGAAACTTTTCCTAAAATGTGCGGTGTTTTAGGGGCAACTTTTATTCTATTTGTGTTCCAGTCTCTCTGTCTGTGAGTCTGTTAGTTTTGCTGTCTGTGAGTTTGTCAGTTTCGCTGTCTATAAGTCTGTCAGTCTGTCTGTCGACTTTTTTTTTGTCCGACTAATTTCAGAAACTTTAATTGAAATTACCGAACGCACTCTACTGTTAACTGTCATATTGTTGGCAGAAGGTGTGGTGGGGCGCAACTGTCATCTACCTAACTTAACCGCACAGTAGAAATTTCGAGATTAAAGTCGAAATTTGGACTTTAAACTCAAAATTTTGCGATTAAAATCGCAATTTTGGTAATTGAAAATTAAAATTATTAAACGCACCCAACTGCCAACTGTCAATATTGTTGACAAAAGTAGGGGGCAACTGTCGTCTGTCTAACTTAACCACAGAGTAGAAATTTCGAGATTAAAGTGGAAATTTTGACTTTAAATTCGAAGTTTTGCGATTAAAGTCGAAATTTTGGGAATTGAAAATTGAAATTACTGAAGGCGCCCTACTGCCAACTGTCAATATTGTTGGCAAAAGTAGGGGGCAACTGTCATCTGCCTAACCTAACCACAAAGTAGAAATTTCGAGATTAAAGTGGAAATTTCGACTTTAAACTCGAAATTTTGCGCTTAAAGTCAAAATTTTGTTAAATGAAATTTGAAATTACCGAGCGCACTCTACTGGTAACTGTCAATATTGTTGGCAAAAGGTGTGGTGGGGCGCAACTGTCATCTGTCTAGCCTAAACGCAGAGTGGAAATTCTGAGATTAAAGTGGAAATTTCGACTTTTAACTCGAAATTTTGCGATCAAACTCGAAATTGTGGTAATTGAAAATTGAAATTACTGAACGCGCCCTACTGCCAACTGTCAATATCGTTGGCAAAAGTAGGGGGCAACTGTCATCTGCCTAACCTAACCACAGAGTAGACATTTCGAGATTAAAGTGGAAATTTCGACTTTAAACTCGAAATTTTGCGATTAAAGTCGAAAGTTTGATAACTGAAATTTGAAATTACCGAACGCACTCTACTGGTAACTGTCAATATTGTTGGCAAAAGGTGTGGTGGGGCGCAACTGTCATCTGTCTAACCTAAACGCAGAGTGGAAATTCTGAGATTAAAGTGGAAATTTCGACTTTTAACTCGAAATTTTGCGATCAAAGTCGAAATTTTGGTAATTGAAAATTGAAATTACTGAACGCGACCCTACTGCCAACTGTCAATATCGTTGGCAAAAGTAGGGGGCAACTGTCATCTGCCTAACCTAACCGCAGAGTAGACATTTCGAGATTAAAGTGGAAATTTCGACTTTAAACTCGAAATTTTGCGATTAAAGTCGAAATTTTGATAACTGAAATTTGAAATTACCGAACGCACTCTACTGGTAACTAGTCAATATTGTAGGCAAAAGTGTGTGGTGGGGCGCAAACTGTCATCTGTCTAGCCTAAACGCAGAGTGGAAATTCTGAGATTAAAGTGGAAATTTCGACTTTTAACTCGAATGCGATCAAAATTTTGCGATCAAACTCGAAAATTTTGTAATTGAAAATTGAAATTACTGAACGCGCCCTACTGCCAACTGTCATATTGTTGGCAAAAGTAGGGGGCAAACTGTCATCTGCCTAACCTAACCTAGAGTAGAAATTTCGAAATTAAATTGGAAAATTTCGACTTTTAATTCGAAATTTTGCGATCAAAGTCGAAATTTTGGTAATTGAAAATTGAAATTACTGAACGCGCCCTACTGCCAACTGTCAATATTGTTGGCAAAAGTAGGGGGCAACTGTCATCTGCCTAACCTAACGACAGAGTAGACATTTCGAGATTAAAGTGGAAATTTCGACTTTAAACTCGAAATTTTGCGATTAAAGTCGAAACTTTGGTAACTGAAATTTGAAATTACCGAACGCACAACTGTCAATATTGTTGACAAAAGGTTTGGTGGGGCACAACTGTCATTTGTTTAACCTAACCGCACAACAGAAATTTCGAGATTAAAGTCGAAATTTCGACTTTAAACTCGAAATTTTGCGATCAAAGTCGAAATTTTGGTAATTGAAAATTGAAATTACTGAACGCACCCTACTGCCAATTGTCAATATTGTTGGCAAAAGTAGGAGCAACTGTCATCTGCCTAACCTAACCGCAGAGTACAAATTTCGAGATTAAAGTGGAAATTTCGACTTTAAACTCGAAATGTTGCGATTAAAGTCGAAATTTTGGTAACTGAAATTTGAAATTACTGAACGCACAACTGTCAATATTGTTGGCAAAAGCTGTGGTGGGGCGCAACTGTCATCTACCTAATCTAACCGCAGAGTAGAAATTTTCGAGTTTAAGGCCAAATTTTCGACTTTTAACTCGAAATTTTGCGATCAAAGTCGAAATGTTGGTAATTGAAAATTGAAATTACTGAACGCACCCTACTGCCAATTGTCAATATTGTTGGCAAAAGTGGTAGCAACTGCCATCTTCCTAACCTATCCGCAGAGTAGAAATTTCGAGATTAAAGTCGAAATTTCGACTTTAAACTCGAAATTTTGCGATTAAAGTCGAAATTTTGGTAACTTGAAATTTGAAATTACAAAACGCACAACTGTCAATATTGTTGGCAAAAGGGTTGGTGGGGCGCAACTGTCATTGATCCTAACCTAACCGCACATTAGAAATTTCGCGAATAAAGTCGAAATTTCGGCTTTAAACTCGAAATTTTGCGATTAAAGTCGAAATTTCGTGATTAAAGTCGAAATTTTGAAAAAAAAAATCGAAATTTTAAAACTAAGGTCGAAATTTCAAGATTAAGAACGAAATTTCAGAAAAAAAGTCAATTAATTTCGAGATTAAGGTCGAAATTTCGAGAAAAAGTCGACATTTCAGAAAAAAAGTCGAAATTTCGATTTTAAACCTAAAACGACTTTAATCACAATATTTCCAGAAAAAAATCGAAATTTTTAAATAAAATTTTTTTAAATTAATGCCCTTCTAGGTCTTTATAAAAAGCAGCAAAAATCGAAAATATAATTTTGGGGGCAACATTTGTAATTAAAAAAATGTCTAGATTTTTTAAAAATTGAAATAGAAATCTTGTCTTCTGAATCCAAGAAAGATTAAAAAACCCAGCAAAGGTTTCAAGGGATAAAATGTTTCAATTTTTGATGACAATCAAGGACCAGTCCGTTTCACCAAAAAGAAAGTCAGAATTTTTGAGAAAAAGTCCAAAATTTAAAATCGAAATCTAAAAAAAATTGAATTTTCTAGCTCCAGAAGTTTTGAGACAAAAATGGAAATACCGAAGTTAAAGTTCAGATTAAAAAAAATCAACATTATCAAAAAATACTATATTTTTGAGTTTCTCAATATTTCAAAGAAATTAAAGTGAAAACCGCTAAAAATAGAAAGCGAAATTTCTAAAAAATAAACCGTTGCTAATATCGCGCCCAAATTTCGCAAGTTAAGACCGAAATTAGAAAAAAGAATCAAAATTCGTAAAAATTAAAACAAAAGCTAGAAACAATGCGACATTAATGTACCAAAATCTGCAATTTTAAATTCGAAATTTCTTGTCTAAACGGGAAATGCTGTGACAAAAAATTTTAGGGAAAAAGAAATATTTCGAGTTTAAATTTTGAGAAAAAAATCCGAAAAAAACTAAATCTAATTTCAAAAAAATGTTTAAACTGATGCAGGCAAACCACGCTCGTGATTGAACGTATTCTGAAGCTAAATAAATCGAAATTTTTCGGTTCAATTTCAATTTTTTTCTGCCAAAAGTAACCGCTTATTGTTTTCGTTACCGAATTTTGGTTTGGTTGCGATATTATGCGCTACTCAATATCACGTGAATTATAAACCAATTCAAAGAGCAGTCATTTTCAGTCATTTCAAATGTTAACCAAGTGAAAAATAATAGCTTTCTTGATAGATATGGAAATTTGCGATGGTCGAGATGTCTAAAATATTTCAAATGAAACCAAGTTAATCGACCAAGATTTGGTTCAACTCCAATTGGACAAAATCAATTTGGTTTTAGCGAAATTAGTCTTTGAGCGAACTCATCAGAAACAAGCATATCTGAAGCGAGCATACAATGAAAATCCCAAACGCCCAATTCTTACCCAATTTCATTCCATAGCTCGTCAAATGGGCACAGATGGCGGGCGAAAGCCCCTTCTGCAACGACTTGAACCCGTCTCGCCTGGCGAGGCTAAACCCCACGTGCACCACGTTCGTGTTGTTCACCATACTCTTCTTATTTAACTCCATGTGATGCTTGACGACCTCCAGATGGGTTTGTCAAAACACCCGCACTCGCAGCAGCTAAGCCTCCAATCGCAAACTCCATGGTGGCTGGGCCTTTGGGTGTTTGGGCTATTTTAACAATTTGGGTTCTACTGCTTTTTTCTCGTCTTTCGTTGGTGTGTTGGTTGAAGCTGCCGGGAAAATATACTAAAAGATTTCGTTGACGATGAGTGTATATATAAGGGGGATTCTGCTTCTTTTTGGCGAGTGGTGGGGGGAAGTTTGATGCGAGTTTTTTAGCAAACGCGCAACCGAACTGATAGGAAAATCCTAGAGTTAAAGTCTATCTCGTCTCGGAAGATGTTGCGTATTGTTTACAAATATTGCATTATTTGGGATCATGCAAAAAAAATTGGGGACACTTTGGGGCCAATTATGACGTAATTTCTACTGAATGCATTTTTGACTTCTATCGCCTTTTTATTAACTAATTGCTTTTTATCTGCGAGAGGATTTTCGAATTAACTTTTTTCGTGTTTACTAGTCTCTGGTGTTTACCAACAAAATAAGGATTTTTTCAGTAAATACTTTTAAGAGAATGTATAGCTGTACAAATTAAAATAATTTACACAGTTCGACTGCTTCCATCTATCTTAGAAAACCGTAATTTGTAAACTCTTATTTTTATTTATAAATGTAATGTTTGAATTTATAGTTTAGTGAAAACATAAATCTGTAAGGCCGAATTGTTGTCTACTGAATATTCCGAATATTAAGCCAGAAATCTGGGGTCCCCTATCACTATTCGGGATTTGTATTGTTTATTAAAATAGATTGTTTTTGCTTTTTTTTTCGAAGGACCAGTACACTCGCGGTAAATGAAATAAAAAAAGAGGTTGGTTTATTACTTGTTCACTCTTCGGAGGTTGCTTGGTTACTCTCATCAAAGACAAGACCAGTTGACTCTAATTGTAATTGTTGGCTACTGCCCTTAAATAAAATTTATGATCCCTTGTGACAGGACCAAGCAAGAAAACTGGACTAGGGCGACCGACAGGTACCCTGGAACAAAATCCATGCTAAAAAACAATAAATTTTTTTACGAGTTACGCACATTTGAATGGCTTTGAATAAGTTTCCTTATTTTTGATTCAATAAAGTTTATAATTTATGAAAAATATAACAAATTGACTAGATTTGTTATGTAGGTTAGCAGTTAAAACATTCTGATCTGATGATTTTTCTACAAATCCAAAAAAATAACTTTTATCATTTTTCTTCGTAAAGAAGATATCTGAATGTTTATTAATTATATTTTTTATTTTTGCATTAGTTTTATTCTAGACATAACTAATCTAAGAGTCAGTTGCTGATTAGGAATGATTTTAAATAAATATACAATTTACCTAACGAGAAAAGGGTTTTACAATAAAATTTCCTTACTGAACGAATGACCAAGGTCACCTCAATCACAAGGTTGGCACAATGGGCTCAAAAAGGGTGGCCCAGATGCTCGCCTAATTCTAGACAATCCACCTCAAGTCCAGAATCCAAAAGAGTATGAAATTCATATTTTTTTTGTCACTAATTTGTTCTCCAAACAAAAAATAACCAGAAAACTATTCTTCCAAATCAGAGACTATCCCAAATACGAACGATTTAAAATTTTGGCAGGCACGTAGCCAGGATTTTCGTTCGGGGAGGGTCCAACTCCCCCCTCTTTTTTTATGTTAGAGACATAAACTTCTTCGAAATGAGCAATATTGCAAAATTTAAAAAAAAAGTTGAGTTGTTAAATCAATAAACGTCTTGGTCTTTTACTTAGTGCTAGGATTAAAATTTGAAAAAAAAACACAATTTTTAGTGCAAAGCAAAAAATTTAGAAAAAAAATAAAAAACTGAAATTGTAAAATAAAGATCTTAAGAAAAAATAAAAATTTTGAACAAAAAAAAAACGCTAACATTATAGAAAATATTTCGAGCTAAACTGAAAAGAACATTTTTAGAAAATCGAAATTTATAAAATCATTTTTTAGAAATTTTGATCTTAAAGTCGAAATGGCAAAATAAAAATGTAGATATTTCTAAGCTATTTCAAAATGTTAAATAAAAATTAAGTTTCAAAAATATAAAAAGTTAAAATATCAACTGAAAATTTTGTTTAAATAAAAGGAAAATTAAAAGTCCAAACTTGAAACTAAACTAAATTAAAATGAATATTTTGAAAATAAGATCAAAATACGTATAAATATGTTTATCAAAAGAGTCGAAATGTTGAATTTGTATCAAAATTTAAAAGAAAGTGGAAAGAATTTTACAAAAGAAGTTGATATTTCTAAAATTTCTAAAAATAATCGAAATTTTGAAAAACATTATTGCAATGTATAGAAAATTTATGAAACCACCTAAAAAATAGTGTAATTTCTGTTATATTTGCAGCAATATTTAGTTTAAGTTTTTCCCTCCAAAATAAATCGCGAAAATTTTAGAAAATAATTTAAGTTTTAAGTAAAACATTTATGAAAGATATTTCTGGAAGCTCGAAGTTTAAAAAAAATATAATCACAAATTACAATCAAATTCTCGAAAAGAGAGCTAAACTTTTGCAAAAATATCGATATTTATACACAAAATCACTCAGAAATAAAACATTTTTGAGAAAAAACAGCAGAATTCGGCAAAAAATTGTTTATAAGTTTATACGTATCGACTATATGCTTATAGAGACGTAGAAGGGAAGAAAATAACTTGGAATTTTCAATTTTTACTCGGAATTTTGAAAAAAATAATCAAAATTTCCAGAAAATACTCTTCAGAAAATATAAGAACATACATCAATTACTTTTACGCATTCGTTTCTTTTATTTTATTTATTTTTTTTTTCATTTTATTAATTAGTAAAAGTGAAGAATAAAATCTAGTGACCTTAACATTATATAAATTTGACAAATAAAAACGTGAAACTTACCAAAGAAAAATTTCCTAATATCTATTTTGAGTTTACGTATTTAACTTATCACCGATCAAGAATCGACATTTTTTAAAGTAAAAATTACAAGAGCGTAGAAAGAACATCAATTTAAAAACAAATTATCACGGAATGTTGATTGTTTCTTTAAATCCCGAGATTAAAGTAAAAATTTCGACTTTAATGTGAAAATCTCGAAAAAAAATATCGAAATTTGGTGTTTAAAGTCGAAATTTGTAAAAAAAAGTTGAAATTTCACAATTTTTAAATCGAAAATCTTACAAAGGCGTAGAAAGGACATCGATTAAAATAAAATGTTGTGTTCAGAAATTTCGACTTTTTTCTCAAACTTCGACTTTTTTCTCAAATTTAGACTTTTTTCTCAAAATTTCGACTCTTTTTGGAAATTTTCACTTTTTCGGAATGTTACAAAGGCGTAGAAAAAACATCGATTAAAAAAAATGTTGTGTTTAGAAATTTCGACCTTTTTCTCAAACTTCGACTTTTTTCTCAAATTTAGACTTTTTTCTCAAAATTTCGACTCTTTTTGGAAATTTTGACTTTTTTCTGGAAATTTTCACTTTTTCGAAATGTTACAAAGGCGTAGAAAAAACATCGATTAAAAAAATCTCATTTTAGGAAATTTCAACTTTTTTTCTCAAATTTCGATTTTAAGCGCTCGAAATTTCGACTTTTTTCTCGAAATTTAGATTTTTTTTCTCAAATTTCGACTTTATTTCTCAAAATTTCGACTTTTTTCTCGAAATTTTAACTTTTTTCTCAAAATTTGATTTTTTCTCGAAATTTTGCCCTTTTTAACGAAATTTCGTTTTTTTCTTCCCAAATTTCGACTTCTTTCTCGAAATTTTGGCCTTAATATCGAAATTTCGACATTTCTCGCAAAATTTCGACTTTTTACTCAAAATTTTGACCTTTTTTGATCGAAATTTCGACCTTTCTTTGTCGAAATTTCGATTTTTTTCGCAAATTTCGACTTTTTTTCTCGAAATTTCGTCTTTTTGCTCAGAATATTTCGAAATTTCTACTTTTTCTCGAAATTTCGACGTTCTCAAATTTCGAATTTTTGCTCGATATATTTCGAAATTTCGACTTTTTCTCGAAATTTCGACGTTATTTTCAAATTTCGACTTTTTCGTCGAAATTTCGGCCTTAATCTGAAAAGTTCGACTTTTTTCTCGAAATTTCGTTTTTTTTTTCTCAATTTCAAACTTTTTTCTCAAATATCGACTTTTTTCTCGAAATTTTATCCTTAATATCGAAATTTCGACATTTTTCTCGAAATTTAGGCTTTAAACTCAAAATGTCGACTAACTTTCTGGAAATTTCGACTTTTTTCTCAAATTTCGACTTTTTTCTCGGAATTTCGACTTACGTTTTTCTCAAACTTCGACTTTTTTTCTAGAAAATTCGACTTTTTCTTGAAATTTCGACAGTTTTCTCGAAATTTCGACCTTAATCTGAAAAGTTCGACTTTTTTCTCGAAATTTCGTTTTTTTTTCTCAATTTCAGACTTTTTTCTCAAATATCGACTTTTTTCTCGAAATGTTATCCTTAATATCGAAATTTCGACATTTTTCTCAAAATTTAGGCTTTAAACTCAAAATGTCGACTAATTTTCTGGAAATTTCGACTTTTTTCTCAAATTTCGACTTTTTTTGTTTTCTCGAAATTTCGACCTTAATCTGAAAAGTTCGACTTTTTTCTCGAAATTTCGGTTTTTTTCTCAATTTTCGACTTTTTTCTCAAATATCGACTTTTTTCTCAAAATGTTGACCTTAATACCGAAATTTCGACATTTCTCTCAAAATTTTGACTTTATACTCAAAATTTTGACCTTTTTTTTCTAGAAATTTCGACCTTTATCGAAATTTCGATTTTTTTCTCGGAATTTCGACTTACGTTTTTCTGAAACTTCTGCTTTTTTTTCGAAGTTTCTACCTTTTTCTCGAAATTTCGATTTTTTTTTTCAAATTCCGACTTTTTTCTCGAAATTTTGATCTTAATCACGAAGTTTCGATTTTTTTCTCGAATTTTCAACTTTCATCTCGAAATTTCTAAGAATAAGATCAAATTTTGCTAACTAAAAATAGCAATTATTGAACGCACCTTACTACAAACTGTCAAGATTGTTGGGAAAGAGGAGTGGTGGGACGCAACTGTCATCTGCCTAATTTGACCATAGTGTAGAAATTTTGACTTATTCGAAAAAATTTTCGATATTAAAGTCGAAATTTCGGCATTAGTCTCGGAATTTTAAGAAGAAAGTAGAAATGTCAAGAAAAAAAGTCGAATTTTTGAGAAAAAAGTGGAAATTTCGAGTGTTAAGTTGAAATTTCGAGTTTAAAGTCGAAATATCGAGAAAAAAAATCGAAATTTAAAAAAAAACGAGTTTTTGACAAAAAAGTCGAAATCCCCAAACATTTTGTTTATAATCAGTGTACTCTTTACGCTTTTGTAAAATATCTAAATCTCTAAATATAATTTTTTTTAATCAATGCCTTTCTATGCTTTTGTAAAATGTCGACTTTAAACTCAAAATTTCGACTTTTTTCTCGAAAATTCTACTCCATGCATACATATTTCAAAAAAGTCGAAATTTGGGGTAATAAAAAATTGAAATTACTGAACGTAGCCTACTGCTAAGGGTCAATATTAAATTGTAAAATGGTTGGTGCATGTATTGGGAAGCCTTGAGCTCATTGCCAATTTTTATTAAAATGTCTACATGGCTATTTTGCTTATCATAAGCTCAATAGTTGGCAATTTCAAAAATTATTTATATGCGTAAATATACAATCAGCGGTTTTTCTACTGATATTTCAATTCGTATCATCGTCCGGGTCCGGACCCCTTGGACTCCCCCCCTGGCTACGTGCCTGAATTTTGGACAGTAATTTACAACCTAACTTAAAGGTATTTAGTGCCATAGTAGCAATAAATAGAAAGTGTTTTTTATTTAATATATTTTGTTTTATATTTTGACGAAATTACCCTAAATTGAGAGATTAATTTACCTACAAAAAATTTAAACAAATCTGTTTACATGTCACATCTAAATCGTATTCCAAACTTCTATCAATATACATAATTTTGACAGTATTTATTTATTTTAGTCTAAACTCTTTGAAATATAAATCTCCGTTTGCTAATCCTGAAAGGTCAACATATTTGGACGATTAGAATTAAACATTTGATTAATTATTGCCTCACGCTGCTTCATTTGAATTATGTGGTTCTCTAAAAAATTTGGACAACCAGACATCC
Source organism: Dastarcus helophoroides (assembly GCA_028583605.1). Lineage (NCBI taxonomy): Eukaryota > Metazoa > Arthropoda > Insecta > Coleoptera > Bothrideridae > Dastarcus > Dastarcus helophoroides. The sequence goes on along the minus strand of CM053332.1, from coordinate 22,177,837 downwards.
GCCAAAATCATGACAAAATGACACTTTTTTAAAACACTTCAACGTTGAAGATAACATTGTAGCAGACGATATGAAGTATGAAGTTGTCGTGACCGTCGCGTGATGGAAAAATGTTTACAAAAAATTCTGATACGAAATTATTACGCTGATTTTATATTGATATTATTAAAATTGAAATTACTTCAATCAAAATTCCAGAGTTAAAATGAAAATAGAAATAATGAATCATTTACTTGATCGATTCTGAAAATTTAATTCTTGAGTGACTGAAAAGAGACAGCACATTTTTACGAGGCCCAAAGTTAAGTTAATTTATGGGGGCCCTTCACTCAAGTTAGATGGTGGATGCAGTAATCAAATTTAACTAATTCCAACATTTTTGTTACCAAGAATCACAAACATTTTTTTCTATCTTTAGCACGCTAATCTAGCTAAACGTTTCTCCACTATTGTGGTCTGATATTTATTTTTTTATACAAAGTAGGCTTCAAGTTTCGAAAATTAACAAAAACTTTACCAGTTTAATCTTGAAATATTCACAAATTTTGATTTTGGTGGAATGGACTGGTCCTTTACGTACCGCACCTAAATCAGAAAGATCATCACAAGCAACATTTATTGTTAAAATGGCAAATTTAAGCTTGAAAATTTTGAAGTTTAAAGTCGAAATGTATGGAAAAATGGCGAAGAAAAATTTTTGGAAGGTTCCCGTGCAGCACCTAAATCAGAAAGATATCATTATAGCGATAACTTTAAGAGCCACAGAAATGTTAACATTTAGATAACTTTTCTTAGTCGTCAGATTACGGATATCTAACAGATGCTAAGATACCTCTCAGATAATTTTGATAAATGTCTTTAGCATGAGAAATCTTTATGTTGACATAATGTTAACTTTCTGACAATATTTCCCGATGTTAGAGTCTAAAAAACGTTGACTGTAAGAGCTCTTTAAGAAAATTTATTGCAGAGTGGATTGATTCTCTTCAAAATTTGAAATCTTATCCCCTGAAACCAAGAAAGATTAAGAAACACAGCAGAGGTTGCTCTAACGCGTTTCGATAGCAAACAAATTTTAAGTTCGAATGAAAAAAACCGAAATTTAAAGATTACAGTCTAAGTTTCGAGTTTGACGTCGAAATTCACAATTAGAAGTTTGAAAAGTCGAGTTAACAAAAAATTGTTTCAAAAATTAGACTTTCTGTAGAAATTTTCACATTAAAAAACAAATTCTGAGAAAAAAAAATGATATACTCCAACATGGACGGCATAACACTTTTCTATAAAGTCGATAAATGTCAACATTGTAAAGAGAAAACTTGTGCAAGTTTTTTTTTAATCATATAAAAATACTTTGTCATTTTCTGCATTTTTATCTGAAATATGCACTGATTAAAAATCATTTGTCACTGGATGACAACTGCACAGTTTCACCTTTTTATTTCTGGGAAAATAATACATAAATATTTACTTAAACAAAAATATATAACCCAGATATATTATCGTCTGTGATCTAATCAATTTTTGGAAATTTTATCAGTTCCACGTTAATCGTGGCTTTCCGTTATTTGTCTCAAAGAATTTAAAATAATAATTTATAAAGAGTGATTAAGAGGGTAAAATGTTTTCAATAATCTTCTCTATCATCATTGATTTTAAACACAACATTTCGAAAATAATTCTAAAATTTGAAATTCCAAGTTTTCAAGACAAAATATTAAAAAAAAAGTCGAAAATTGTGTAAGGATTTTCAATAAAAATCGAAGGGAGTCTTTTCAAAAGAGTCCTTATTTAGAAAAAGTTAAAATTTTAAGAAAGTCAAAATTTTAAAAAATAAATAAACTCTCGAGAGTCAATGTTTTCAAAAGTTGAATAAGTACTTTCTGGGCGCAAAACTATGTGGTGAAAAAAATCCAAATTTAATTAACTTCACATAAACACCTCACCATGCTAAATATATCTCATAAAACGGACGTTTTTAATAAGCATTATTAAATGACCGTTACTGAATTTATGCAAATGACAGATTTCATATTGGATGCTCATCTATCGCATTTTATTGGTAGAAAAAATGCAAACTCATAGATTTTTAATTGTGCACAAACGAGTGGATTATTGTTTACCCAAAGATTAAATTTTTATTTGCTGCAATAAAAGGATGCATCAGCAAACCACAATAATTTACTTCTTGTCTTATAAAAAAAACCTTTACGATTGAATTATACTTTTTTTTCGATGGAACGGACTAGTCCTTGGTTATTTCAAAAATTGAAATACAAATCTTATCCGCTGAAACTAAGAACAATTAAAAAATATAACAAAGATTGCTCTAACAGTATCTCTCTGAACATGAGAGCTTGGCTATCGAAACGCGTTAGATCAACCTTTGTTGTGTTTTTTAGTCTTTCTTGGCTTCAAGGGACAAAATTTCTATTTCAATTTTTGGTTTATACTTTAAAAAAACCTACATGACTGAAAAAAATCACTCATAGAGCCACACAAACGTTAAGGATCATCCTGTCCTTTCGATGACTAATTTTTTTCTCCTCCAAGTAATTTTCCAAGGTCGACTTCAGTGTTTATTTTGTTTTAAACGCGTTTCCATAAGGATATCCGAAATTTCCTCTTCGGTTCAAAGTGCGCACTTTATTAAATCCGAAATGTTCCATCTGCTGTAGATAGTCTCTCGGTTGTAGATAAAACTCTCTCCGATAAATCCAAAGTTGACAAGGATTACACGCCCACGAACCGTGAATGGAAAAGAATAAGGAATGTGTGCATGTCTGGCAAAATTTTTCCATCTCTTTGTCACCATAACATAACTGTATTATTGTTTTGTATTTTTGTGTTGATTTGCGAGTTGTTTTTATGAATTCGTCCACTATGATCTGCTTTTCGCGTTGTAAATCATATTTATGGTTAGCAATTATGCGGCTTTCAAATATTTTAACAAAATCACTTTTTTTTTAAATTAAAAACTGATTTTTACGAGATAATTATTCATTCTTAAGACCACTAGGTGATTCAATGTTGTAACTAATTTAAATATTACATTTAATAACGTTATATGGTACTAGGAAGTGTGTTCATTAAATTTTCTTTGAGTAAAATATTTTGAAAATTAGTTGCCTTTAATGTCTCGTAAAAGATTCATAGATTATAATCTAGAAAAATTCTAATTTACTTGGAAGCACAAAGCGCAGTATGATCGGGTGCTTTTTTTTAATAAAATAATATTTTATGGTTGAAATACAAATCTTCCCCCCTGAAACCAAGAAAGATTAAAAAACACAACAGAGGTTGCTCTAACGCGTTTCGACAGCCAAGCTATCATCTTCAGAGAGATACTGTATCTCTCCACAGTACCTCAGTGTTTTTTAATCTTTTTTGGCTGCAAGGGGGAAGAGTTGTATTTCAATTTTTGAAGATAACCAAGGACCAAAAGTTTATGGTACTTCAGCAAGTATCTAGTGAATTACCTGTTTCAATTTCAATTTATTATATTGATTGCTTAACAGAATATGTCACAATTGGTTTAAAAAAATCCATTCCAGGACATTCTGGCTCAAAAATAACGTTTTGATCTCCCTCTGGAGAACAACAATCATTCCGAACACAATGAAAAAATCTAAGCCCTTTAAAATTTTCCGCTTTTTTGAAGTTGAAGAGTAACAGCCAATATCTTTGGTGTATCCATTATTTGCAAAGTTATGCTAAATTAAGCGAGCATTCCCAGTATCTCTCTGAAGATCTTCAAAAATTGCAATACAAATCTTGTCCCCTGAAACCAAGAAAGATTAAAAAACATGACAGAGGTTGCTCTAGCGCGGTTCGATAGCCAAGCTATTATCTTCAGAGAGATACGCTATCGAAACGCGTTAGAGCAACTTCTGTTGTTTGGTGGAACGGACTGGTCCTTGGTTGTCTTTAAAAACTGAAATACAGAACTTGTCCTCTGAAACCAAGAAAGATTAAAAATCACAACAAAGGTTGCTCTAAACCTCTGTTGTGTTTTTTAATATCTCTTGGTTTCAGGGAACAAGATTTGTATTTCAATTTTTGAAGGACCAGTCCGTTCCACCCAAAAAAAGAGTATTCCTAATCCCCACTTTTATCACTTTTCCAAATAACTTTCTCGTAATATTTTTAGATCAAAAACAATAACTCAAACTTGTAGGGAATGCTTTGCAGTTTTTAAAACCTTACTTGCATTTTCTAAACAATTATCATTTCTGGTATTATTAATTACTAAAGTCAAAAATTACTTTTTTTTTGAACAACGATAGTTTAACGAAAAATCATCTTAAAAAGCTCGAAATTTTGGAATTTTTAGCCAATTGTCGACATCACACTCGAAATTACCAGAAAATACTAAAACTTTCGAACAAAAAAATCAAAATCTTTTGAAACGTTCCAGACTTGAAATTTAAGAAGAAGATTGAAGAAAAAAGAAAAATTAAGGTATTTTAATAGTTTTGCTATGAAATATTCTCTTAAATTCACAAATGTCTCTTGGACCATCAAACGCAAAATAATTTTATGCCAAAAAGTTAAATATTTGGTGATTAATTGGTGATTAATTAGTATTGCAGTTTTTTTCAATTAAAAAACGTTGAACATTTAGTAGTTCATCAGTATTTCAATTGTTTAGTCACAAAACAAAGTTTAAATTTCACAAATGTGCTCTTGGAGCTCTTGAGGCAAAATAATATTATGTTAAAAAGTTGGGTATTTGATAGTTCATCAGTATTGCAGTTGTTTACCCAAGAAATCTTCTCTAAAATTCAAAAATGTTTCCATGGAGGATCCTAGTTACAAAAATGTTGAACTAAAACGTTGAAAATTTGGTAGTTCATCAGTATTTGAATTTTTGGTCACATAACAAAGTTTAAAATTCAGAAATGTGCTCTTGGAGTTCCTCAGGCAAAATAATATTGTGTTAAAAAGTTGGGTATTTGATGGTTCATCAGTATTGCAGTTGTTTTCCTATGAAATCTTCTCTAAAATTCGAAAATGTTTCCGTGGAAGATCCTAGTCACAATAAGGTTAAGCTAAAACGTTCGACTTTTAGCAGTTCATCAGTATCTCAATTGTTTGGTCATAAAAAAGGTCTAAAATTCACAAATGTGGTCTTGGAGTTTCACAAGCAAAATAATATTATGTTAAAAAATTGGGTATTTGATGGTTCATCAGTATTGCAGTTTTTCTCCCACGAAATCTCCTCTAAAATTCGAAAATCGTGCCATGGAGAATCCTGATCAAAATAATTTTGGGCCAAAACTTTGGGTATTTGGTAATTCATCAGTATTTCAATTTTTTTGCCCCAAAATATTGTCTTCTTGGAGAATCATAAGCAAAATAATGTTATGTTAAAAAGTTGGGTATTTGATGGTATATTTGGTAATTGTTTTCCAATGAAATCTCTAAAGATCGAAAATGTTCTTTGAAGCATTCTGATCACAATGATTTTGAGCTAAAACGTTCGACCTTTAGTAGCTTATCAGTATCTCAATTGTTTGGTCATAAAGAAAGTTCTAAAATTTACAAATGTGCTCTTGGAGATCCTCAAGCAAAATAATATTATGTTAAAAAATCGGTTATTTGATGGTTCATCAGTATTGCAGTTTTTTCCCTTGAAATCTCCTCTAGAATTCGAAAATCTTGCCGTGGAGGATCCAGATCAAAATAATTTTGAGCTAAAACTTTAGGCATCAGTATTTCAATTTTTCTGTCCTCAAAAAATTCTCTTTTTGGGGAATTATAAGCAAATTAATGTTATGTTAAAAATTTGGGAATTTGATGGTACATCTGGTAATTGTTTTCCAATGAAATCTCTAAAATTTCAAAATGTTCTCATGGAGCATTCTGATCACAAGGATTTTGAGCTAAAACGTTCGACCTTCAGTAGTTCATCAGCATCTCAATCGTTTGGTCATAAAAAAGGTCTAAAATTTACAAATGTGCTCTTGTAGGTCCTCAAGCAAAATAATACTATGTTAAAAAGTTTATTATTTGATGGTTCATCAGTATTGCAGTTGTTTTCCCAAGAAATCTTCTCTAAAATTCGAAAACCTTGCCATGGAGGATACAGATCAAAATAATTTTGAGCTAAAACTTTAGGCATCAGTATTTCAATTTTTCTGCCTCAAAAAATTCTCTTTTTGGGGAATTATAAGCAAATTAATGTTATGTTAAAAACTTGGAAATTTGATGGTACATCTGGTAATTGTTTTCCAATGAAATCTCTGAAATTTCAAAATGTTCTCATGGAGCATTCTGATCACAAGGATTTTGAGCTAAAACGTTCGACCTTTAGTAGTTCATCAGTATCTCAATCGTTTGGTCACAAAAAAAGGTCTAAAATTTTCAAATGTGCTCTTGTAGATCCTCAAGCAAAATAATACTATGTTAAAAAGTTTATTATTTGATGGTTCATCAGTATTGCAGTTGTTTTCCCACGAAATCTTCTCCAAAATTCGAAAACCTTGCCATGGAGAATCCAGATGAAAATAATTTTGGGCTAAAAATTTGGGTATTTGGTAATTCATCAGTATCTCAATTTTTCTGCTCGGAGAATTAAAAGCAAAATAATGTTATGTTAAAAAGTTGGATATCTGGTGGTACATCTGCTAATTTTTTCCAATGAAATCTCTAAAATTCGAAAGTGTTCTCATGAAGCATCCCAATCACAATAATTTTGAGCTAAAACGTTCGACATTTGGTAGTTCAGCAGTATTTGAATCCTTTGGTCATAAAAAAGTTCTAAAATTCACAAATGTGCTCTTGGAGTTTCACAAGCAAAATAAAATTATGTTCAAAAGTTTGGTATTTGATGGTTCATCAGTATTGCGGTTGTTTTTCCACGAAATCTTCTCTAAAATTCGAAAATCTTGCCATGAAGAATCCAGATCAAAATAATTTCGGACTAAAACTTTGGGCATTTCGTAATTCATCAGTATTTCAATTTTTTCGCCCCAAAATGTTCCCTTCTTGGAGAATTATAAGCAAAATAACGTTATGTTAAAAAGTTGAGTATTTGGTGGTACATTTGGTAATTTTTTCCCATGAAATATCTAAAATTAAAAAATGTTCTCATGGAGCATCCTGGTCACAATGATTTTGAGCTAAAATGTTCGAAATTTGGTAGTTCATCAGTATCTCAATTGTATGGTCATAAAAAAAGGTCAAAAATTCACAAACGTGCTCTTGAAGTTTCACAAGCAAAATGGAATTATGTTAAAAAGTTGGGTATTTGATGGTTCATCAGTATTGCAGTTGTTTTCCCACGAAATCTCTAAAATTCGAAAATTTTGCCATGGAGGATACAAATCAAAATAATTTTGGGTTATAACTTTGGGCATTTGGTAATTCATCAGTATTTCAATTTTTCTGCCCGAAAATATTCTTTTCGTGGAGAATTATAAGCAAAATAATTTTATATTAAAATTAAAAACTTGGGAATTTTATGGTGCCTCTGGTAATTGTTTTCCAATGAAATCTCTAAAATTCGAAAATATTTTCATGGAGCATTGCATCACAATAATTTTGAGTTAAAACGTTCGACATTTGGTAGTTCAGCAGTATTTGAATCGTTTGGTCACAAAAAAAGTTCTAAAATTCACAAATGTGCTCTTGGAGGTCCTCAGATAAAATAATATTATGTTAAAAAGTTAAGCATGTGGTGGTTCATCAGTATTACAGTTGTTTTCCCATGAAATCTTCTCTAAAATTCGAAAATGTTCTCATGGAGGATCCTGATGGGCTAAAATTTTGAGCATTTGGTAATTCATCAATATTTCAGTTGTTCTGGCCCAAAACATTCTCTGCTTGGAGAATCATAAGCCAAAAAGTGTTATGTAAAATAGTTGGATATCTGGTAGTATATCTAGTAATTTATTTTCTATGAAATCTCTAAAATTCGAAAAGTTTCTCATGGGGCATCCTGATCACAATGATTTTGAGCTAAAACGTTTGACATTTGGTAGTTCAACAGTATTTGAATCGTTTAGTCACAAAAAAGGTTTAAAATTCTCAAATGTGCTTTTGAAGGTCTTCAGATAAAATAATATTATGTTAAAAAGTTGGTTATTTGATGGTTCATCAGTATTGCAGTTGTTTTCCCATGAAATCCTCTCTAAAACTCGAAAATCTTCTTATGGCGGATCCTGATGGGCTAAAACTTTGGGCATTTCGTGATTCATCAGTATTCCAATTGTTCTCGTCCAGAATATTCTCTGCTTGAAGAATCATAAGCCAAAAAATGTTATGTTAAACAGTTAGGTATTTGGTGGTACATCTGGTAATTTTTTCCACGAAATCTCTAAAATTCGAAAGTGCACTCATGAAGAATCCTGATCACAATGATTTTGAGCTAAAACATTCGACCTTTAGTAGTTCAGCAGTATCTCAATTGTTTGGTCACAAAAAAGGTCTAAAATTCACAAAAATGTGCTTTGAATATCCTCAGGCAAAATAATATTATGTTAAAAAGTTGGTTATTTAATGGTCCATCAGTATTGCAGTTGGTTTCCCATGAAATTTTCCCTAAAATTCGAAAATCTTCTTATGGAGGATCCCGATGGGCTAAAACTTTGGGCATTTCGTGATTCATCAGTATTACAATTGTTCTCGTCCAAAACATTCTCTGCTTGAAGAATCATAAGCCAAAAAATGTTATGTCAAACAGTTAGGTATTTGGTGGTACATCTGGTAATTTTTTCCACGAAATCTCTAAAATTCGAAAGTGCTCTCATGAAGAATACTGATCACAATGATTTTGAGCTAAAACTTTTGACCTTTAGTAGTTCATCAGTATCTCAATTGGTTGGTCATAAAAAAAGGTCTTAAATTCACAAAACTGTGCTTTGGATATCCTCAGGCAAAATAATATTATGTTTAAAAGTTGGTTATTTGATGGTTCATCAGTATTGCAGTTTTTTTCCGAAGAAATCTTCTCTAAAATTCGAAAATATTTCCATGGAGAATCCTGACCAAAATCATCTCGGACTAAAACGTTCGATATTTCGTAGTTCATGAAAATGATAAGCAAAATGATGTTATGTTACAAATTTTGCCATTTGATGGTATACCTGGATGTTTTCCCATGAAATCTCTAAAATTCGCAAATGTTCTCATGAAGCATTAACCAAAATGTCATCAAAACTTGAAATAAGAATTAAAAGTGTAAACTTAGAATTTTGAAAAAGAGTTTACTAAGATTAAGTGCGAAATAAAAAAAATGGTAACATTTCGAAAAAATCTCAATTTGAAATGCTCAAAACTTTTAATTTTTAAAGAAATGTTCAAATCTTGAGGATAACATCAAAATTATAACATAATAACAAAATTAAAATTAAAACTTCAAATTTAAAAGTTTCAAGTTTAAATTTAGGTAACGAAATTTTGAGATTTAATCCTAGTATTCCGGGGTTTTTATTTAGAAATTTTAACTTATAAACCATTCGTTCGAACTTCTTTAGAATGAAAAATTCGACAAACGAACGAAAAAAGTCGACGAACTTTTCACAAGATTTCGATTTGAAACCCGCAGATTACTTTTTTCCCATATTTTCGTATTTAACGCCAAATTAATGAATTTCTTAACAAAATTTCGAATTATGATTTAAATACATATTCAACTCGAGAATCAGTGATTGTTTCTAAAGTGAGACATTTGTGCAAATTTGTCGGTTAAAGTGAATCTGTTTAAAAGGCGATAATTTTTCTTTTGTCTGGGGCGTCATAAAGTTAAAAAAAAATTTCTTTTGAGAAGCTCATAGTGTTCAAATGTCCTGTCCCCTCGATGACCTTTGGCCTAAATAACGCGTCACGTTTATAGTTAAGAGTAACAATTAATTGCATTTTTGCCCAAGATAAATAAATAATTACTAAACATTATTATCATCAAGTGATAAGTTTACGAAAGTCCTGAGAAATGTCGTTTTTCACCAATGACGAGACGCCGCATAAATCTCCGGTAGAATAATCGGCCAAGCCCCCGACTTATCAGAAGCAACTTTGGACTTCTAACGTAGAAACTGGAATGACTTCTAGGAAGATTATCTCGTATATTGTTTTAAAAAACAAATTATCTCGGCGTATAGTCTAAAGTAAGATAAGATTCGCGGAATAAAATAGTTGTTAACATAAGTTACATTAATTACAGAGCTTTATTGCATCAGACTTATCCAAAAATTTATTAGAACTGCAAATCTGCATAATTAAGGTCCTCTGCGGTTCCCAATGATTATTCCATTAACGAAGCGTCTACAAATTGATTTTTGGAGAGCTTTGGGCGCTTCCAAAGTTCAACATTTGGTTCTTTTTCTGCATCATCTTAAGATTGAATATTTGGGCAGAATTTTAATCTATTTAAATTGTGTTGTTCACCGGCAATCGTAGCAAAAAGTTTTTAATACATACATTCGATTTTCTATGCGTAAACGAGATATCAACGGCAGACTATCACCACTACTCGATTTTTAGTATAGAATGTCCACGTGAGTCAAATCCCCAAGCAGCTTTGCAGTAGATTTTCCGAGACGATGGAAGATTTCCGCGATAGAGCTTTAGCCAAAGCAGCCAAAGGCATCTATAAGGTGTAGCAGAGCTGCTATGTTGCCATTACTTCAAGATGTTTCCCTAACGTGCGAAATGAAGCATCGATGTATAATTTTAAAATTCTGTTATGCGAAATTGGTACCGCTTGAAATCCTCATATTCTACTATTTGATTGCCAATATCACCCTACACAATATATTACTTTCTTATCAAAATCTATAGAAACATTTGACCACAAATTAAAATCTCTTCGAGAACATTGTTTCATTTATATTATTAAAAATCGTAAGTTTGACATTGAATATCTTGGCTTTGGTGCCGTCGAGGCTCTTTTAATTTAGCAGGTGTTTGGGTAACGTTATTAGTAACAGCTGACAGAATTTAAAGAAAATGTGTAGAAAAGCAATTGACCGGTGAACTACCTTAAAAGCGCATTATAAGTATGGTCTCAGTCTCAGAAGAAAGTATTAAGATACACCTCCGAAAAAATGCTCTGTGTTTTAGACATCTAGCTATCTGGCATCGCTAGATAACCACCCACAACTCTCATGATAAAGAAGTTGAACTTTGAAATGATATTAAAAACTGTCTAGTAAACAATGACTAAAGAAGACGAAAGATTTCCTCAGACATATTCATAAATTAAACAAGTCGATAAATTTAATTGGCAAGGATCACAGATGTGTGTTTTGTAATAATTGTGGAAAAATTGAAGAGGAACGAAAAAGTATACAAATACGGAGATTAACCAAACGTCTGGTGCGGTATCACTAATTTTTATGAATCATTTTAGCATGTTCCTTATCTAGAATTAATTATATAACAGTTATCCAGACACACGCTGTCTAAGTTTGTTTAGATTATATTTAGTATCATGGGAAAAGAGGAAAATTTCAAATAAAAATATTTTAGCAAAATATACTACTTACATAAAAAATTGTTTTATCCAGATTCTTGATGATGACCAAGGTTGTTTTTACTTTTACTGTAAACGACACTGTTTTCAAGTGTGTTTTTCTAAATGGAACTTTCCTCGTTATTGACTGTGACTCAGCTAGGAACCAATAGGTCCTTGTGGAAGAGACTATGTTCAGCTATCTCAACTCGTTATTCGGTATCCAAATTTAAACTTGAAACTTATAAATTTGAAATTTTAGTTTTATTTTTGTTATTATATTATAATTTTGAAGTTATTCTGAAATTCAATTTCTATTAAAAAATTTTATTTTTCGAAATTTCGGTTTAATCAAGGTTTTTTTCAATTAATTTAGCTATATTTTCGACATGTCGTTCTATTAAAAATTTCAAAAAACATATTCGGTTTTTGTTTTCAATTTTAATAAAATTTCGGATAGACGCTCAAAATTTTAACTTTTTCAAGGGATGCGTTTTTGCATTAAAGTCTTGGCATTAACCTCCAGATTTCCACATTTTTCTCAAAGTTTCGAATGGAAACTCGAATTTTAGACTCCAGTTTAAAAAGTTAAACTCAACATTTTGTATTTTTTTTTAGATTTCTATTAGAAATTTCGAGAGAGAAATCATCATTTTGAGTCGAGTCAAATTTTTGAAAAAAAAGGAAAAAATTGGCGCCAAAGTACAAATTCTAAATTTTTTGAAATGTCGACCCAAATAAATAAGAAAAAAGTCGACTCTTTTGTCAACATTTTGAGTCAAATCGAAATTTTGAAAAAAGAAAAGGGAAAAAATTGCCGCCAAAGTTGAAATTTTAAAAAGTTTTTTGAAATGTCGACCCAAATAAATAAGAAAAAAATGGACTCTTTTGTCAAAATTTTGAATTTAAACTCTTACTTTCCATTTCAACTCGAATTTTTTTTTCGACTATTGATTTTTAGTTGCAATTTTGAAATTTTATTCCCGTTTTCCTGAAATTTCAACTGTTAACGTAAAATGTCAACTCTTTGTTAGATACTTTTACTTTTTTCCAAAGTTTTAATCTCGGAAATGCAACTTTTCTCCCACAATTTCCAATGCGAACACAAGAAATTCTTTTCTTAAAAGTCAGTGGCAGTATGTAGTCGGATTACGTTGTCATTAATTTATTAAAAACTATTTTTTTTCTTAAAAAATTTCGACCTAATCTCCAAAAATGTTGTCACTAAATCTCGACATTTTAATGAAAAGTTGTTTTAGAATTTTCAACTTATTTTAGTCACATTTTTGCTGAAACGTCCGACACTACCAGATTCGAAATTTAAAAAAAAATGAATTTTGGAGCTCATAATGGAAATTTAAAGTCGATTCCTTTGGAGAAATTCAAACTTTTGGGGTTACAGCCAACAATTCCAGGAAAAATTGTTTGCATAAACACGAAATTTCGAGATTCAAGGTTTGCTTTTACTTTTCTATTCCCAATTTGCATTACACATTCAATTTTTGTATGACTTTTGAGCGTAATTTTAATTTTTTCTTCAGATGTTAATCTTATACCCAAATTTACAGCAATTACCAGAACATCTAGAATTTTTGTGGAACGCACTGATCCTTGGTTATCTTAAAAAATTGAAATACAAATCTTGTCCTCTGAAACCAAGAAAGCTTACAAAACACAACGAAGCGTTTCGGTAACAAAGCTATCATCTTCAGAGAGATACTCCAGTATTCAAGGAACAAGATTTGTATTTTAATGTATCTAGAATTTGCAAAAATTGAAATAATACAAATCTTGTCCCTTGAAACCAAGAAAGATTAAAAAACACAACAAAGGTTGCTCTAAAGCGTTTCGATAGCCAAGCTGTCATCTTCAGAGAGATGCTAACACCTAATCCTAAAAAAATCAAATTCGAGGAACTCAAAAGATCAATTTTACATTAATCTTCTTCTTTCGAAAGTATTTTTAAAATGTTAGCCGAGGTCAAATCTAAAACTGTTATTTTTGTCCCACAATTTCAACTTCTAACTCGATATTTCGATCTTTTTTTGACTTTTCCTAGCGATTTTTTTTTTCTCAAAATTTACTCGAAATTCAGAGTTCCTTTGCAAAATTTCGACTTCGTTCTCTAAATTATTTATTTATTCTAGCAATTTTTATTTTTTAATAACACTGAATTTATATTCAACATTTTGTAGTAATTTTGATTTGGAATTTTTGGAATTTCTTCTAAAATTTAAAACTCAATAACGATTTTATTCGAGAACTTTGATTATTTTCTGGAAATATCAACTTGTTTCTCCAAATGTGTAGTGTCACTTTCAATTTTTATAAGCGTTTATCCCTTTTTTACCAAAATTTTTACCGTAAACTTAAAATTTTGACTCTGTTGGATACTTTTACTTTTTTTTCCAAAGTTTTACGGAAATGCGACTTTTCTTCCATAATTTCCAGTGCGAACACAAGAAATTATTTTTATAGAAATCTGTGGCAGTATGTAGTCTTTGTTATGTTTTTTAATCTTTCTTGGTTTCAGGGGATAAGATTTGTATTATTTCAATTTTTGAAGATAACCAAGGACCAGTTCGTTCTACCAAAATAGAATTAGCAAGAAAAAACAAGTCGAAAGAGTTCAATAAAATAAGAACAATGTCGTAAAAAAACTACTGAGAATTGTTAAGAAGTTAATTCACCCCATAAATTATCAAAATGCGCTGTTAAGAACGTTTTACGCAATTACCAAAGGTAATCAGTTTTAAAAATATAGTGCAATAGCGAACAATAATAAATCTAGTCATTTTTAGACATATAGTATCGCTTTTTAATCACTTCCAGACGTCTGTGCGATTAATTTTAATTAGAATAAGGTCACAAAAGAGCAAGACAATCACTTACACGCGGGATGATGTTCCATAGTTTGTCTCCCACGCAAAAAAGACATGATTTTTTCGTCTTGAGACGATAAGCTGAGATTTTCAATTAATCACCTAATCACTAGTTAGAGCATAAAGAAACGTTGATATCAGACGTTTTTCGCAATTTAACTGGTTGCCTTTCAGTTTTTTTTTAATTTGATTAATTGAAGTCTTGAAAATATTTTGGATGGTGACAATGGGGGAGGGGGGGGGCGAAAATTTACACCTGTTCCTAAAAATTTGTAATATTTTTGACGAGTCCGACTTTCCGAATCGCGAATTGTTAAATTTTGATTTGTACAAAATGATTTTTTTCTAAAAAGTTCTACTTTTTCTCAAAATTTCAACTTTTTTCTCAAAATTTTGATTTTTTTTTTAAATGTCTACCTTTTCTCGAATTTCGCTTTTTTCGAGACATTTCGACCTTCTTCTACAAATTTCAACTTTTTTCGCAACATTTCCGTTTTTTTCTAGAAATTTCTACCTTTTCTCGAAATTCCGCTTTTTTCGAAACATTTCGACTTTTTTTCTAGAAAATTTTACTTTCTTCTCGCACTGTCGACTTTTTCTAGCAAATTCGACTTTTTTTGTCGAAATTTTGACTTTTTTCGCAATATTTTGACTTTTTTTCTAGAAAATTCTTCTTTTTCGCGATATTTTGACTTTTTTCTAGAAATTTTGATTATTTTTCTTGAAATGTCGACTTTTCCCGAAATTTCGACTTTCTTTTACAAATTTCGACTTTTTTTCGCAACAATTCGGCGTTTTTTTGAAATTTCTACCTTTTCTCGAAATTTCGCTTTTTTCGAAACATTTCGACTTTTTTTCAAAACATTTCGACTTTTTTCAAGAAAATTCTACTTTCTTCTCGGACTGTCGACTTTTTCTAGCAAATTCGACTTTTTTTGTCGAAATTTTGACTTTTTTCTAGAAATTTCGATTATTTTCTTGAAATGTCGACTTTCTTCTACAAATTTCGACTTTTTTCGCAATATTTTGATTCTAAAAATTTTTTATCTTTTCCCGAAATTTCGACTTTTTTTTCAGAATGTCTACTTTTCTAGAAAATTCATCCTTTTTCTCGACATTTCGATTTTTTTATGGAAAATTCTACTTTTTTCTCGAAATTTGGAACATTTTTATCGAAGTTTCGATTTTTTTCTTGAAGTATACTTGTTCCTCGAAGTTTCGACATTTTTCGAAACATTTCGACTTTTTTCTAAAGAAAAATTGACGTTTTTTGTCAAAATTTCGACTTTTTTCTCGACATTGCGACTTTTTCCGCGAAATTGTAAGTTTTTTCCCGAAATTTTGATTTTATTCTGAAATGTCGACTTTTTTTCGGAAATTCGACTTTTTTTCTCGAAATTTGGACTTTTTTTTTATAGCAATTTCGATTTTATTTTTGAAATTTCGACTTTTTTCTGAAAATTCCAATTTTTATTTAAAAATCTGTATATTTTTGTAAAATTCGACTTTTTCTCGAAAATTCAACTTTTTTCTAGAAATTTGGACTTTTTTCTTGAAATTTCGACTTTCTTCTAGAAATTTCGACTTTTTCTCTCGAAATTTAGATTTTTTTTTGCAACATTTTGACTTTTTTGTAGAAAGTTTTACTTTTTCTCGAAATTTCAACTTTTTTCTCTACATTTTGACTTTTTTCTTAAAATTTCGATCTTTTTTCTTGAAATGTCGACTTTTTCTCGAAATTTCGACTTTCTTCTACAAATTTCGACTTTTTTCGCAACATTTTGATTCTAGAAATTTTTACCTTTTCCCGAAATTTCGACTTTTTTCTCAGAATGTCGACTTTTCTAGAAAATTCATCCTTTTTCTCGACATTTCCACTTTTTTCTAGAAAGTTCTATTTTTATGTGAAAATTTAGACTTTTTTCTCCAAATTTAGGTTTTTTCTCGAAATTTCGACTTTTTTCTAGAATATTCTATTTTTTCTCGAAATGTCAATTTTCTCCTCGGAATGTCAACTTTTTTGTCGAAATTTCTGCTTTTTTCTCGACATTGCTACTTTTTTCTAGAAAATTCCACCTTTTATTCAAAATGTATACTTTTTTATCGAAATTGTAACTTTTTTTCTTGAAATTTTGAATTTTCTCTCTTGAAATGTTGACTTTTTCTTGAAATTTCGATTTTTTCTTGAAGTGTACTTGTTCCTCGAAATTTCAACATTTTTCGAAACATTTCGACATTTTTTCTAAAAAAAATCGACCTTTTTTGTCAAAATTTCGACTTTTTTCTAAAAAATTCCACTTTTTTCTCAACATTTAGAATTTTTCCGCGAAATGGTAAGTTTTTTCTCGAAATTTTGATTTTTTTCCTGAAAATTCGACCTTTTCTCGAAAATTCGACTTTTTTTCTAGAAATGTCGACTTTTTTCTTAAAATTTCGACTTTTTTCGCAACATTTCGACGTTTTTTTTAGAAAATTCTTATTTCATCTGGAAATTTAGACCTTTTTCTCGAAATTTAGGATTTTTTCTCGAAATTTCGACTTTCTTTAGAAATTTCGAATTTTTTTCTCGAATTGTCGACTTCTTTCGCAATTTTTCGACTTTTTTCTAAAATATTCTATTTAGATCTGGAAATTTAGACCTTTTTCTCGAAATTTAGGATTTTTTCTCGAAATTTCGACTTTCTTTAGAAATTTCGAATTTTTTTCTCGAATTGTCGACTTTTTTCGCAATTTTTCGACTTTTTTCTAAAATATTCTATTTTTATCTGGAAATTTAGACCTTTTTCTCAAAATTTAGGCTTATTTCTCGAAATTTCGACTTTTTTCTCGAAATTTAGTTTTTTTTTTCTAGAAAATTCTAATTTTTCTTGAAATTTCGACTGCTTTCGAAACATTTCGACTTTTTTCTAGAAAATTCTATTTTTACTTGAATTATCGATATTCTTCTCGGAATTTCGACTTTTCTCTAGAAAATTCCACTTTTTTCTCAAAATATAGACTTTTTGCTCGGAATTTTAACTTTTTTCTCGAAATTTTGATTTTTTTCTTGAAATGTCCACTTTTTCTTGAAAATTCGTCCTTTTTTTAGAAATCTTGACTTTTTTCGAAATTCCAACTTTTATCTCGAAATTTGTAATTTTTATAAATTCCGACTTTCTCGAAAATTCGACCTTTTTCTGTAAATTTGGACTTTTTTCTTGAAATTTCGACTTTCTTCTAGAAATTTCGACTTTCTTCTAGAAATTTCGACTTTTTTCTAGAAAATTCTTTTATCTGGACATTCAGACCATTCTCTCAAAATTTAGACTTTTTTCTCGAAATTTCGACTTTCTTCCACAAATTTCGACTTTCTTCTAGAAATTTCGACTTTCTTCTACAAATTTCGCCTTTTTTTCTAGAAATTTCGACTTTTTTCTCGAAATTTCGACGTTCTTCGGAATATTTTGTCTTTTTTCTGGAAAATTCTATTTTTTCTGGAAATGTCGACTTTGAGACTTTACTAAATTTCGATTTACGGAAACATTATCTTTATTAATTTTAATCCCAAACTGGGTGCAGAAATGTTAAATAAAATTAATAAACAAAAATATTGAAATTTTCGACACCCAAGCTTGGCTGTCGAAACGCGTTAAAGCAACCTCTGTTGAGTTTTTTAATCTTTCTTGGTTTCAGGGGACATTTTGTATTTCAATTTTTGACAAGATTTGCATTTCAACTGTTGATGAGTTTAAAGTAAAAATAAAAACTCAGAAAGATGAAATATGCACTGATCGTCAAACTTGGATAAATTATTTTGAAGACAATGGCAATTCTCTTGTGCCTCATAAACATCATATTTCATGTTTAAATATGAACTCGTCTTGAAACCATTTTACCAACAAATAGCTTCCTTGAAATATATTTGTTTATCGAGAGGATTCAGCGCAGCCAGTACAATTTAATAAACATTTTCACCCCCTTAGGGGTTAAATTTTAAAAAATCCTTTCTTAGTGAATGTCTACACTGCATCAGGTATCTATTTACCAAATTTAAAAATAAAACAAGATCGTAATCTTCTTGAAATCTTCTTTTAAGGAAACGTCACTCCCATTAGGAGGAAAACTAGAAAAACCACCCTAAAATGAGGAAAATTTGGATAAAACGAAGTGTGCCACAATTTTACAAAATATTACAATTTATCTTCATATCTGGTTTAACAATATTTATGGTGTCAATATGAGAAAGAGGGCCGATAATCATTTTAACAGTATTTATTTTAAAATGAAGAGTGCACTATAAATAAAACAATATGACAACAGAAACAATTTATCTATAAAATGTACAATGTTAACAATTTTTTTTTACATTATATCACTTGCATTTTTGGGTTACTTAAAAAAGAAAATACGACATCGTCTGAGACTAATGTTACTTTCAAATAATTGCAACGTAACAAGTAATATTTATGATTTTAATGAACATATAGCTATATATTGAAAATTAGACAACAAAAATTATATAAATATCAATAGTATAAGCAAAAGCCCCTGTAGATACACTCAAGTCAATATTAATTATTCAATAAAAATCATAATAACTTATCACAACTGCCATAATCACTCATGGATGATGAATAATTAAAAGAAAACTGGTTTTAAATTTGACAAAATTGATCAAACTAATAATACACAAAAACAGCAAAGAGCTAAAATCAAAAATAAATGAAACTGTTTACCAGCATTTTTTATTAAACATGTATATTTTACATAATAAATATTTCTTTAAAAAACATGTACCTACAATCAAATCATATTAGCACAACAGATATCTGATAAAAAAGCATTAAAACTGATGTATATGCATCAAAGCCCAATATATTATAACGTCGCAATTGAATATGAATTTAAAAGCGATTTTTATGTAATTGAGAAAAATCTAATTGTTGCTTGTTAATGTAATTTTTAGTAAACATGAAGTTTAGTCAGGCCATTCATAATTATTCTGGATGTCAGTCCTTGTCCCCAATTCCTAAAAGTAAAAGAAATGTCCTAGATATTAAGAATTGTTGCCCTCAATATTCCTAAGACAGTATTTTGTAAATTGAAAAAAAAAGCAAAATTCGCCTTTAAACGTTTTAATTTGTAATTGAAAAAAAGCAAAATTCTTCTTTAAACGATTTAATAAACAACGATTCTAATTTTTTTTCTACTAAAGTAAAAATATGTTCCGTTCGAGACTAATTTATCAAATATCTCCTGTGCTTCGGAATCAGATAAAAATCAAAGTTGGTTATCATTTATCCTCTACTTTTAAACCTACTTTTTACAATTCCTCGCTAATTTAATTTCCCTAGTGATGGATCCTCAAATAGGCGTCTTCAAACAGCTCTAGTTCATGCGCCAAATAATTCGCTTTATTTCTGAGAACTTTGGCTCTACCGCCGGCGCTCTCCAACGTGGATATCTCCCCTTCCAACTGCTTAAGCTGCTTATCCATATCCCCAGTGGCCTCGTCCACCAAATGGCACAACCTGGCGAAAGTCCCGCTCAGCTCCTGCTGCACTTGATGGCTGCAGTTCGCCGACGTCAAATCCACGATCATTCTCAACTTCCTCGTCGCGTGAGCCACATACTGCTTCTTAAACGACCGCTCCTTAGCTTTGTTAGTCCAAGTCAATCGCTCGTAGAGATATAATGAACCATAAATCCCCCCGACGACGGCGACAGTTTGCCAACCAACGGTCTTAAACAGAAAACCAGCGACTAACAAACAACTCATAGTACCTTGAGAGGTAACACCCATGATCGCTACACGCGAAATTAGCGACCAATCATCCAAAGGAGCGCCGCCATACGGGAATATTACCCCATCGGGCGCATCTACCGGCGTACTAGGCACAGTTATCGAATTCTGGGGGCTGTCGCGCTTATTTTTCAAAGCTAGGAAGCTGCCGCCGCCACCGGCGAAGCGCTGGATCAACGACGTTATCCCCCAGGAGAATCTAAACTCTAAATCCTCGTGGAAATCGGCGCATAAATTATCGCAGTTTAAACGGTAGAGGATCTCGAAGGGTTGCCTCCTGGGGAGTATCACGTTCGATGCGGCTCTGTAATTTTCGGGTACTAGCGTTTCCATTTGTTCAGCCATTTCTCTTTGGCTGGCCTCCATGTTAAGAGCTAGGGCTGTGGAGAGGCGGGCTCTTAGGTTGGAACCGAGGCCGGATTCGACGTGCGAGTGGAGTTCTTTTTTGTAGACGTTGAGTACGATTGGTTCCGGATGGAATGGTAAGTTGAATTCGTCTACTAGGGTGCTTAAGCGCCTGATTTCTTCGTTGAGGGCCTTGGATACTCTTTGTTCTACGTCGTCCACCATGTTTTTGATTTTTTGCTTCATCTGTTGGGTGATGAGCATTAGTTTTTCTTCTGTGTAGTTGATTTTGTCATGTAGCTCTTTCTTTTGGGACTGTTTATCTTCTTTTAATCGCTGAGCATCGCTGTAGATACCGTCCAAAATCTCTTTCAAATCACTAAAAAGGAAAACAATCACTGGGGCAATTCATATTAAGCCGAATTCTTTGGACATTGCAGACTTTACTGCTGATATAGGGCTTCCTATTTCGTTAACCTTTTTTGAAAAATAAATTGTTGTAGTAATTGAAAAATTTGAAAAAAAAAAGCAATAAAACATGGAGATTCACACAAACAGTATGCTAATACACACTCACAAGAAGATTCCAAAACTTGTGTCTATAGACAAAGTTCTGCAATTGTTTATAAACAAATGGGAAACAAATCACTTGTTTCAAAACTCTCATGAACAAGCAGCAATTTCACTGGTCTCTGCGTCACTTGTGTCTCAGAAACTAATTTACCTGAATTGTTCACCTGTGGACAAGTAAATTAGTTTCCGAGACACAAGTGAGTGCCTGACAAAGTCCCTAAACTATTTTGAGATTTGTTCGGGACTGTCTGCCGACAAAATCCCCGATTTGTTTGTAGACAGTCCCGTGATTTTGTCTATGAATGTGCACTAGTTTTTAGACAACAAAAACAAGGAATTAATACTGGGTATGCAATGGAAAGCTACAGAAGTTAAGCTAGTTTATTGTTTGATAAATATTAAACTAATTAATCAATCACTTCAAAAATTACCCCAATAGATTACGCATCAATACAAACAATGTCACAAAAATCTGCCCGAAATTACGACTTGTTCATATGAAATTAACGAAAGCATACGAACACTAATCAACGAAAGCATATAAACCCCAAGCAATGAAAGCATGCGAACACTAATCAACGAAAGCATATGAAAGCATGCGAGCACTAATCAACGAAAGCATATGAAAACATGCGAGCACTAATCAACGAAAGCATATGAAAGCATGCGAGCACTAATCAATGAAAGCATATAAACCCCAGGCAATGAAAGCATGCGAACACTAATCAACGAAAGCATGCGAGCACTAATCAACGAAAGCATATAAACCCCAGGCAATGACAGCATGGGAACACTAATCAACGAAAGCACATGAAAGCACGTGAACACTAATCAACGAAAGCATACGAACACAAGGCAACGAAAGCATACGAACACAAGCTAACAAAAGCATATGAACACAAACAAACAAAAGCATACAAATACAAACCAAAGTAAACAAATTATTTGTCAGTGACAAATTTAAATACTACTGAATCGAGTGAATCGAGTTACAAAAGAGTACAGACTCCAAGACAATAAAACAAAACCAAATATTTCCTATCATTTCGACCGAAGTCCTAACTCAATGTTTTAATCTCAGTTATCGATAACTCAACTTACTTGGCAATCAGTTTGCCTCTTTGCGAATGTTGCTCAAATTTGGTCTTGACGGCTGATTTGGAAATGCACTCTTCGAATTTTCTTTCGAAATCTTGAAATTCGAAGTACCTCGTTTGGAAACCTTCGGTTAATGGGGTCGAAGCGGTCTGGCCTTGTTCAGCTAAGCGAGCTTGGAGGACCTCTTTGGCGGATATGAAGAATATTCTTTCGTCGGCCTCTTTGGGGGTGCACACTTTCAATTCTTTGACTAGAAAATCGACAGCACGCTCTTGATGTTGCCTTCTGACCTGTTAGAGAAGCAGAGAGAAAGAGAGAACTACTAGAGAAAAGTAGATGGTAATGGCGTGTAATATGGCTGAATTTTTCACATAAAACACTGTGCTGTGTTACCTAAACTTTTTTATGCGTTCAAAAAAAATATATATATCAGATTGAGATGCCTTTGGCTTTCTGGATGCATGTCACTGTTAAATCTATCGCGGATAGTCAATTATGCAGTTTTGTTTGCATTTGAAATTCTAAAAAGCGTCAGTGTGTATGGAAATGGTTTTATTTTTGCTAATACAAAAATCATTTATAAAGAAATCATCTTTTAGAGGATTAAAAGTGAGATGATGGCAACTGCGTATTTTGCAAACGATTTATTAAGCTACGGCATGCCTCCTAAAAATTTATTGTTTTTATAAATCTTGATTTTCTTAAGCATCTTATCTTTATAGGATATACTTCGTCAAAGAAGGTGACATGGTCCAATCCCGGAAGAAGTATATCCTATACTGACTCTGGCTGCGGAAGCTTTCGTTATCATCCTATCTTTATATTTTAAATCCAAATTTTTATTAACTATTTAGGAATAGCAAGTCATAAGAAGACGTTTAAAAACATTTTAAAATTAATCTTTAAATTTGAAAGCTCAACTAACACTAAAATGGGATTGACGATGATATTTAACACAATCAACTCACCTCTTCCTGCTCATTGCAATGCTTATAACATGAAAAATGAGTAAAATTTTTGTCCAACTGTGTAACAATTATATATTATTTTAAACTAAATAATATTGAAGCTGTTGCTAACATAAAAAAATAAAATATAAGCAATGCAATCTAGGAAAATATGTGAGGTAACTATACCATAAAAAATAAAGCGATAAAATATTTTTTTAATCTAACAATTATAAGTCATATTAATTATTATGGGGGTGTGGTGATGGTGCGTGCATAAGCAGCTGCTAAATATATGCTCCATTAATAAACCCAAATTCTACGGGAATTAATGAGCGATTATTTCTGAAAATTGTGGTAAACCAAAGGTGTAAACAATAAGAACAGTGTAGTGATTAAAACAACACTAGAGACAAACAGATTAGTGCAATAATTAGTAATTTAAGGTAAGACGCTGCATTTGTATTAGCTCTGATAAGAGATAAGAAACCGTGACCTTCGAGGAGATAGTCCGGGGAACGGTTTCTTTCGTGGAAAAGACGTGCATCACAACATATAGTAATCAGATTAGGAATCAGCGCTGAAATAAAGCAATAAACATGGACAAGAATTATATGAGAGACGCCGACATGGAGGAGTCCTCCACAGACGAAGGAGGCAAGAGAAAAAGGGTACGAGAAGAAACCTTAACGAGAACAAAAAAATGTCGAGAACGCCAATAAAAACAAAAACAATTGATAACGAGGATAAGCTTGATCTTATACTAAGTATGATGCAGGATATAAGAGAAGAAATGCAAGAAATAAAAAATGAACAGAAAAAATACAATAACGACATTAGAAAAATCCAAATCGAAAACACCAAACTAAGAGAAGAAAACGAGAGAATTATAAAAGAAAACGAGAAAATGAAAAGGGATATAAAAATAATAAGCAATAATTTGGAGTGGATCGAAAAAGATAAAAGGAAAAATAACATAATTGTCAACGGTCTAACAGTAAATACAAACGACAATGCAATTTTAATTACAGAAATGGAAAATTTCTTTAAAGAAAAATTAGAAATACAAACCAAAGTTGAAGAAACTTACAACATTGGTAGAAATATATCTTGTGAAATTGCAAAATGAAAATGAAAAGAAACGGATTATGAAAAACAAATCAAAGCTTAGAAAAATTAATGAAAAAATTCTCATAAATGAAGACTTGACGCATAAAGAAAGGGAGAAGCAGAGACAACTAAAAAATAAAGCAGAAGAGGAGAAACGCATGGGTAAGAATATCAAAATGGGATATAACAAGATAATAGTTGATGGAGAAACTTGGAAATGGAACAAAATCAAGGAAAAATTAGAAAATACAAATTCAAAAAACTGAGCAATAAATCTAAAGAGGTAAATAGTATGATGACGAACAAGGCAATGAAAATGGATACGAAAACACAAAAAAACACAACAATAGAAAAAATAAATAAAAAGGAAAAAACAGGAAAAGAAATTTGGAAAGTGGGAACATGGAATGTTAGAGGACTAAGGGGAAAAGAGGAGGAACTAATAGAAGAATTTGAAATGACAGGGATACAAATATTAACAATAACAGAAACGAAGAAGAAGGGGCAAGGGGAACTAGTGCTAGAAAATGGACACCTTTTAATATACAGTGGAGTAGAACAAAATAAACATGCTGCGGCAGGGGTTGGGTGCATAATAGAGAAAGGATTAGTTGATAATATACTAAATTGGGAAGGCATTTCTGAAAGAATACTAAAAATAGAATTTGATGATATATATGGGGAACGAATATGCATAATAATAGTGTATGGACCAAATGAAGATGATTTAGCGAGTAATAAAGATCAATTCTGGGAGGAACTAACATTGGCCACAGAGACAGGTAAAGGTAAAATTATCGTAATGGGAGATTTTAACAGTAGGGTGGGTAAAAGAGAGAATAGAAATGTAAATGTGATTGGAAACTGTGGGGAAACAAAAATAAACAACAATGGGTTAAGAATGATAGAATATTGCATATTGAACGATCTCATAATAACAAATACGTTTTATGAACACCAGGATATACATAAATTTACAAGAATAGCGGAAAACAGAAAAGAAAAGATCCATAATTGACTACGTACTTGTTCAAAGAAATAATAGGAAATCGATCACGGATGTAAGAGTCAAAAGAAGTGCGGAAATATTTAGTGATCATTACCTGGTTGTAGCAAAAATTAGGAAAAAGAAGAGGTGTAGGAGTGACAACGAACGACACGAAACTGCACCAGTAAAAAAAGAAAATATTAAAACATACAGATTAAGAGAAAAAGATATAGCAAACAGTTATCACCAAATTCTTGAGGAAAAAATAAGTAATATAGAAAAGGAGATTGAACAAAAAGATATTGAAGACATATGGCAAATATTTAAGGAGGTAGTAATAGAAGCAGCTAAACAAGCATGTGGCACGATTACAACCAACGCCAATAAAAAGTTAACTGCCTGGTGGAACGATGAAATCAAAAAAGAAGTTAAATTAAAAAAACAAGCGTGGAAAGAGTACTTAAATAATAACACCGCACAAAAATACACTTTGTATAAGGAGAGAAGAACCAAAGTAAAAAAAATGGTTTTGGAAGCTAAACAGAAGGCATGGGAATGTTTTGGGGAAAAATTGGAGGAGACAAATAAAGGAGATTGCAAGCTATTTTATAAAGCAGTGAAGACAATAAGAAAAGGAAAAGAAAAATTGACGACTATAACAAGCAAAGAAGGCGCGTTGCTAAAAGATGAGAATTTAATTATGAACAGATGGAAAGAATACTTTTACGAACTATTAAATCCACTGGAAACAGAGACACAAGAAGGCAAAGAAGTAACAACAATTGACACAATAGCAGATGAAGAAATTGAAGTACTTACGATAGAGGAAGTTGAAGAAGCAATCAAGGCAACAAAATGTGGAAAAGCACCCGGACATGATGGAATAACACCAGATATGATTAAACACATGGGAAAGAAAGGTGTAAAACTCTTGTACAACATTTGTAATAAGGCATGGATAAAAGGAAACATACCTAAAGATTGGGGAATAGATGTTATTATGCCCATATATAAAAAGGGAGATAGAAAACAATGCCAAAATTATCGAGGTATAACTTTATTGAGCACGGTAGCAAAGATATATGAAAGGGTGTTAGCAAACAAGCTCCGTTTAGTCATAGAAACGCAATTAAGTGTATCCCAAAGTGGATTTAGAAGAGGCCATAGTATATAGCACCATATATTCACGATGAAACAACTTACGGATAAAATATTAAGACAACGGAGAGAGGCATATCTAGCGTTCATTGATCTTGAAAAGGCTTTCGATAGAGCACCCAGAAAAGAAATATGGATAAGTTTGGAACAACGAGGAGTCGGCCGAAAATTAATTGCTGGAATAAAAAGCATATATGAGGAAAATGCAAATTACGTCAGAACGCGAAATATGCAGTCTTCTACTTTCTACACAAGAGATGGTTTACGACAGGGAGGAGTACTTAGCCCATTACTATTCATTATCCTGATAGATGACATACTCAAACAAACATGTACTAAAACAACAGGCCTACAAGTAGGATACTACAATCTACAAAAAGTCTGTATAAAAGAATGTGCATTTGCAGATGATATAGTAATAGTGGCCAATTCACCCGAAGACCTACAAACTAACTTAGAAATATGGAAAGATGCTCTAGAATCTAAGCAAATGAAAATAAATGTCAATAAAACAAAAGTAATGGCGATAACAGAAGATGAAAATAAAAAAATAAATATACGATTGGAAAATAAGGATATACAGCAGGTCAAGGAATTCAAATATTTAGGAGTAATAATAGATAATAAAGGAAATCAGGATAGGGACATCAATGAACGAATAGAGAAAGCACTTAAAGCATATTACAGTATGTGTGCAACCATAGTCAAGAAGAAAGAAATATCCAAAAATACGAAAATGTTGGTATACAAGACTATCTTCCAGCCGATACTACTATTTGGAAGTGAAACCTGGGTTTTAACGGAGAGAATGAAAAGCCGGATACAAGCAGTCGAGATGAAGTTCTTAAGAGCGACAACGGGAATAAGTAGAAGAGATCGAATAAGAAATCAAAAAGTGAGGGAAGAACTGGATGCTAAGCCTGTATTAGAAATTGTCGAAGAAAAACAATTAGGTTGGTGGGGACATATACAAAGAATGAAAGATAACATGCAAGTAAAGAAAATATGGGAAGCAAGAACATCGGACCGGAGACGTAGAGGCAGACCTAAAAAAAGATGGGATGACATCATTGATAAATTAATCCGAAAGAGACAATTAAACCTAAACGAAGCAAAAATTTTAGCGCTAAACAAAAAGGAATGGAAAAAATTTTGTGAATAAAATAGAGAATACCGATCCCAACACCTTATGGTATAAGGGAATTGATTATATGTATATATTAATTATTATGATTCTGTATCACTGAAAAAAGTAAAGAGACTTTAGGTTCAAGTGTAGTTAATTTTAAACCCAATTGTTACCAAAAATGATCTTATGAAGAAAAATGTACACAAAATTTCGAATTTATCTCAAAATGTACCTCAAACTTTCGAATTTATCTTAAGCTTTCGAATCTATCTCAAGCTTTCGAATGTATCTCAAGCTTTCGAATGTATCTCAAGCTTTCGAATGTATCTCAAGTTTTCGAATGTATCCCAAGCTTTCGAAGTTATCTCAAGCTTTCGAATTTATCTCAAGCTTAATCTCAAGCAAATTTATCTCGAGCCATATTATACATCATGAAATGTTGATCTGCAAAATCTCAACATTAAACCCAACTTTTTCTTAAAAATTCAAATTTCAATTCCCAAGATGAAGTCCTAATTTGGCGATTAATTTGGAAATTTGGTAGGTTTATACAGGAAATTAAAAAAAAACTTCGACTTCAGATTTTTAGATTTATTCGGGAAATTTTTAAAGAAACCTCGATTGACCACAACATTTTTACTTTTACTGCAAATTTCGAGAACGTAATTTCAAAAATAAATCTTTAGACTCTTGTTCGCACACTTTGATGTCCAATCCGAAAATGTTAATATTGTAACGCAATGTAAATAGATGAAATAGGATTTAGGATAGAATTGTAGAATTTAGTAAATAAAAAAGGTTTCTAGAAGGTTCTGATAAGGGGAAAGCGGCCGCGATAACGAAACAAACGGCAGATAAGCGTTCCAGAAATTTCGGCATTCGAT
This sequence comes from Dastarcus helophoroides, assembly GCA_028583605.1. Classification (NCBI taxonomy): domain Eukaryota; kingdom Metazoa; phylum Arthropoda; class Insecta; order Coleoptera; family Bothrideridae; genus Dastarcus; species Dastarcus helophoroides. Next base: position 22,149,486 of record CM053332.1, on the reverse strand, counting down.
AAGCCTTATCTGCCGAAGATTCTGGAAGAACGCGGGCCGAAACTATAAAAAGGCGGTCAGTTTTCCCTCGAGTCAGTCAGTTAGAATCAGTGCAATTAGTAAGTTAGTAGAAGTGAGTTAATTGTAAATTGTGGTGATTCAAGTTGAGTTCAGTAATAAAGTGGGAATAAATCCATCACGTGTATCAATTCGAACCGATAACGCACGTAACATTTGGTGTCAGAAGCGGGATTGTTCGTGGATTGTGCTTTATTACTCGAAAAAAAATTCGTGCCAGGTGTCGTAGTTGACGTTATCTCGGACCTTTTAAACTGTTAAATAGTTATACGAGGCGCGTCAAATAAATTCGTGAACATTCAAATACGCTTATGGATACGAGATTAAAATCGGCCAAAATGGAACAACAAATGCAAGCGTTATTCGCAATGTTTAAAGAACACGATGAAGAACGAAGACGACAAGATGAAGAACGAAGACGGCAGGAGAAAGAACAGGAAGAAGAACAAAGAAGACAAGAAAAAGAACAAAAGCAAGAACGAAGACGACAGGAAAAAGAACAGGAAGAAGAACGAAGACGACAAGAAAAAGAACAGGAGGAAGAACGAAGACGACAAGAAAAAGAACAAGAGGAAGAACGAAGACGACAAGAAAAAGAACAAGAGGAAGAACGAAGACGACAAGACAAAGAAGAAAGACGACAAGAAAAAGAACAGGAGGAAGAACGAAGACGACAAGAAAAAGAAGAAGAAGATCAGAAAAGGAATGCAGAAAAACAAGAATTGCATAGTCTACTAGCAAATATAACTGAAAAATGAAAGATGGAAGAAGTGAAAGAACAAATTACTGGAATAAGAGAAGAAATGCAGGAAGAGATTGGCGAAGTCAGGGAAGAAATTGGAGAAGTAAAAGAAAAATTCAACAGCAAGCTTCTTGATTTGGAAAATACAACACAGAAAAAGTTCAGCAACATCGAAAAAAACATGAAGAAGTTGCTAAGTGGACAAGTCACACAACACGAATCCGAAAGTGTACCCGCTATCTCTTCCCAAAAAGTGAAACCTCCGACCTATGATGGGAAAACATCCTTCCAGACCTACAGAAAACAGTTCGAAGCTGCTGCTAAGGCAAATCGGTGGACGGAAGAAGCAAAGGCAACCTCATTAGTGGTATCCCTGCGCGGAGATGCTCTGGAATTACTCCGAACTCTATCGGATCAAGAACAAGCCAATTATGAAGATCTAGTTAGGGCTTTAGAGCTAAGATTTGGGGACCACCATTTGCAGCAAGTCGTCCAGTCGCAGCTGCTAGTAAGAAGGCAGAAAAGTGGCGAAACCCTGCAAGAATTCGAGGCTGACGTGAGAAGACTGGCGTATATCGCCTACCCAACAGCACCAACCGACTTTCTGGAACTCCACGCAGTTAGAATCTTCATAGAAGGAATAAGAGACCCGGAAGTTCAGAGAGTGATACGCCTGTCAAACGTCCGAACGTCAAGGGAGGCACTGATTAGAGCTTTGGAGGTTGAAGCTGCTTATAAGGTTTCAGAGCCAGGGGCGTCACGGAGAATTAGGAAAGTTGACATCGAAGAGGCTGCGAATGACACTGATCTCGCAAACATAAACACCAGCATGAAGGAAATAAGCGCTAACACGAAGGAAATCAAGGGAATGAACGCAAACATAGGCGCTAGCTTAAAGAAAATGGACGCGAGCATCCAAGAACTGGTAGGAACTCTTAAAGGCAGATCCAACAGAAGCACATGTTACAACTGTGGCAAACCGGGGCACTTCAAGAAAGACTGCAGGTCGGCCCCAAGAAGTCGACAAGCCCCACAGCAGGAAAACTAAAATCAGCCAGTGGGAAGGGGCACTCACTGGCTGGTGTCGAGCAACGAGCCCCCAAAACTCTTTCCATCAAACAGATAAAGAGGACCATGGAAAGTTTGGTAGTGCCAGCCAGCGTAGATGGAAGGAATGTACAGGCAACAGTGGACACAGGCGCCATGGTTACTTTGGCACGAAGGAACATCCTACCGTTGCAACCGAAGGTACTGTCGCAAAGAATGGTCCTCAGAACGGTTACGGGAGATACTGCGCCAATTATAGGAGAGGCAGACGTCATGATTGGTCTGGGAAAACTAAGGATTTCGCATCGGGTGTTGGTGGCAGATATCGAAGACGAACTGATTCTGGGGATGGACGTAATCAGGCAACATGGCTTTACTTTCGACCCAGCGCAGAACATTTTAAAGATTGGAAATGAAGAGCTTGTCCTGACTACACCAAAGGACACTCCAAAGGAGGTAAGACTGTTTGCCTGCGAAACAGCTGTAGTGCAGGGAAGCAGCGAGAAGACGGTTATGGCTGTGATGGAAGGAGATTTGGGCTGCTGCGTTGGATTAGTGGAACCGACTTATGACATTTCCAAGAATTTGCTAGTGGCGAGATCCGTGGTTAAAGCATCTCAGAAGGTACCTGTGAGAGTTGCCAATGTGTTCCCAACAGCACGCTCAATCAAAAAGGGTACTACTCTGGCGGTATGTACCCCGGTAACCTCAATAAGCTCCTTGGGAGACAGTTGTGCGCCAGTTCAGAAAACGAAGGTTGGGCAAGTCAAGTTGGAAGTGGACTTGAAACACTTGTCCAAGGAAGAAGTAGTTTTGGCTAGGTCATTTCTAAAGAAAAACCACGGCGTTTTTACCGATGGAGACCGAAATCTAGGAAGGACCGACGTAGTTCGACACAAAATCAACACCGGCGATGCAACACCTATTCGTCAACCCCCTAGAAGATTACCGGTGGCCAAGCAAGAGGAAGTCGCGGGACTGGTTAAGAAGATGATGAAGGATGGAGTCATCGAGGAGTCCAATAGTCCATGGTCTTCCCCTGTAGTCTTGGTTACAAAGAAGGACGGGTCAACAAGATTCTGTGTCGACTACCGGAAATTAAACGACGTCACTAAAAAGGACAGCTACCCCTTGCCAAGAATTGATGACACCCTAACGACCTTGTCTGGGTCCACCTGGTTTTCAACTTTGGACTTGAAAAGTGGATATTGGCAAGTGAGCATAGACCCCGACGACAAAGAAAAGACGGCCTTTTCATCTGGGAGTGGATTATATCAGTTCACGGTTATGCCTTTTGGACTATGCAACGCACCGGCTACTTTCGAACGTCTAATGGAACTGGTACTTCGAGGACTCACTTGGAAAACCTGCTTGGTTTACCTAGATGACGTCATGGTGATGGGCAAGAGCTTTAAAGAACATTTGGAAAATCTTCAAGAAGTTTTCGACAGATTAAAGCAAGCCAACTTAAAGCTGAATCCAAAGAAGTGCTCTTTGTTCCAAAGGAAAGTAGAATTTTTGGGTCACACTGTATCAGCCGCAGGAGTTGAAACAAATATCAGCAAGACTCAAGCAATTCGTGACTGGCCAAGACCCAAAGACAAACATGAACTGAGGAGTTTCTTGGGGCTGTGTACCTATTACAGAAGATTTGTGAAAGGTTTCGCCAACATCGCTGCGCCGTTGCATCAACTAACGGAAGGAAGAAGGCCGTTCGTCTGGACTCCAGACTGTGATACCGCTTTCCGAAAATTGAAGTCCGCCTTGTGTACAAGCCCTATCTTGGCGTATCCTCAGCAGAATGGGAAGTTTGTGTTAGACACAGATGCCAGCAACGTCGGCATTGGAGCTGTGCTGTCCCAAGTTCAAGGCGGTGAAGAAAGAGTAATCGAGTATTACAGCAAGATCCTGACGAAGCCGGAGAGGAACTATTGCACCACCAGGAAGGAACTACTTGCGATAGTGAAGGCCGTGGAACACTTCCACAAGTATTTATATGGGCAAGAATTCCTTATCAGGACAGATCATTCGGCACTTTCTTGGTTACTCCGAATGAAGAACGCGGAGGGACAGACGGCTAGATGGTTAGAAAGGCTTCAGCAGTATCACTTCAAGGTGCTTCATCGACCGGGACGACAGCATAACAACGCTGACGCTTTGTCCAGAAGACCTTGTGGTGATTGCAAACACTGCAAACGAGTTGAGGACCATGAGGACATGGTGGATATAAGGGTCACTTCTGTCCAGCCAGAAGACGAATGGACTGTTGAAGGTCTTCGGAAGCTACAGAGGAGCGACGCTGATATCGGACCCATATTGGAATGGAAAGAAGCTGGAGACAGACCGGAATGGCAAGAAGTTTCCGACAGAAGTCCAGCTCTTAAGAATTTGTGGGCTCAATGGGAATCCCTCCAGGTCGAGGACGGGGTACTGAAGAGAGCATGGGAAAGCGCGGATGGAAAGCGTGTCAACTTGCAGTTGGTGGTGCCTCAGGAGAAGATTCCACAGGTCTTGTGGGAGGTGCACAATGGGACCTCTGGTGGACACCTAGGGATGAACAAGACCCTGGAGAAGGTTCGAAAACGGTTCTATTGGGTTAACTGCAGGGAGGACGTCGAGCGGTGGTGTCGGAAATGTGTCACCTGTGCTGCATCCAAGGGTCCCCGTACGAGAACCAAAGGGGCCCTGAAGCAATATAATGTGGGAGCTCCATTTGAAAGAATTGCAATCGATGTGGCAGGACCATTCCCAGTTTCAGACGATGGAAACAAGTACATCCTGGTGGCCATGGATTATTTCAGTAAATGGCCTGAAGCTTATGCCATCCCGAACCAGGAAGCCACCACAGTCGCAAGGGTTCTTGTGGACAACTTCATCTGTCGATTTGGTGTTCCCTTGGAACTACACTCGGACCAGGGAAGGAACTTTGAATCGGGGGTTTTCCAAGAGGTGTGTCGTCTTCTTGGAATAAGAAAAACTCGAACAACACCTCTTCATCCACAGTCTGACGGAATGGTGGAGAGATTTAACAGGACCTTAGAGGAACATCTTTCGAAGGTCGTTTCCAAACATCAGACCGACTGGGACCGACATCTACCACTGTTTCTGATGGCTTATCGCGCGGCAACTCATGAAACTACAAGTCAGACTCCGGCAAAAGTGATCTTCGGGAGGGAACTGCGGCTTCCGTGTGACTTGGTGTTTGGATCACCAAGGGAGGTCCCCAGGGAAACGATGGGTTTCGTAGATGACTTGAGGGAAGCGATACTGGAGACGCATGCTCTGGTGCGGACGAAGATCAACTTGGCGATGGACCGGATGAAGGCCAGGTATGACGTGAGTGCCAATCATGGTGGTTTCAGTGAGGGCGAGTTGGTATGGCTATACAACCCTCAGCGAAAGAAAGGAGTTTCGCCAAAGTTTACGCCATCTTGGGAAGGGCCGTACAAAGTGCTGAAGAGGATCAACGACTTGGTATACAGGATCCAGCGTAGCTCCAGGAGTAAAATGAAAGTAGTACACCTTAACAGACTATGCAAATTTAGTGGTGAAGTGACTGATTGGAACTGATCGGGACGATCATTTCTAAGGGGGAGGCAGTGTAACGCAATGTAAATAGATGAAATAGGATTTAGGATAGAATTGTAGAATTTAGTAAATAAAAAAGGTTTCTAGAAGGTTCTGATAAGGGGAAAGCGGCCGCGATAACGAAACAAACGGCAGATAAGCGTTCCAGAAATTTCGGCATTCGATAAGCCTTATCTGCCGAAGATTCTGGAAGAACGCGGGCCGAAACTATAAAAAGGCGGTCAGTTTTCCCTCGAGTCAGTCAGTTAGAATCAGTGCAATTAGTAAGTTAGTAGAAGTGAGTTAATTGTAAATTGTGGTGATTCAAGTTGAGTTCAGTAATAAAGTGGGAATAAATCCATCACGTGTATCAATTCGAACCGATAACGCACGTAACAATATTAAAAAAAAAATAAAGAATTCAGGGGACAAGATTTGTATTTCAAGAATCATATAATTTTCGATTTTATTGAAATTTTCATGTTTTCGCTTGAAGTTTTAGACTTTTAAATAGAAACTGTTGGTGGAACGAACTGGTCCTTGGTTATGTTCAAAAACTTTTCCAGACGTAAGGTTATGACCCGAAGAAGTATGAAAATATTGAAAATTTTCGAAAATTACAGAATTGAAAGTAAAAATTTCAAGAATAATACAAAAGTTTCTATTGATCCACAAATTTTGTCGCCTGAAACCAAGAAAGATTAAAAAACTGAGCAACTGTTGTTGTGTTTTTTAATCTTTCTTGCATTTCAGGCAAGACTGACCACAAATGAAACTAGTCCATTCTAAAACTTCAAAAAATTGCCCAACTTTTGCGGAAAAATTTTCAACTTTCTTATGTTGTTGAGATTTTTACAGTCGACTTCCTACTTTTTGATTTTGACAGTAAAAACTTCTATTTATTCAAATTTCTCTTTTTCAGTACACAGAATTACAACCAATGCCACATCGCTCTATTTTTGTATAATCTTTAGATACAATGCCCCATTGGGCGAATCTACTTACTTGATCTAAGAATTCTGGTTCTGTAGCTGAAGCATCCCATCGATTGTTTAGGATAAAAATATTTGGTTTCGAGAGTCGAGTCGATACTTTATGGAAAAAGTTCTTTTCCTAAAAAATTAACCTTATGAAAATAAAGACGAATTATCTTAATCTAACAATAAGATGACTGTAGACTATAGACACTGTTCAGGATCTGTATCCGTCCGTGCTTTTAACATATTAAATTAATAACATTTATCCGGTAAATTGATATATTCAAGATATGTGATGCATTTCGGTTAACAAACGTTAAATTTCATAAATTGAAATAGAAATCTTGTCCCCTGAAAACAAGAAAGATTAAAAAACATAACAGAGGCTGCCCTAACGCGTTTCGAATAGCCAAGCTATCATCTTCAGCTTGGTTTCAGAGATTTGAAAATGATAGCTTGGGTATCGAAGCGCGTTAGAGCAACCTCTGTTGTGTTTCTTAATCTTTCTTGGTTTCAGGGAACAAGTATTGTATTTTAATTTTTAAAGATAACCAAGGACATCAAAAAAAAAGTTAAATTTCATGTTGAAAACACAGTTACCCAGATCAGATGACCTTAAACAGACACTTCATAATGAAAATAACTTGCTACAGCAACTCTATACATAAAGTTGAAAATTGAAAAAAATGCTTAACTTACAGTAACCATTAGAGTGGATTCGGCGTTGGCTACGAGCACAAATACGTCGGCATCCAAACAATGTTTATCGATCCACTCATCCAAATTGGGAGTAACATCGACCCCAGGGGAATCCACGAAAACTACATCATCTCTAAGCAAAAGGCACCGATGGCGCGGCCAAAAAACCTTCACCAATTCATTCTCCTTGAGTTTTTCCTTGCAGAGTGCATGCGCCAGCTGCCCAACAGATTCCACCGCCGAATGCTCCGTTGAACCCTCCAGGACGATATAAGGTTCATCAGTGGGGGAACCCTCCACCTAGAACATTGACATCTGCAGTGCGATTTTAAAATACCTCAGAATCAGTGGCGGCTCGTAGCCAAAACTAATGGGGGTGCTGCGACAATGTTTAGTGTTTTACATTTGATCCAAAATGTCAATTTCTTCAAAATTTTAACTTTTTAAAATTTCGACATTTTCAAAATGTAACTTTTCGAAAATTTTAAATTTCTTAGAAAACTTGACAATGAAAATTTTTGAATAATGTCGCGTTTTTTGAAAGACTGGATTTTTTCTAAATTTCGATTGTATTCCAAAATTTAGACTGTTTTCTTGTAATTTCAACTTTATTTTATTCTTAAGTATTGACTTTTCCGAAAATTTGTATATACACTTTTAAAAATATCTCCACTTTAGAAAATATTTAAACTTTTCGGTGTTTTCTTTTTTTTTTAATTTTTTTCTGAAAATTAAGTACATTTTTTTTTAATTTTCATCCTTTGAAAAGTTTTACGTTTTCTGAAAATTTGCATTTATAACTTTTGACTATTCTTGAACTGGTCTTTTGACTTTTTAAATTTTCGACCTTTTTCAAAGTGTTATCATTTTTTTTTTGAAAAATTATAATATTTTTATTGAAAATTGCGATTCCTACTAATTTCGACTGTTTTTTAAATGTCGACCATTTTTCAAAATTTCGACTATTTTTGCAAAGTTTTGATTTTTTGAAAATGGAGATATTTCATAAAATTTCAATCTTTTTTAAAAAATCTTCAACCTTGGTTCAAAATTTTAAGTACCAAAAATTTAAACTTTTTTAAAATTTTAACTTCTTAGTATTTCGACTTTTGAAAATCTCGATCTATTTGATAATTTTTGACTTGTTTTCAATATGCCAGCTTCGAAAATTTTGGTTTTTATTGAGTGAAAGTTCCCAATTATTCAAAATTTAAACTGTTTTAAAATTTCGAATTATCTTAAAAACTTGATAATTCTCAGATCTATTGAATGTGTCTACTTTTTCAAAGTTTTGATATTTTTTTTAATTTAAACTATACAATTTCGACCTATTTGTTTGAAAATTTCATTTTCAAAATTTTGACTTCTTTTGGAAATTTGAAAGTTTTTGAAAAATTTTTGGATTATCCTTAAATTTTTTATACATTTTACATATTCCTCAAAATTTAGAAAGTTCAGTGTCAACAAATTTCGATTTTTTTGTTGAAAATTTTAAGTTTTTAAATCTGCACTTTTTCGGTTTTTTCAAATGTCCGAATTTTCCAAAATTTTAGCCATTTTTCAAAATTAAAAATTTTTGAAACACTTAAAAATTTCGATTAATTTTTTTAATTTCAACTATTTCAAAATTTCGACATTCTTTGCAAACTGTCGATCCTTTATTTAAAAATTTTGATTTTTCTTTTAAGTGAGACATTTCTTAAAAAATCATTTTGAATTTTTCGACCAATTCGTAAAATTTCGAATTTTTCTAAAAATTTCGACTCCATTTCAAAACGTCGACTTTTTTTTCTTCAAAATTTCGATTCTTTATGAAAACTTGACTTTTTTTAAAGGGTCGAACTTTTTTCAAAATATTATTTATAATTTTTTTCGAACATTTTCAACTAAATCTTCAGCTTTAAAAAAATGAGTTTTTATTTTAAATTTTTTCAATTTTAAATTTGAACTACTCAAAATTTCGACTTTTTCCATAATCTTACCTTTTCAAAATTTCAACCTTTTAGATAATAACGAATTTTTTGATTATTTTAAGTTTTATTCAATATTCAAAAATTAATCTCTTTGAAAATTTAATTAAAAATTCTGCAATTTATTTTAAATGTCGATATTTTTCCAAAATTTTGCCTTTTTCCATTCGCAAAATCATTTAAAATGTCGACTATTTTAAAAATTATTTTTTTTTAAATATTAACTTTTCTCAAAATCCTTATTTTTCTTTGGAAATTTCACTGTCTAGGAAAATTTCGAAGTTTTTAAAAATTTCACTTTTTTTCAAATTTTGGCTTTTCTGATAACTTTGGCTTTATTTTTTATAATTGGTAATTTTTTTCTTTTTAAATTTAAACTTTTTGATATTAATATTATATTTATTATTTATTTATTACTATATTAAAATAAATATTACTCCTAGTAACGATTTTTAAAATTGTGTCAAGCTTTAAAACAAATTTTGGTTTGGTGGAACGGACTACTGGTCCTTGGTTATCACTTGTATTTCAACGAGATACGCTATCGAAACGCGTTAGAGCAACCTCTGTTGTTTGGTGGAACGGACTGGTCCTTGGTTATGTTTAAAAATTGAAATACAGAACTTGTCCCCTGAAACCAACAAAGATTAAAAAACACAACAAAGGTTGCTCCAACGTGTTTTGACAGCCAAGCTGTCATCTACAGAGAGAAATTGAACAAATTTTGAAAAAAAACTTGCAGTTTATGTACAAATAAATTGTCAAAATTTAAATTTTAATCTCAAAATATTGACTTCAAGCATTAAATTGTTGATTAATTTTTTTCGCAACATTTTTATTTTCTAAATTTTGAGAGTTTTCTTGAAATGTTGACTCTTTTTCGCGAAAATTTCAATAATTCCCACTTTAAAAGTCGAAATTTTAGGAATATTTTTGACCAATAATTTATTTTTAAAAATTGTTTTTTTCTTTGATTCCTAAATTGTTCTTTATTTCAAAAGTTTTGTATACAAATAAGAAATTTCAACTTTTTCTTGAAATATGATCTCCTTTTTCTTCAAAATTTGCTTTTAACGAAATTCGAACTCGAGAATTTTAAGAATAAATTTAACATTTTTAGAAAAATTAGAAATTTCGATTCAGAATTTTCTTTGGTCCTACAGTAGCAGTAATTTTTTTTAGAGAAAATCAAATTTCAAAAAATGCTGAAATATACAAGGTTCATTTTTTCTTGAAATTTCAATATTTTTCTCAGTTTTTTTATTTTTATGCAAATTTGGAGTTTATTTTCTCTAAATTTATCTAGATACATAAAACAAAGTCGTGTTATTACACCATTTATAAGTCCAGAACGGCTAATTTATCTAGATACATAAAACAAAGTCGTGCTATTACACCATTTATAAGTCCAGAACGGCTAAACAGATTTTTATGTTCTTTAGCAGAATAAAGACTAAAATATTGAAACAATTCACATGTTTTATAAGGAATCCGTGTACAGCGCCATTCATAACAGGAACATGACAGAAGTGTACCGCAGCCTACACTAACAGTAAATGTGTTGTAATCAGTTTCCAATAGATGGCACTGCAACTGTTTTGATTATGGCCCGTTTTTAGCGGTTTTTCGCGCAGGATTCACCTAGAAACGGGTGAGCGTATTAAATATTTTAATGCAAAATTTAATTAGGCTAATGAGTTAACACAATATTCATTAATTTTAAAGTGGTACGAAGTTCGCCGGGGTCAGCTAGTAGTACTTAATAATTTTCAGAGTTTCTTATCAAAATTACAAAATAAAAAGAACTTTAAAACAATAACATTTCTGAAAAACTTTAACATTTCTACAAATTAGAGAAATCAAAATTTTTACAAGGAAAAATATTTTAAAGACAAAATCTCTGGCAAAAGTCGAGATTCTAAAAAAATTCCTTTGTATAAAATGTTTAGAGAAAAATCCAAATCTCACAGGAAAAAAAATCAAAATTTCTTAGAGGAAATCGAAGTTTGAGAAAAAAATGTAAAATATCTTTACAAAAAGGTTGATGTAGCGTACCTTCTAGGAATAATGTATCGGCGTAAACAGTATTATCATTACGTCTTACTGACCTTATCCGTCATTGGGATTTTACGATCTTTCTTACAAATATCACTAGAGTTTTGAGAAAAGTATTTACCCTGAAAGCCATTAGCATTATTTCTAGAAGACGTCAGAACCCCCACTTTTAGGAAAGTGGAGAAGAAAAATTCAACGATGAATTAGGGAGTTCTGTTCGGGTTTTCAATGTGGTTAGTCCATTTTTGTTATTATTCCTAGTTAATATAATGTTTAAAATATAATGTGGTTTTTGTGTTCTAATCGAACCAACCAAACATCGCTACAGTTAACGTTAAAATTTTACGAAAATAATCCAAGACTCGGTTATTTCATTTTAAAAAAAATATCGAAATGCGAAAGGAGTTGAAAATTAATTTATTTTTAAATGTCTTCGTTTTTTCTAAAATGTAGACATTTTTATAGAAATTTTAGGATTTTTTTGCTAAACATTTTTATCAAAATTAGAAAATAAAATGAACCGTGAAATATCAAAGTCTAGTGAAAAAACTTGACAGTTTTAAAGCAAATTAGAAGAACAGAAAAAAAATCTGGAGAGATTGAAATTTCCAGAAGAAATTTTGGGAACAAAATTTTCAGAAAAAATAGGAATTTATAAAAATTTTCTTTTTATAAAGTATTGAGGAAAAATGGAAACTTGACAGAAAAAAATTGAAATTTTCCTAAATGAATTGAAATATCTAGAAGAAACTTAACATTTTTATACAAAAAACTTAAAATTGAGATTTCAGGTAAAAACTCGAATATTCGCTATTATTTTTTTAAAGAAATATTAAAATGCAAAAAGAGTTGGATTTAGATTTTATTTTGAAATTTTAATTATTTACTCAAAATTTTTACAAAAATTAGAAAAAAAATTAAAATAGATTTTAAAATCTCGTAACTTCGAAAAGAAACTTAACATTTCTATAAAAAGAAATTAGAGAAGATTTAAAATCTCTACAAAAAATTATTTAAGGAAAAGTCTTCGGAAAATTTTGAGAAAAAACTCGTAAGCGAAATTGGGGGTGCTGCAGTTCCACAGTGCCTATACGGGAGCCGCCACTGCTCAGAATGATATTTGAGACTCCTTTACACATATTAAGCGAATGTCCGGCTCTGGCAAGGGACAGACATTCCAGCTTTGGGAATGCTCTGACTGAACCAAAGACAATAATGGAGACACCCGTAAAGGAGGTTCTGGAATTTTTCAAAATAACGGGCCTATTATGAGATAATCGTGGGGGGGGGGGGGCACAATAAGCGATAGCTTCAGTGCTGCAGGGATGACTGACCCCATAGTAATAATATTTGTTGAAATATGTGTTGTCAAAGAAAGGAACTAATGGTGCTACTGCTATGTTTCACTAGTACTAATTTGAAATACAAATCTTGTCCCCTGAAACCAAGACAGATTAAAAAATACAACAGAGGTTGCTCTAACGCGTTTCGATAATCGAGCTAACGCGTTTCGATAGTCGAGCTATCATCTTCAGAGAAATACTTGGTTATCGAAACGCGTTAGAGCAACCTTTGTTGTGTTTTCTAATCTTTCTTGGTTTCAGGGGATAAAATTTGTATTTCAATTTTTGAAAATAACCAAGGAACAGTCCGTTCCACCAAATTTTATGGGAAATTTCATGCTAATAGTGCTACTGCTTCCTATACTACTATTAATTGTACGGATAGTACGTAGTAGTAAAATACAGCAGCAGCAGCAGCGTTAGTCTCGAAATCATATATACTTGTAAGAAGCAATTTGTTGTATGCCCGATTCCGCTAGGAAGGACCTTATCCCTGAGCATGGCGTTTATAACCGAACTTTTTCCATTGGAGGTGCGTCCGAAGAAGGCGACTTTCATATGATCCCTGGTAAGGACGTCTCTGATACCGTGGACTTTGGCCACAAACTCCTCGATTTGTTTCACCTTCGCAATGTTAATTATCTCTTGTTCTTTTTCAATCTCTAAAAATTCCGTTAGAGTTATATTACATCTCGTAACTACAGAAAAAATGGACGAACCTTTCATATACTCCACCGTATCCTTAACATAGTCCTCGATTTCGCCGAATATGTCGTTGATCTTCTTCTTCGCTTTGACGAATATCTGCAAAGGCGAATTGTCCGTGACCTGTCTCGGCCCTCTGGGATCGAAAATTGGGGTAGGCCTGTTATGGGGGCCATCTCCGGACATTAGCGATATGGTACGATTCATGTAAGCGGCCATAACAAACGTGCGGGAGTGCTAGCTTTGCATTACAACAGAACCATGCGAAAGTGCTAACTGAAACAAAAACCGCAAATTAAAAACGTACAGCTACGAGAAAATTAAGTGGTGCTACCCTTTAAACCAGAATTTCCCAAATTTTTCACACGATAGAACGCAAACCAACGAGTCACTGTCTATCTTGTAACTAAAGAAAACTTAAAATACAAATCTAGTCCCCTGAAACCAAGAAAAATTAAAAAAAAACAACAAAGGTTGCTCTAATGCGTTTCAACAGCCATCAGCTATCATCTTCTTAGCTGTCGAAACGCGTTAGAGCAACCTTTGTTGTGTTTTTTAATCTTTTTTGATTTCAGGGGACAAGACTTGTATTTCAATTTTTGAAGATAACCAAGGACCAGTCCTTCCACCAGAAAAATCAAGGTTTTCAAAAAAATGAAGGTTTTTAAAAAAAGCAGCAAGAGTCCAAAAAATACGTTTTAAAAAAGCGAAATTCGCAAAAAAATTGAATTAAAAATAAAATTTGGAAAATCAAACATTTTTAAAGAAATCCGAAAAACGTCGAAAATTGAAAAAAAAATCGAAAATTTGAAAAACATGTTGAAATTGTCAATAAAGTTGAAATTTTCATACAAGTAAACTTTTGAAAAATGTCGAAACTTTGGACCGTTGAAAATTGTGCGAAAAAAATTTTAAAACAAAAGTCGAAATTTTGTTAAAAAATTCGAAATTTGGAAACAACGTCGGAATTATAGAAAAAAATTTTCGATAAAATTTAAATGACTGATATTTCAAAATTTCCAAAAAAGGTCGCAAAGTTCAAACCTTTGAAAGATCGAAGTCAACATTTTAAAAAGTAAAAATTTTGAAAAACATCGAACATTTCGAAAATCTAAAAGTCCAAATTCTGAAAGGAGACGTTCTAATTCTGCAACAAAAACCGTAAACAAAAATGTCAACCTTTTAAAATACTCGAAATTTTTTAAAAAAATTGGAAGCTTGAAAACTGAAAGTTTCATAAAAAGTTGCTATTTTCGAAGTTTAATTAAAAAAAAGCCGAAATTTTAGATAGAAGTAAGAGTTTTTTATTAAATATCGAATTTTGAAAAACTAGGAAAAATGAAGAGATTTTAAAAAATGAATTTATCCAATTCGGAAAAAGGGAGAAATTTCGAAAAAAATTAATTTATCGAAAGTTCTCAAAAAAGGCAAAATTTTAGAAAAAAAAAACGTCGAATTTCGACAATAGATTGAAACTCGAAACAAATTTAAAAACCTGAAATTTTTACACAATTTTGAATTTTTTGAAAAATTGCAAAATTTCGAAAAGAGAAATTGTAAGAATAAACTGAAAGCTTAAAAAAAATGTTGAAATTTAAAAAACTTTAAGAGCTCGAAATTTCGATAAAAAAATTTACAATTTTCCAGAGAAAGTTAAATTTTGAGAATAAAAGAATTTCGAGAACAAGACGACGATTTTAAAAAAATCCAAATTTTCAGATAAATTCGAATTTTGAGAACATTTGTCAAATAATTTCGAAAGAAAATTCCAAGAAAATTACGAGAAAAGCTTTTAACTTTAAAAAACGTCAGAATTTCCCAGAACAAGCCGAATTTTGAGAAAAAGAAAGAGATTTAGAAAAAAAATTTGGGAAAAGTGATTTAAAAAAAATGAATTGGTCCAAAGTTCTCAAATAAGGGCAAAATTTCTGAAATAAAAAACGTCGAATTTCCGCAATAGATTGAAACCCAAAACAAATTTAAGAAACTTGAAATTTTCAGATAAGAGAAATTATAAAAATAAACTGGAAGCTTAAAAGAGTGTCTTATTTTAAAAAAGTCGAAGTTTTTCTGAGAAGTAGAAAAAAGTCAAATTTTAGGAAAAATTTCAAGCACAAAGTCAACATTTTAAGAAAAGTTCCACATTTCGATAACAATTTACAATTTTCCAGAGAAAGTTAAATTTTGAGAATAAAAAAATTTCGACAACAAGACGATTTTAAAAAATCCAAATTTTCAGATAAATTCGAATTTTGAGAACATTTTTCAAATAATTTCGAAAGAAAATTCCAAGAAAATAACGAGAAAAGCTTTTAACTTTAAAAAACGTCAGAATTTCCCAGCAAAAGCCTAATTTTGAGAAAAAGTGATTTAAAAAAAAATTGGAAAAAGTGATTTAAAAAAAATGTCCGAAGTTCTCAAATAAGGGCAAAATTGCTGAAAAAAAAAACGTCGAATTTCCGCAATAGATTGAAACCCAAAACAAATTTAAAAAACTTGAAATTTTCGGATAAAACAGAAATTGTAAAAATAAACTGGAAGCTTAAAAGAGTGTCTTATTTTAAAAAAGTCGAAGTTTTTTAGAGAAGTAGAAAATTAGAAAATTGTCAACAAACCATAAAAATTTAAATATTTCCAAACTAGGCCGAAGAAATGTTAAATAAATTGAAAAAACATAATATTTCCGATCAATAAGGGTCTACCATGAAAAATAAGTAGAAAAAAGTCAAATTTTAGGAAAAATTTCAAGCACAAAGTCAACATTTTAAGAAAAGTTCCACATTTCGATAACAATTTGCAATTTTCCAGAGAAAATTAAATTTTGAGAATAAAATTGAAATTTCGAAAACAAGACGAACTAAAAAAAACTCCAAATTTTCAGACAAATCGAATTTTAAGAAAATTGGTAAAATAATTTCGAAAGGAAAGGGAATGTTAATAAAACTTCCAATTTCGAGAAGTGTTAAACTTTAAAAAAACGTCAAAATTTCCCAGAGTAAGTCAAATTTTAAGAAAAAAAATCAAATTTTGAGATTTGAAAATAAATGAATTTCGTTCGCGTTCGAAATAAAGGTTGATATTTCAGGAAAAATTTGAATTTTGAAAAAAGGAGATTTCGAAAAATATGAATTTATCAAAAGTTCTCAAAAAACCAAATTTTATAAAAAAAAACGTCGAATTTTGACAATAGATTGAATCCCAAAATAAATTTTAGAAAAAACCCAAAATTATTAGACAAATTTGAATTTTGCGAAAAATTGTAAAATCTCGAAAAAAACTAAAGAAACATTTTTTTTAGAAATTTCGGGTTCTTTCACAAAATGCCAACCATTTAATGAGGATTTCTTAACATTTTTCTTAGCATTTCGACTGTAAACAAGAAATTTGATTTTTTTCTCGAAATTTCGAAAACTCAGAAGTTTTTGCAAAATTTGTTTTGAAATTTCCAAGCGTACCCATTCAAGTCTTTTCTTAAAACTTCAACTTTGTAATTTGATTTCAAATTTAAACTCAAAATTTCGACGTTTCCTCCAAATTTCAATTTGTATCTAAATTTCAATTTGTATCTCAATTTCAATTGTAAATGTGAATTTTCGACTTTTTTTTTCCCGAAATTTCAAGTTTAAACTCGATTTTTTTCTACAAATTTGATATTAATTGAAACCAGTTCAATTCAATTCGAACAATTCAACTGATTTTTTTTACAAATTTTGAAATCTTTATCAAAACGATTTTGTTATCAAGTTTTCTTTCAAAATTCTGGGTGAAAACTAAAACTTTTTAATTTGTTCCTAAAATTTCAACTTCACGCTCAAAATTTCAATGTTTTCTCTAAATTTTAACTTTTATTATCTCAAAACTTCAATTTAAAAGTAAAATTTCGACTCTTTACTCGAAATATTATTTTGCAATTTTTTTCATTCTCGTTGTCGTTTTTGTTTAAACTTTTTTAATATTTATTCTAAAAAATTTCGATGTTATAACTTGAAATTTCCATTCATGGTTTGAAATTTCAAATTTCAGTTCTAGGTTTCATATTTTAACTCAAAATACCGAGTGGAAATCAGAACATTGAATTTTTTTCTAAAATTTTGACTTTAAACTCGAATTTGTTCTCAAAATTTCAACTTTTAACTCAAAATTTCGACACTTGTCTCAAACTTTCAACTTGAATAGGGTAGATGTACCGTTTGTGGCCACTGTTCCGTTTGTGGCCAGTCTGAGATGTATAGGGATATATTATATATATTATTTTATGATAGCATTTTATAGTGTATTTATAGGGTTTTTGTGTGTGTTGGCTACGCTGTAAACTTTTCCCTATACTGATTGAAAGTATAGTTTGAGTGATTATTAAAAAAATATCTGGACGCGTGGTGTATCTCACCAAATTATAACTAATTCTTATAAGAATCTCGAGAAAGGCCTGGTAAGTAAATTAATCATAATTATTGCAAATCTTAATATTCTTTAAAATTTTAAGCTCTATAGTAGCTAGATAACGTAATAGTATGTTAAAAAAAAATAATTTACTTATAATAACCTCAAATACTAACAAAATATCCCATGGCCATAAGTGGAAAAATAAAAACATGTGATTGCTATTTGTGGCCATACCATGGCCACAAATGGTGCATACACTATCCAGTTTTGGCCATAATTTTTACTCATTTAATGTATTTTGCTGCCCAACTGTATGTTATTTAATAATTAATATTCAAACAATTAAGATAATATTTCGAAATAGAGACTGGAAAAGAAACGTAGTGTTGAAAGATTATTTTTTATCTGTTGCAGGTTAAAATGCCATCAAGGAAAAATCAAAAGCCCGTTGAAAAAATTCCAAAATCAACAAAAACTGGTATTCAAAAGGAAAAATCTAAAAGGACATTTTTTAATTACTCAGAAACTGACTTACAAAAAGCTTTGGAATTAGTGAAGAATGGTTGTGCTATTGCAACGGCGTGTAATCAATATAAAGTCCCAAGAACTACATTACGTAGTAAACTTCGAGGCAAAGTACCAGAAACTACAGGTCGAGTAGGACCTGAGTCTATACTTGGCCATCATATTGAAGAAAAATTAGAAGAATGGCTATTAGGAACCAGAAGAATGGGTTTTCCTATAAATAGAGATTTCTTAATTCATTCAGTGAAACAATTAGTCGACGCAGAAGGTTTAAAAAATCCTTTTAAAAATAATATCCCGGGAAGAAAGTGGTTTGAAGGATTTCTTAAGAGGCATCCACGTGTGGGTCAAAAAAGGGCTGAACACCTCTGTAAGGCTCGAGCCATCGTCACTGAATCTGGTATACGGTGATGGTTCTCTCATATAGCTGAAGAACTGGGAGAAAATATTAAAATCCTTGATGATCCTCGACGAGTATTCGACATGGACGAGACGGCAGTTCATTTATCACCAAAAGGTGGTCTTGTTTTAGCAGAAAGGGGAAAAGCTGTGTATGATGTTGCTGGAAACGAAAAAGAAAATGTTACTACACTTTTTAATGTAAACGCTGCCGGAGAATTTGCACCATCACTGACAATTTTCAAGTATGAGCGACTACCTAAGATTTGCGTTGACTCGGCACCCAAAGGTTGAGGGATAGGAAAATCCGAGAATGGGTGGATGACTACGAATATTTCACGAATGTTTTCTATCCATTCCTGCTTGAACGCAAAATTCAACTTCCTGTGATAGTTTTCTTGGATGGCCATGTTTCTCATATGTCCATTCATCTGAGTAAATTTTGTAAGGATAAACAGATTATCCTGTGCTGTTTTCCACCTCACTCCACGCATATTTTACAACCATTGGGCGTTTCTTTTTTTTTCCTTTGAAGCAAAGATGGAAAAATTTGATAAGACACTGGCGTATACAAAATGATGTTGTTGATGTTCAGAAACATAACGTTCCAGCTTTTTTATCTAAACTTATTACTGAAGAAGATTTTACGACTGTCATAAAGAATGGATTTAAAGCTTGCGGTTTATGTCCGTTTAATGCGAATTCAGTTGACTATAGCAAGTGTGTCGAAATGAAAGATCGAGAAAACAATCAAAATATTTCTAATGAAATAAATTCGCAAAGAACCATGCAGCAAGCCTTATCTCATCAAGAATACATCGAGAGTAAAATAAATCCTGAGCTATTACAACGATTCAAAAATGCCAAAGCTAGAGGTATTGATTGGGAAACTGGTGATAAACACGAGTCATTGTACAATTTTTGGGCCCAGGCTGTTGAAGATGACAAACCGGAAAATGAATTGCAATCCCCACTTTGTCATCCTCTAGTTCCTGAAAATCCTTCTCCTTTGGCTTCTCATAATGATAATGTTTTCGAATTTCCTTTTCCTGAGTTTGATGCGTCTAATCTTCATGAAGGTGAGTAAAATTGAAAAAACAGTTAAAAAATAATCTCCCAATGTTGAATTTATTTCAGTGATCTATTCTTTGGATAATTTATAAATTTTTAAATTATATTTTAATTTGATATTTTTTTTGCACCTTTTTAGTCGATGAACTGTTGGATTCCTATCCTTCTGATACTCTTAACCAAATTACCGACTGTGAAGTACCTCTTGCGATTGAATTTCCTATCCTCGTAGATAATCATAAAAACCCGAATATTGTAATCCCTCCTAGTGATGAAGTTATTCAAGAACCTGTTGTTATGGAAGGTATTATAGAGCCTGTAGTTGAGGACGTTAGTACAACTAATGTTTCTCATTTGAACAGTATTTCAATGCGTCGAAAGTCTTTGGACGAAGTTATTGATGGAATTTGTATGTGGCCTAAAAAGAAGACTACGACACGAAAACGTAAGGTAGAACATTTACCTTCCGTAATCACAGCTGACAAGTGGATCGAACTAATGGAAGCTAAAGAGAATGAGAAAAGCGCAGAAGAAGAAAGAAAGAAGCTTAAAAAAATCGAAAGAGAAAAAAAAAAGAGCTTAAAAAAATCGAAAGGGAAGAAAATAAGGAAAGAAGAAAAAAAATTAAAGAAGAAAAATTGGAAGAAAAAGCTAAGAAAAAATTAGCCCCAAAAAAATCAGTTAAACCGCGCAAAAATGCTAAAAAAAATTGATGATTTTATGTGTATTACTAATTTTTGTGTCTTGTCTAGCTATTTAATAAATAAAGTGATGCATTGATTGTTAATTAAGATAATATTATTAATAATTCCCTTCCAGCAAAAAATTTCAGGCACTATGACCAAAACTGGAACAGCAAATGGCCAAAAATAGTGCTTCTATGGCCACTACTGGTGAAATTGGTGTAATTATTAATTTTAATTAATTTTGCATGACAAATTAAATTTTAAACATTTGGGCTTTGATATTTCAATTCCTGATAAATTGAAGATTTGATTAATTTATTTTTTCTTATTAAATATTTAATTTAAATATATTTAAATCTCAATTAAACATACAAAAAAGCTTAAAGTGGCCACAAACGGTACATCTACCCTAGTGAAATTTCGAAATTTTAACTCGAAATTTCGAAATTTTGCTCGAAATTTCAAGTTTAAACTGAGATTTGTTTACAAATTTGAAAATATTTCTCGAAACGATTTCGTTCTCAAAATCTCCTGACTGAAGTTGAAATTTTTAATATTTACCCTAAATTTTGATGTCAAAACTTGAAATTTCCATTCACAATTCGAAATTTCGAATTTCAGTTCTAAATTCCAATTTTTAATCCAAAATACCGAGTGGAAATCAGAACACTTAATTTTTTCTAAAATTTCGACTTTAAATTCGAATTTTTTTTCTCAAATTTTCAAATTTAAGCTCAAAATTACATTAATTGCTTCAAAATTTCAATTTTAACAGTGACATTTCGAAATTATGCTCGAAATTTCAGGTTTGAACTGGAATTTGTATACAAATGTATGAATACTTCTCGAAACGATTTCGTTTTCAAAATCTCCTGTCTAAAGCTGAAATTTTTCCCAATATTTAGACTTCAAACTTCAATTTCCATTTATATTTAGAAATTTCCACTTTCAATAGAATACTTTAATTTTAAACCTCAAATTTCGAGCGCAAATTTAAACCTTAACTTTTTTCCAACATTTCGACTTTAGACTCGAAGTTTCAATAACTTTTTTTCTCAAAATTTCTACTTTCAGCTCTAAATTTCTACTTTCAGCTCTAAATTTCTACTTTCAGCTCTAAATTTCGACCTTCAGCTCTAAATTTCGACCTTCAGCTCTAAATTTCGACCTTCAGCTCTAAATTCCGACTGTCAGCTCAACATTTCACTAACAGTGAAGTTTCGAGGCTTTTCTTGAAATTTCGAGTTCAACTGAATTGTTTTTCTTTTACAAATTTTCAAATCTTTCTCGAAACGATTTCGTTCTCATAATCTCACGCATCTGAAGTTGAAAATTGTCATATTTTTACCAATATTTTGACTGTGAACTTCAAACGTCCATTTATACTTCGAAATTTCGCCTTTCGGTTCAAAAACTTCGATATTTTGGCATCAATAAAGTTAAAATGTGTGGAAGAGGTCGTAATTGGGATTTTGAAGGTTGTATGGCAAAAAATAAAACTGCTTCTTGTTTCAAAACAAACAAAAAAGTCAAAAAACCTGTAGATATATGAAACAATGCAGATTTTAACCTGTAATTTTGAATTTAAAACTGACCTTACTAAAACGAAACAATGCAGATTTTAACCTGTAATTTCGAATTTAAAACTGACCTTACTAAAACCAAACAATGCAGATTTTAACCTGTAATTTCGAATTTAAAACTGAACTTGCTAAAAAAGGACCAAAATTTAAAAAAAAAACAGGCTTTACTAGAGTCACTCCTATTTTCGATCTAATACGCATAAGAAAGTCGAAGTAAACTGTAGCTTTCCTTAAAAGCATTATATCCCTGTGAACTTTGTATCAAATTGTAAACAGTTTAACAGTCTATCGCCTTAGGACAAAATCTAATTCCTTGATACTATTCAAACATGTAAAGCGTTGTCAACTTAAAAACGTAACAGCGTTGGTGAAACCAAGTAAATCGCATGCATCTAACATCAATAAATTGACAATAAATGCGTAAAAAAAAGTTAAAAACCTGCTCTTCATTTTTTGACATCTCAACATAACCTACAAAGACACTTCACGATAAAATCGATAACGATCAAATCTTAAAAACTACAATAAACATTAACATCGTACTCACCTAAAGACGCCTAAAATTCGAAGATAAGACGTATATTATATCCAAAAATATAAATCCGTGTAAATACAACGCTTTTGGCAATCGGTCAAACTTTGTACACTTATATTTCACAATTCACGGCAATTGTTTCGCTGCACTGTTTCTTGCGGTAAATACTACTGTTGTGGAAAAATGGGTTACCGAAAAATGTACACTGCTTCAAATTACGTAATTATTTTGTTCCCAAATTGGCATTTTTTAACTATTGATACTTTTCACGGGACCAATTGACGAAACGAAGTTTACCAGAGAAGACCAGGGATTTTTACGTTTGAGCGGAGGCGCAACCACCCTGAATTTTGACAGATGAGCATTGGTTGTTTTTGCATTGGAAGTGTCTATGGTCTCGTTTCGATATCATTATATATTTTGATTGTAACGATTAAAAATATAATATCGCTTCGGCGGATAGGTCAATAAAAGAATGAGAAGAGATCTCGATAGAATAGATTGTATATTTGGGCAATATAATGAGAAATTCTAAATATAATTACTGAACGCACTCAATCCACTTTTTATCAAAACTGCTTTCCACAAGTTAGAATGGATGCGAAACAGCAATGCTATTTAGAGCGCTTACCGGCGCCATCAGTGGTTGCTTGCACAACTAAATTATTCATTGGCATTTAAAATGTTTATTTTTTGCCACAAAATAGAAACTTCAACTGAAATGTATTCCAATATAAGCAAAACAAAATATCTCTGACAAAATTCCTGGAATAGATGGATATTTGTTCCAGTTTTCTTCTTTTCAGAATGATTTTGTTTACAAGGAAGAGTGAAAAATGACAATTTTTTTAAACCAGATCAAATCCTAGGTTTTGTGCATCTTTCGTTTCGTTTTTCTCTTTATGGCCTTTATCCTTAGGACAACTGGCCAGCACATTCTAATAAAAATAGTCGGGACGCTTACCAAAAAGCATCTGAGCTTAAGACCATATCCCTTCAATATAAACAATCAATATATAAGTATCATTCACTTATTAACACTATCTGTATCAAATATTTAATGAAAATTCAAAGATGACTAAAATATTAAGCGATTCCGCACAGGAACACACGTTTGCTATCACCGTGACCGGAACGCGAATCCTTGTGCATCTTTGTTGAAATGACTTTGTCATGAGACTTACAACGCATGCGATTATGAAAAACAAAAAACAAGAAAATAATTAAAAATGTGAAATTTTCATGTATGAGGTTTCAAATATGCATATGTCAAAATTCAAATCTATAATTACGTACTAAAA
Source organism: Dastarcus helophoroides (assembly GCA_028583605.1). Classification (NCBI taxonomy): domain Eukaryota; kingdom Metazoa; phylum Arthropoda; class Insecta; order Coleoptera; family Bothrideridae; genus Dastarcus; species Dastarcus helophoroides. The sequence goes on along the minus strand of CM053332.1, from coordinate 22,125,841 downwards.
AAAAATTCAAATACAAATCTTCTCTCCTGAAACCAAGAAAGATTTAAAAACACAACAAAAGTTGCTCTAACGCGTTTCGGTAGCCAAGCTATCATCTTCAGAGAGAGTATCTTCGTTTCAATAAAAAATTACGTATTAAGCAAGTGTAGAAAAGCAAAATTTTACTAAACAAGTACAGTCTTAAAAGTTTACTAAAACTGCTTTTCTCCAATTTGCTCTTAATATTTTTTCGCACTTTTTGTGTCATTATAAATAAATTAAAGATACAAAAGAATTACAAAATTAGAAATTTATTATCTGCTTAGGATTTCCGTACCATAATAATCTGACACGGCTTCGTTGATTTGCATAACGATAGTTGATAAGTTTCCTTTTGTGGGTCGAATCGAAGTTTCAATAATTATTAAAATATGCCTTGGTACTAAAATCAATTTAGAAAATTGTTCCAAAATCAATGTAGAAAATTGTTCCAAAGACATCTTAAATACGGCTCTAGAAGCATCTTCTAACTTACTTTACGTTCATCACAGGACATTGCAATGAAGTGGCATTTCCGTGCAGTAAACTGCCACTTTACTGCACGCAACTAAATGATGTAGAATTTAGTAAAATAGCACACTGCCAATCCCAACGTAAAAAATCGAATTTTTAACATTTTGTGAATTATTTAGGGGGATTTGTCAGCTCATTTGCCGAATTGCGAGAAGGGGAAATAAAACACGTAATAAAATTTTAAGTTTTTATTACTTACTGTAAAGCTTAGATATAGTATTATCCTACGTATTGAACGGCTAGTTTGAATTATAAAAAAAAAAACACCATGAACTCAACACTTAGTGCCTAAGAAACATCAATTACAACGAAAAACAGTATATTTGGCCACTGATAAATTTCCATGGGATACAAATTAAACTAAATTTTGCACAGACAATTGCATGATGCCATTCAATCAATCCAGTCTGACTAATTACATCGTACAATGAACATAATTAACACCACAGAATGTTTTTTTTTAAAAAGAAGGTTTTAAATAAAATTATTGCATCGAGTTATTATTTAGTAAAATAATTTAAAATTCATATAAGTCCACTAAAATATAAATGTAGTAAATAATTATTATGAGAGGTGAAGAGACCATATTCTGCCATTATGGCGAGGGGTAGCAACATTAATGGAAGTAGAAAAATTTGATTTGATCACGTAGCGTACCTCTTGGTCCACAATCTTGCGATGCGGTCGTGCTCCTCGCGATTCTGAAGATACTGAGTTGCTATGCTTCCGACCAGAGGATCAGCTACAACAGAATATCACATCAGGAACTAAATTAACATCCTTACTAACATATAAATGCAAAAGTGTGTTTGTCTGCCTGTCCGCTTCAGTGTTGCCAGATCTCACGCACTTTGTCAATTTTCTACTCTCGCGCACTTTCTCAATTTTCTACTCTTGCGCATACAGCAGGACACATTTTCTATGTAAATAAATGCAAAGCTTGGCAATGACGACACAACGACGTCGCCATGTAACGACGAGGGTTCATGTATTTTAAAAATCGAAATTTTGAGCACAATCCAATGTTTCAGAATAGTGAAAATTTTTAAAGAGGGGAATTTTTAAATTTTTCAACTAAAAATCCATTTTACTAAATAACAGTCGAAAAAAGTCGAAATTGCTTTAAAAAAGTGGAAATTTTGATAAAAAATTGATTATTTGACAAAAATTGAAATTTTGAAAAATGTTTAAATTGTGAATCATAATGTCTTGAGCAAAACGTCAAAATTTGATGGCAAACGATCAAGATTTTCAGAAAAGTGACAATTCTGAAAACAGTTCGACAAAAATCTAAATTTTTATAAAAATCCAATTTTTGACAAAAGTGGAAATTTCAATAAAAAAAAGTCGAATTTTGCAAATAAAAATACCATTTACTACATAAAAGTCGAAATTTCGAAAAAAAAGTGAAAATTCTTGAAAAATAGTAGAAATTTTCATAAAAAATTAAAACTTTGAAGACGTTTAAATTCTGGACAAAATCATGTCTTTAAAAAGAGTGGAAATTTGATTACAAAAGGTTAACATTTTCCAAAAAAGTGAACATTCTAAAAAAAGGTTCGAAAATTTAAAAAATCGAAATTGTGAGAAAAATCCAATTTTCCAAAAAAGTGAAAATTTTCAGTCGATTTTTTTAAAATTTCGTTACTTTTAGAAAGTCAAAACGTGGAAAAACTGAAACTTTGAAAAAAAAAGTCGAATTTAGAATGGAAATGTTCTATAAAAATCGAACTTATAGTCAGGTTTGCAAAAAAATGAAATTTCGGGTCAAAATTTTAAAAAACGTTGGAAAAATTTTCAATAACAAAAGAGGGATGTTGAAAAAAGATCGAAATTTTCAAAAATATGGTCAAAAATGTGATAAAGTCAAAATTTTCAATTAAAATTTTGAAAAAAGTTTAAATTCTGAATGATATTGTCTTAAGCAAAGCGCCAAAATTTGATGGCAAATGATCAAATTTTCAGAAAAGTGAAAATTCTGAAAACAGTTCGAAAAAAAAACGAAATTTTTATAAAAATCCAATTTTTGAAAAAAGTGGAAATTTCAATAAAAAAAGTCGAATTTTGCAAATAAAAATACCATTTACTACATAAAAGTCGAAATTTCGAAAAAAAAGTGAAAATTCTTGAAAAATAGTCGAAATTTTCATAAAAAATGAAAACTTTGAAAAAGTTTAAATTCTGGAAAAAATCACATCTTAAAAAAAAGCCGAAATTTGATTACAAAAGGTTAACATTTTCAAAAAAGTGAACATTCTAAAAAAAGGTTCGAAAATTTAAAAAATCGAAATTGTGAGAAAAATCCAATTTTCCAAAAAAGTGAAAATTTTCAAAGTCGATTTTTTTAAAATTTCGTTACTTTCAGAAAGTCGAAACGTGGAAAAACTGAAACTTTGAAAAAAAAGTCGAATTTAGAATGGAAATGTTCTATAAAAATCGAATTTATAGTCAGGTTTGCAAAAAAGTTGAAATTTCGAGTCAAAATTTTAAAAAACGTTGTAAAAATTTTCAATAACAAGAGAGGAATTTTGAAAAAAGGTCGAAATTTTTAAAAATATGGTCAAAAATGTGGTAAAGTCAAAATTTCCCAAAAAAAACAATTGAAATTTTGAAAAAAATTTAAATTGTGAATAATAATGTCTTAAGCAAAACGCCAAAATTTGATGGCAAACGATCAAGATTTTCAGAAAAGTGAAAATTCTGAAAACAGTTCGAAAAAATCGAAATTTTTATAAAAATCCAATTTTTGAAAAAAGTGGAAATTTCAATAAAAAAAAGTCGAATTTTGCAAATAAAAATACCATTTACTACATAAAAAGTTGAAATATTCGAAAAAAGTGAAAATTCTTGAAAAATAGTCGAAATTTTCATAAAAAAATTAAAACTTTGAAATAAGTTTAAATTCTGGAAAAAATCATATCTTAAAAAAACCGAAATTTGATTACAAAAGGTTAACATTTTCAAAAAAAGTACGAAAATTTAAAAAATCGAAATTGTGAGAAAAATCCAATTTTCCAAAAAAGTGAAAATTTTCAAAGTCGCATTTTTTAAAATTTCGTTAATTTCAGAAAGTCGAAACGAGGAAAAGCTGAAACTTTGATTAAAAATGTCGAATTTAGAATGGAAATGTTCTATAAAAATCGAATTTAAAGTCAGGTTTGCAAAAAAGTTGAAATTTCGAGTCAAAGTTTTAAAAACGTTGCAAAAATTTTCAATAACAAGAGGGGCATTTTGAAGAAAGGTCAAAATTTTTGAAAAATATGGTCAACATTTTCAAAAATATGGTCAAAAAGTGATAAAGTCAAAATTTTCCAAAAAAACTCCTAAATAAAGTCAAAAATTTAAACTATTGGAATACAGATTTTCAAAAAAGAAAATTTTTTAATAAAAGCAGAAATTATAAAGTTTCAAAAAAAGAAAGAAAATCAAAATATACCCAACAGTCACTATTTTAAAGCTGGAATTTTCAAAAAAAAAGTAAAAACTTCGAAAAAAGTCCTAATTTTCCAAAGTCAAAAATTCGAAAAAAGTTGAAACTTTGGGAGTCGAATGAGAAAATGTTGACATTCTAAAAAAAGTTGATATTTAAAATGGCAAAATTTTTAAAATGCACAATTCTACATTTCTAGTAAAAATTGAATTCTTCAAAAAAAGTCGGAATTTCCAAAAAGGTGACCCAAGAATTCTTGTTCTTCTTTCACTCGGAAAAGGAACGGGTATCAGCCAGTTATTAGCTAGTTCGTTGTCATTTTTGTTTAAACTTTTTAATATTTATTCTAAAAAATGTCGATGTTATAACTTAAAATTTCCATTCATGGTTTGAAATTTCAAGTTTCAGTTCTAGGTTTCATATTTTAACTCAAAATACCGAGTGGAAATCAGAACATTAAATTTTTTTCTAAAATTTTGACTTTAAACTCGAATTTGTTCTCAAAATTTCAACTTTTACCTCAAAATTACGACACTTGTCTAAAACTTTCAACTTGGAACAGTGAAATTTCGAAATTTTGGTCGAAATTTCAGGTTTCAACTGAAATTCGCTTACAAATTTGGAAACATTTCTCCAAACCATTTCGTTCTCAAAATCTCCAGTCTAAAGGTGAAATTTTTAATATTTACCCAAAATTTCGTTGTTAAAACTTGAAATTTCCATTCACAACTCGAAATTTCGAATTTCAGTTCTAGATTCCAATTTTTAATCCAAAATACCGAGTGGAAGTCAGAACACGTTAATTTTTTCTAAAATTTCGACTTTAAATTCGAATTTTTTTCTCAAATTTTCTAATTTAAGCTCAACATTACAACAATTGCCTCAAAATTTCAATTTTAACAGTGACATTTCGAAATTTCGCTCCAAATTTCAAATTTAAATTGAAATTTGTTTACAAATTTGGAAATATTTCTCGAAACGATTTCGTTCTCAAAATCTCCCGTCTAAAGTTGAAATTTTTAGTATTTACCCTAAATTTCGATGTCAAAACTTGCAATTTCCATTCACAATTCGAAATTTCGAATTTCAGTTCTAAATTCCAAATTTTAATCCAAAATGCCGAGTGGAAGTCAGAATACTTAATTTTTTCTAAAATTTCAACTTTAAATTCGAATTGTTTTCTCAAATTTTCAAATTTAAGCTCAACATTACAACAATTGACCCAAAATTTCAATTTTAACAGTGAAATTTTGCTCCAAATTTCAAGTTTAAATTGGAATTTCTTTACAAATTTGGAAATATTTCTCGAAACGATTTCATTCTCAAAATCTCCAGTCTAAAGTTGAAATTTTTGATATTTACCCTAAATTTCGATGTCAGCTCGGTATCAGCTAGTTATTAGCTAAATCTACAGTTACAAGTCTATCTTTTTTACAAGAAACCCCCTCGAGTGCAAAAATGCTTGCAAATAATCCAATACAAACAATGTAATGTCAATTTGTGTTCCATTTGAAGAAATATAACTTAATGCAACTCAATATAAATCAAATTAAGTTTAAAATGTGCACTAAAATGATAAATAATCTATAGCATTGATAAAACAAAATTTTAAAATTTAACTTCGCCGAGAAGCGATCTTCCATCCTCAGACCATTGTGACATTCGACATGTTTTTTTTCTTCAGAAATATAACAGTCTTTATTTAAAAAAATTAAATTTGTTTTCAAACATTAAATGGTGAACAGGATTTAATATTCATCAATGATACTTGCTGCCTTTGCTTCCTGTTTTAATTACCTACAACATTTTATTAATAAGTATTTATTGTAAAATTACTAAAAATAATTAGAAAATGGGAAAAGTAACAAATATAAAGCAAGAACATCAGCAAGAAGTTTCACCCATGAGTGTAATTATCCAAATTTTTTTTAAGCTTTACAGTACGTTTATGGTGGACCCTTTATATATTTCTCTCTAAGATAAAATACATAAAATCAATCAATCACGGGGATAGCACAATGGGCCCGGAAAGGGTGGCCCAAGTGCTAGCCTAAAGTTTGGGCAACCCAACTCGAATCCAGAGAGAATACATAGAACATTTTGCATTTAGTAATGTATCTCAGCTGTGTAACTAGTTTCATATAGCCTTCTCAGGATAAATGAAATCAACACAAAATATTTTACCTCAGAGAGAAATGTATGGAATAAAGTGTCTAATGTAAACGTACCGTTAGTAACTTTGGTAAATGGAATTACTTTAAACAACCAAATTGTATTTAGCAGCTTAACAAAATAATACATAGTTTCTATTTTAATTAAATGTACGTCCTGTACTTTCCCCAAGCTGTAAACAAACGATAACCTTCCCATGCCTTACCTGGATTGCAGTCTGTAAGTAGGGAACATATCGACAGAAGAACCTTGGAGATCGTCAACGCAGGAGACCAATTATCCTTAAGAATATCCAAACAAATCACCCCTTGACTGTTAATATTGCAGTGATAAATTCGAGTCCTGAACGTAACTTTGGGCGGCTTGAACGGATACTCCGGCGAAAAATGTATATCTAGGAAGAACACCCCGCCCTCGTAAACGGACCCAGGCGGCCCCAAAATCGTCGAAACCCATTCGTAGAAGTTATCCCCCTTGGGACCGGCGCTGCAATTCGGCGGCGGGTCGAGCGTGATTTCGGCGAGTTCCTTTTGAATCCTTTTGGCCGAAGTGCCCAATGCTTTGGACATTTTCGGGTTGGGTTTGGTTTCTTTAGTTTCCTTTTGATCGCCCACGGACGTCTGACCGCCCCTTCCTCTGCCTGAACCGCTGGAGCCGGCCGAAGACATTTTTGATGGAAAAGTGGTTAATTCGCTATAGATTCGGGCGAGATGCCTGCGGAAGAGAAGACGTGGAGACGTAAAACCATGTGGTAGAAGACTGATCGAGGGATATAAAGAGGCGACGCGATATGTCACTTTGGCATAAAATTTAATAGAGCTGTTCTAAACAGTCAGCCATTTTGATTTTGGTCAATTCATTGCACAAAGCCTCGCATTAGAAATGGATTTATTACTTAAAATGGGGCAAAAACTGCTCGGTCGAAGCGATTATGCATCGAATATTCAATAATACGCTTTAGACTTGGTAATGATTGCTATTTACGCGACACTAATTTCATAAAAACAATAACATACTTCGGATGTATCGGGTACAGTTACATAAAAAGTACGTTCGATAATTGAACATATTTTACTTGAAAATGTAATTGACTATTCGCCTAATAAACTAGTCTACCAAAACGACTTACCACAGGTATTTTGTGCACTTAAACTTAAAAATAATAACACTCCCTTTCAGTAAAATCGACTCATGGCGTAAGCCGACTAAAAACAGGGGAATCTGGTGGGGATTACCATTAGGGGAAGTCTGTTGACATTTGCAATCTATCACAGAGGTGCATAATAGTTCAATCGCTTAGTAGTTATAAAATAACTTGTCAGTCACAGATATTTTAACTAAACTTGTATCACAGATATTGGAATCTATTCCACCATTTTGAAACACAAACGTCATTATTAAATAATTGGTTATTATTTGTTTTTGTTACTTAATTGGCATTATGAAACTCAAATTTGTCAATTGAAATGTTCTAAGGCAAGTTATTTAAAATTCTAAATGTCTTCCATCGCGAAATCATAGCAAACAGCTTACTAGTTTATAAGCATTTTGCCCAATAAAGTAATATTTTTGAATTACTTCATAAAAATAAATAATAATTAATATTTTTCACTCTCACTATCTAGAATTTGCCAATATTCATCTTATTAAGCTTTTATTCAAAAAGGAAATAACTAAATTTTCTTCTCTTGCTTCTTTTTTCAAAAATTATCAATATCAGATATTTTTAAGAGATATGTTATAGAGCACCCAAAGAAGAATTTAAAACTGCTATTTTATTTGGCCCAGATTTTTGTGAAACATTTGCACCATGACAAACTTCATTTTTTTTAGGAACTTCATCAAATTTAAACAAATTTGAAAGAAGCTTTTTTCTAATTACATCCATGAGCCATATGATAAGGTTTATTTTGTTACTTTGGCTATAAAAATAAGATTCAATAATTTATTTTGTTCTATGATTGTTTTTCTCAAGAATTACTCAAATATAACTGAATCTTACAGTTTTAACATGTTAATGATTTTTTTTTCAATTTATTTAACATTTCTTCGGCCCATTTTGCCAAACTGGGCCGAAGAAATGTTGAATAAATTGAAAAAAACATAATATTTCCGGTCAATAAGGATCTACCGTGAAGAATGTTAATGATTCTAACGTAAGTTATAGAGATTTTTTGATTCAACTTTTTTTTCGTGGAATTTCGATTTTTAAACTAGGATTTTCCGTCATTCCTTCTGACATTTTGATTTTAACTATAATTTGTTTTTGGAAATTTTGGTTTTAATTTTTCGAAATTTAGTGTTTAATCTTCTGTGCTTCACTCAAAATAAATTCAGAATATTTCGACTTAAATTTTTATGTACTTATTTTGTTGTAACCCAAAATTTCAACTTTTTTTTTGAATTGTTGGCTTTTTTTTTTGAAATTTCGACTTTCATTTAGAAATATAGACTTTTTTCAAAATTTTATGTCTAGCCCAAAAATTCAATTCTTTCTGAATAATGTCTTTAAATCCAAAAATCGAATTTTCTTATTGAGTTTGATTTTTGCCAAATGTCTACTTTTTTCTTGCCACTTGGAGAATTTTTATTCTATTAATTCTTTATTATTTTTTTAATTTAAATAAAGTTGTAAAATATTTTGATTTATCGATTTTTGGTTAATTTAATCATTTGGTTAATCTATTTTAAAGGGAAAATACCCTAAAAAAAATTAACCTAAAAACAGTGCAAAATTTTTATAAAAATATATCTTGAAATTTTGAGGTTAAATTCGTTTTGAAATTATTTTGAAATTTCAAGAAAAAATTGAATTATCTAAAAAACCTTATTTTTCTTGGTTAAATGCATAAATCAACGAAGGAATACCGTAATTTCTAAATGAAAACAGAACATGTTTCAGAAAATTGTCTATACAATACAATATTTACTAAAGCACTGTGGCTTGTGATTAAGTCCAAGAAGGTTTCGCCCCTTTACCACATCGGCAATTAAATAAATAATTACGCTTAAAAATGCCAGTTCTGCTGGCGAAATACGTATCGCGTAATTATTTATTTAATTGCCGATGTGGTAAAGGGGTGGAAACCTATTGGAGTTTTCATTTACTACATAATTTAAATATTTTTCAAGCTGGATCATAAGAAGTTTAATGCTCCTAATTTTACAACGTTTCCACCAAAAAAACAAGAAATTTCTAAATTGTCAACGCACGCCACTGCTTAATAGAACTTGCAATTAATTGATAGATTGAACCTTTCCGTTGAGATACAGTTCTTGCAGATTGCGTTCTATGATCCTCGGGTCGATGAACGGTAGTTCAATTCATCAGTCGTCCAGATGTAACGTTCGTTGGCCTCACCTGTCACCGTGTCATTTTTTTATCGCAATTTTTTAACCTGACATCTGTCAAATATGTGAATTTCGGCCGCCGTAAAACTTTCTAACGCCGCGATTTTTTTTCTACTAGAATAAATCAGAATGATTTACCCGAGGTAGTACAAAGTAACAATACCCAAGAAATGACACCAACCTCCGACAATTGGAGTTTATACAGCGCTTCGCAAAATCTGTCCGCTGTACTGAATGATCCGAAACGGGGAAAGCAGACCAATTTTCTCATTAAAACTTGGGGCGAGTCGTTCGTAGAGAAAACCGAATTCGAGAAGAGTCCGTTCCTACCGGAGATAACCTACGCCCATTTGGAGAGGTACATAGCGAAATTCAGCAAGCGGTACAAGCGTCACCAGCGGTTGTCCCAAACCAAATTCGAGGGAAATTACTTAAAGAGTGGTAAGATCGATGATGCGGGGCTGGAGCAGGTGCCTGAGATTTTTCTTCGGATAGAGTTCCCCTTGAGTAGTCCAGCTGTCTTCGGCGAGGTGTTTCAAGGTAAGGATAAGAGCAATAACGAGTTGCAAGAGGAATTGAGTCACTATCTCGATATAGTCGAGGTTAAGATAGCCAAGCATGTTTCCCAGAAGTCTGAGGCGTTTTTTCACGCCATCACATCCCATGATACTATTATGGAGCAGATGAAAGTTGCCTGTAAGGAGGTTCAGGTGCTAAGGTCGAAGATTCAGCAGATTGATAGGACGTTGGCCAAGACGCCTCTCCGATTAATCGGGTTGAAGGTCTCCAAGACCAATCACGAGGCGCTGATTGATAAATTCAAGCTGATTTCGACTGTACTTCAAACGCAACCCACCCTACAGCTGCTGCTGAGTTCTTCTGATTACGTAGCAGCATTAGAACTCATCGCCAGCACGCAGGATGTTCTAGCGAAAGAGCTCGCCGGTGTCACGTGCCTGCGCCACGTTCCCTCCCAATTGAAGGAAATGCTGAAGCTTATAGATAAGATGTTGAATACGGAATTTGGTCGTTACGCTGCCGCTGATTTGCATCGACCATTGGATGCGGAAGAGGGGATTCTGGAGCCTGATAAATTGATTAGTTTGGTCGCTGGGTTACTCAAGCAGAATAACCTTCAGTTTTTGGATGCCTACAAGCAAGAGACTGTGATAGCTGCTCAAGCGTTGCTTAAGCAGTATATGATTGAGCAGATGGTGGATGCCGAGGATGACGCTGAGCAATGTTTGACGGGTTCAGGGGAGGTGACCCCGTCTATGGACGCCACCCATTGGTTGAAGGCCTTGAAGACGGCAAGTGAAGCTTTAGGTATGTTGCAGGGACAGCGAGCGTTAGAATTTTAATGAGTTTAGGATATTAGGAGTTTGTAAGAATTTGATGTGTTTTGGGTGTCTCAAACCACCTGAATGTTAAATAGTAAATTAACTTACCTTGTTTTTGGCAGTGAATTATTTAAGATTCTTGGTTATTTTCTTGTTGTTGTTTGTAATTAAATTTTAATTTCGATTTTTCTCTGAATATTGCAATTTTAAATTCGAAATTCCTATCCTAAATTTTTAATTTTTATTATTATTACGTTGTTTATTTTCGAAAATTATTAGGTTTTCGAAATGTTAAATGTTTATATAAAATTAGAAGCAATGTTTATTTTTTTCCTGCAAAATTTAAACCCAAAGTCCAAAATGTTCACTTTAATTTCTCCTCATTAAGCCCAAATTATTGAATTTTTTTAAATTGAGATTGTTTTTTAGGAGTTTCGACTTTTATAAGATTTTATTTCAACTTTCGAATGTATATTCATCATTTGGACTTGTTTTGCACATTTTGCCTGTTTTTCTTTTCAAAATTTCTAAGATTGACAAATTTCTCAATTTTCAAAATTTCTACTAAAATTTTTAAATCTCTAATTTACAGTCAGGGTTTTGAAGATTTTTTTTAGTAATTTGAGGGTTTCCTAGTAGTTCAATTTTAAAAACTCTGTAACTTTCAGGTAAATTGCTACAAAGGGCCAAATCTGTTCACGACGTAATCAGGCAAACATCAGCGAATTCTCTGGCGTCCCCCTCAATAACTCCATCGAAATCATTTACCAAGCTGGACCTCTTAGAAGCCAAACTTAACGAACTCCTAGTCTCAATCTGCGGTTACTGCGACGAGAGATTAGCCTCTCTGGTGAGCGCCCAATCCGACAAGCAAACCATCGCCTCGAACCAAATCAACGAACTGTCCACCATCGTGGACTCATTCTCGAAATTGTGCGAAAACATCAGCGGTCGCCAATGCTCCGGCCTCAAAGCAGCCTTCAAGATACAAGCGGGTAACTACGTGCAAAAATTCCATTCGCAACGCAAAGATAAACTGACGCTTTTACTGGACGCAGAAAGGTGGAAGGTGGCGGATGTCCCGTCGGAGTTCCAACTGTTAGTTGATGATTTAACCTCGGGGAAACCCCTGGTGTCGCTGCCGACGTCCGCGGGGGATATTCTAGGGGACCATCAGAAGACGTTTGCGGTGCTCCACGTCGGTGCCGAGGATTACGTCACCGTGGGTACCGTGTTGATTATGCTGCGGTTAGTGAGCGAGTATTGCGTGTGCGCGTACGAGTTGAAGTTGTTGGCTGCGATGGTGGCGAGGAACCTCGCGGAGCTTCTGCGGACGTTCAACTCGCGATCGTGTCAATTGGTGTTAGGCGCGGGTGCGTTGAGGACCGCCGGATTGAAAACGATAACGACCACGAATTTGGCGTTGACCTCGAGGTCGTTGCAACTGGTTTTGTGCGTTATACCGCACCTTAGGACGCATTTTCGGGCGACTACCGGCGAGGTCGTTGGTGCGTTCGATGGGGTCGAGAGGGATATCGGGCATCATATTCAGCAGCTAGAGTCGAAGATTCTTTCTATTATTAATTTGCTTTTGGGGGAACAGTTAAACGATTGGGATGCTAAGCCGCCGGTGCCGTCTAAAGCTTTTAGGAATATTTCTAGGCATTTAACGAAGTTACACGAAGCTGTTAGTCCTGTTTTGCCGGAAAAACAGGTGTTTAGTATTTATTCGACGATACATTCTAATTTTAAAATTCGTCTTAGGGATCAGCTTGCCAAAATGAACATTCAAAATAACGGTGGACCTCAGCACGGATTGGTCACGACTGAAATATTTTTTTACCTTGGAGACTATGAGATTGTTAAAAGTGTTACCTGAAGTTTTGTTGTCGAATAAAGGGATGGAAGATATATGGTTGTCCTAAGTGATATTGTTTGTTGATTTTTTTGTATATAGCTTACACGCAAATAAATTAATATAATAAATTTTATACATAAACAAGTTATTTGTTAATGTTCCTCGCTAGATACAGTCGAAAATCAGTTACACTGCACATCCTTCGAGTATTTATGTGACTCAGTTTACTGTAGTTTTTTTTCTCGAAAAATAACATAAAAGATCGTTGGCAGGTTCCAAATAGAATATCTGGTACCATGCAGTGGAAAGCCAGCTACCAAGTCACTCAATGGGATTCACGGTTTTTTCTTTAAATCTGGTTTAAACTCTTTCCTTTTCCTCTTTGAACTTTTGTGTCAAAAATCGGTTATCAAAATATTAAGTTACTTCAGCTACAGGTGAAATTTTTCCTAAAATTTCGCCTATATGAAATTCGCGCTTTTTTTTTTAATTTGGCGTTGACCTTGAAATTTCAATTTTCCCATAAAAAATTTAAGTTCAGAATGTAATTGAGGTTGCATTTTTTACGAAATATTTTACTCTTAAAATTTACATTTACCTTTAAAATTTCGATTTTTTTTTGTTCATTTTACACTTTAATTGATCGGAAACATGTTTATTAATTTTATATAACATTTCAGTGACCCAGTTTGGAAATATTTAAATTTTTAGTAATGAAAGTTGGCAAGTCAAAATTTAGAGAAAAAGCTAAGTCAAAATTTCGAGAAAAAATTGAAATTTTGGTAGTCGAACGAGAAAAGGTCCACATTATAAAAAAATTGAATACTTTAAAATGTCCAAATGTTCCAAACAAGCTGAAATTTTCCAAATAAGTGGAAATTTTTAATAAAAATCGAATTCTCCAAAAAAATATCGGAATTTTTAAGGTAATCCCAGAATTTGTTTCCTTCTTTCACGCAGATGAAAACGTGGGTATCAGTTAATCTATATATAAATTTCTAGGTTTTCTTTTTGAAATTTTAAATTTTTTCAGACATTTCGAATTTAAGCTTGTAGTTTTTAAATTTTTTCACATTTGGACTTTAAACTGGAAATTGAGATTTTTCCTAAAAATTTACCTTTCTCAAATTAATCCCATTAGACTTTTTCGAATTTGAACTCTAAATTGAAATGAAAATGAATTCTAAGTAACTCAGTGTTGCAAAAATGTTCAATTTTTAAAAAAATGTTTATCTTTTTCTAGAAGTTTGTCTAATCTTCATATTTTATTATTATATTTTTATATTTGTGAAAAAAAAAACAAAAGTAAACTGCTTCTTGTATTTGGCGCAGCTCATCTACTTGTGCAGCGTGTACGTCTGCCAAACTCTTCCAGGACTTCTGTTGGTACATGTACCACACTTTGGGAAACAGTGCTTTAGATTAAGACCACGCAAATTTTAACTTTAACAAAAAGTTGAGGAAATTATAAAATAAAACACGTTTTAAGTTTCTATGAGATTAGTTTTATTATTGTCACTGTCACTTAATTTTGAAGTACATGATAATACCAAGTGATATTGTAACTTGTTTTCGACAGCATACTTAATGTAGATCATACCATTAAAGGTGTAAAAGAAAACTGTCAATTAAAATAGGAACTTGCAAATTTTAACTTTGTAGTAACAAATTTGATCTTTGTAGTACACAAAAAATAGCTTGTTTAAATTACACATCCACCTTGTTAGGGTGAATATATTTAAACATAATTCTATTCAAATTTAACTCTTACGTTAAGCTGTTACTTATTTACTCAGTTTTTTAAACAAAAAATTTTCTTAATATCTGTGTCTACAATATTACAGTTGCTGCCAAACTTACACACTAAAGCTGCTTAAATAATTTATTATAAATAATATGTTAAGATCAAGATATGTATAAAACCGTGGTCAAAAATTTACAACTTCTCATAAACACTCGGACTAATTAACAAATTGTTTTTAACTACAACATACTCAAAAATAATAAGTACTTTATTAAAATTATCACATATAATGGCAAATACGATGAAAATAACAGGCACCTGCTGCATTTTTTAGATGAAAGCCATCTTTAAAAAGTCGGTTTGCTTTCCAAATCATAAACAAATCAAAACGAAACATGTTAGACATGGAGAACACAAACTAATTTGTACAATATATACACAATTTACAATTTAAACAAACCATTCTATCCTATAATTGACTTCTACAGGTTTTCCTCTAGAGACCCTCTAATCTACACTAGAGGGTCTCCAATTTCTTCCTAATTAGGCTGCCATCTGTATATCTTGTCGAAACAGTACATCGATCAGTTACTAAACCGATAATGGCGGCTGCTGGATTCCTTTTGTTAATTCTCCTGTTAACACTCCCCATAATATTCTTTTATTTAACTTTATCTGGAAGTTTGGGCCAAAAACAGGCGCCATTTTCACGTAGATAATGGAGTCCTGCTTCAGGGAGATCCATTTCTAATCAAAGCAAGCCTTCAGTAGGAGAATTTGAAAGTTATACAATTAAATACAATTAAATATATTTAATATATTAATTAAATATATTAATTTAATAAATTTAATTGACAAATTAGACTCTTCATAAATAGTGCAATTTGTTGCAAACTGAATTAGGGGCGCATGAAGAAAAAGAAATGTCCGCTTTAGATGAGAGCGAAGCTACGCTTTGCGTTCATATAATTTTAATTACATGAATTGAATGTTGGTGGAACGGACTGGTCCTTGGTTATCTTCAAAAATTGAAATACAAATCTTGTCCTCTGAAACCAAGAAAGCTAAAAAAAACTCAACAAAGTTTGCTCTAACACCTTTCGACAGCCAAGCTATCATCTTCAGAGATACTTTCTTGGTTTCAGGGGACAAGATTTATATTTCAATTTATGTAATAAATGATCAACTCAGGCGCCATTATCAGTTTTGTTGTTAAAAATTAGCTGCAATTAGTTTTGTTGTTAAAAATTAGCTGCAATACGTATAAGATTACAAATAAATTATCGATAAACTCTTACATATAAAACTATCGTGCTCTAGGAAGTACGTATCAATTTCTCTTGCAGTGCATACATCCATTTTCAATACTAATTATAATCTTAAAATTAACTAATAATCTTTAGAAAAGACAATAAATCAAATACCCGCTACAGTGGAGGGAAATCGAACGAAATTAATACAATATAACAAAAATAAACTCTACACAAATCAACTTGGATTGTTGGTCCTTACATTGGCAAGTTAAAAAAATGTGAAAATTGCTTTCAAATTTTGGGCCAAAATTGGCAATAGCGTTGGCTTTTGTAATACTACAACTTAACACATCACAAATTTAGTTCAATACTGATTTTGTATTCTCGATTGGGCATCGAGTTTCAACGATTTTGCGCTACGAGGAATTAATTTGGAGTAAATAAAATTAAATTTAAATTAGTCCCATTTTTACAATTTTTTGCGACTCCCAACTTGAAATACACAACTTATTTTGACCTTGCTCGAAATTGTGAGTTTTTTCTGGAAATCGACTCTTTGTATCAAAACTTTCGGTTTAGCTTAAAATTTTTCAAAAAATTTGGACCTTTTTACTCAAATTACAACTATTTTCCTGACAATTCGAATATTTTCCTGACAATTCGAATTTTTTCCTGCAAATTCGAATTTTTTCCTAAAATTTCGAAGTTTTTCCTAAAATTTCGAATTTTTTCCTAAAATTTCGAATTTTTTCCTAAAATTTCGATTTTTTTTTAAATTTAGACTTTTTTCTTAAAATTTTGAAGTTTTTCCTAAAATTTCGAGTTTTTTCCTAAAATTTCGAATTTTTTCCTAAAATTTCGATTTTTTTTGAAAATTTAGACTTTTTTCTTAAAATTTCGAAGTTTTTCCTAAAATTTCGAATTTTTTCCTAAAATTTCGAATTTTTTCCTAAAATTTCGATTTTTTTTAAAATTAGACTTTTTTCCTAAAATTTCGAATTTTTTCTAAACTTTAGGATTTTTTTCTTAAAATTACGATTTTTTTCATTAATATTCTCGAATTTTTAGAGCTTAAACTTAATATTTATCAATTTTTCCCAAATTCAAAATCCAAAGTGTTCCTAAATTGCCTGATTTTTTTCTAAATTAACTTTTATTTCAGTTTCTTTTTATTTAAAATTTAGACCTTTTCTGTAAACTTAAACTTTCCTCTTTTGAATTAAAATTTGAAATAAAAAATAATATGTTAAGTTTAAATCTGGAATTCTGAGAAAATACTACAAATTTCTAATTTATGCAAAAGAATCTCAACGTTTTCTTCTTCCGGGATGGACCGTGTCAAAGAACTACTAAAAGTGTGTGTGAACACTTTCTTTGACATGGTCCAATCCCAGAAGAAGTATATCCTGTACTGACTCTGGCCGTGGAAGCCTTCGTTATCATACTCAACGTTTTCGTTTTAGTCAAAATATGTTTTTCTATTTTTAAACCTCATTTTCAATTATCTGTGTGCATTAATAAATTTTGGGACTCATATTTGGTGCTCACGTAATACGTTTGTTTTTCATGAGTCATGTATACTGTTAACATAACTTTAAATTTAAACGTTGTTATTGTTAGAAAATAATTCAAAAATTAACAAAAATAAATATCAAGTAAAAAGCCAATAAATCAGTCTTATCAGGAAGATTTCAGCACGAGAGCTGAAGCTGTAAACAATTTTCACATCGCAAAATTCAATCAACAAACTTAATTATGAGCTGCCCTTTTACCGTTCATATAACCAATCCACCTTTCGGCGGTTTGCGCAAACAAAGGCTCGTTCTCTATCGTGCTAAGTAATAACAGTTGATTGACGTGAGTGGCGTGATAGTCCCATCTCGCCAAATTGGGCGCTATCCCCAAAGTAAAGTGCCTCAAATCGTAAGAAGTCACGCTCCCCATGTCGTACAACGGAAGCATGTTTTTAAGCGAAACCATACCCCTCTTGAACAGAAATTCAGCCTCTTGCGCCTGCCCATCGGGCGCAATCGTCATTAAGTCGTACAATCCGAGAAGCGAGTATATAAAACCGTTAAGTACGAACGATGGTGGCCGCGTTGGATACTCCTCGTACCAGTGGTACTTGTTCAAAAACGAAGTCAGGACCCCACCCTTCAAACTAGACACCCTGAACGGTTTCAGACCGGCTAAAGCTGCTTTAAGATATTGAGCTTCACCCCCCGAGTGGTAGTAAGCTCTCGATAATACTGATAATGCGTGCCCTTGGCCCATGGCGGATAACCAACCGGGATCCAAATCGTGAAAACCTACAATACTGGAATTTGTAACTATTACTAGCGGAAACGTCCCGATTTACCTGCCGCCAGATGTCGTCTTACTGGAATAGGCCACCCGCCTGTCAACGGGTCTTGGTTTTTAACAAACCATTCGGCCGCGTTGTAGAATTGTTGAATGTGTTCCGATGACGACAAGGTTAAATTGTCGATGGCCCCAGAACCGTGCAAATTGATGCTGATTATTTTTAGCTTCGATCTGGGTATTTTATTTTTGGATTTGTCTTTTTCGAGGAAGCCTAGACCTTTTTGTAGGTCGACTATGAGATCTCGCGTTATCGTTTTCCATTTTTGGGTGGTGCCAATTCCGTGGTATATGTTGTTATCCTGAAAAAAATGGACCGACAGTGATTCATCAGAATAATAATCGTTGATATTCAGTATTCACTAGATAATAAGTGATATCGATCATTGTACTATTCGCAATTTACCCAAACAGAAGTTTATTGATTTTGAAAGCTGATCAAATAATTTAAAATTTGGTAATTTACAACGTTTTAATATTGAAATTTCGACCTTAAATGTGAAATTTCTACTTTTTCTGAAACACACGGTGTTTGGTCCAAATTGGTAATTTCACGAGATTAAAAAAAAGGCGAAAAGTGGAGTTTTCGAAAAAACGAAATTTCCAGTAAAAGTTCAAGTCTGACAAAACAGTTGATATTTCGAGAAGATAGTCGAAATTTAAAAAAAAACTGAATTTGGAGAAGTTCGTCTTCGTCAGTTTCGATAAAAAAAGTTGAAATATAAAAAATAATTTTCCCAAACTTTCCAAATATTTCTCTGAATTTTTTTACAATAAAAATGTTAACCAAAAAGGCGAATTTTGAGGAAGTCTGGTTAAAAAAACTGAACTGAAGTGAAAAAATAGCGAAATTCAGAAAAAGAACCTTAAAAAACATTCCCTGAAAAGGTACAAATTTCATAAATCCCAATTTTAAAATAAAAAGTCAAATTTTGAGAATAAAGTTGAGATTTGGAATAAAGCAGAGTAAAAAAAATTACGTTTTAAGAGCAATTTCGATGACAGCACTTACCTGCGCAGTAATTAGAATCTCGGACGAAATATAGTGTAAATTATAGTTGTCCTTGTTTTCCCTATTTTGTAACACCACGGTAAAGCTGCTGTTCGCCCCTAACATTATATCGATGCTCATTACAAAATCCAAAACGTGCTCCATTTCAACTGAACACTATCAGAAAACTGATCGCTAGTTGTAAATTTCAACACGCCGTTTCCACCCTCGAGCACCCTTTCAGCTTTTGAAGCGCTCGGCACCACCCATTTGGCGATCTTCCCTATCGGCGTTCTCGATTATCTTCCTCCTGGGTTCAGGTTCGGTTAAATTCTTGCTGTAGTGCGCCAGCCCGAACTTGGGCTATCTGCGTGGGGTAGAAGTACCCTCGACTCTCCCACTGGGTCGAAACTGGGACCCCTTCGACGGCGCTAACGCACTTAACACGCTCTCTGACCTCGACGTTGTAATTTTCAAAATACATGAAAACCCCACGTGGGTCATATTTCCCTTTGGGATGATACACCCTACTGTAGCTGTGCGACCATTCGAACCTCTCGATGCCGTCGAAGGTTTCCAGTTTCCCGTAGACTTCAAAATATTTATGCAAGAACGAGAACGGGATGTAAACCTCGTCTCCTTCCTTACGACAACCTATTACGTATTCACCGTTAATATCACAATCTAATTCCTCAGCACCTAATACATCTCCTGATTTATACAAATCGTGGTTACCGTAGGGGCTTCTACTGTAATCTATTGCTGCCGCATATTGACCATAATGTTGTGATTGTTACTAAGCCTATGATTATCACAAATAGCAGTGCCACTTTTACGTTTAAGCGCATGATAAAGAAAAACAGAGGTGGATCCTAGAAAATTGAACGTATGCGGTCAACTATTAAAATAAACGAAGCGAGTACCTTGGAATTGTGGAAAAGTTTTTGGCTTGGCAGCGAGCCACAATTCGGCTGCACCTTGTGCATTAGTTAAAGTGGTGTTGCGAATTTAGCCGAATATCATCACTGACCCATGGCGACACCGAAGATTTACATGATTATTTGGTAATTTAAGATGTGTATGGATCGTGTATCAATAAAATGTTAATAAACAATATAATGACAGCTGTCAATGTCAAGCTGTTTCTATTAAAATTAGTAGGAGCTGGTTTTGGCCTACTCACCAATAGATGTCTAATTTTATACTTGCCCCAGAAAAATTAATTTAAATTATTTAGTACTTTATTTGCAATAAACACTAAACTAAATACGACAACCGTTTTTTGCTAGTGCGTTGAAGCATTTTTTATAGTTTAAAACGAAGTAATTCTTAATATTTTTTATGCTGTAGCAGTTTTCTTGAAATTCAAAATTATAGTTTAAGCTACCTACCGCTAGATGTCTATTTAGATATTTGTCTCGGAAGAGATAATTTGAACTTTAATATTTAATATTGCAGTGTATATTTCAACAGCAATGACTAGTCTTTGTAATTTACATTTAATATTACTTTCGTTATGACTTAAAAATAAAAAAAAAGAATTCTTTTATATCTTCTAAGCTATTACAGTTTCATTAAGATTTTGACAGCTAGCTTTAACTACTCAACAATAGATGTCTAATTTTATTTTTGCCTTAGAAAAGTTAATTTAAATTATTTGGTACTTTATTTGCAATTTAAACTAAATTAAATACAACAACTGCTTTTTGCTAGTACTTTAAAGTATTTTTTATAGGTTTAAAACGAAGTAATTCTTTAATATTTTTTATGCTCTAGCAGTTTTTTTTAAATTTAAAATTATAGTTTAAGCTACCTGCCGCTAGATGTCTATTTAGATATTTGTCTCAGAAGAAATAATTTGAACTTTAATATTTAATTTGCAGTATATATTTTAACAGCAATGACTAGTCTTTGTAATTTACATTTAATATTACTTTCGTTGCGACTTAATAATAAAAAAAAAAGAATTCTTTTATATCTTCCAAGCTATTACAGTTCCATTAAAATTTTGACAGCTAGCTTTGACTACTCACCAATAGATGTCTAAAGTAATATTTTTTTGCAGATAAGATATTTTGAATTATTTGATAGTTAATTTAAAGTGAAAGTTTAAATAACAACTATTTATTGCTGTCATTTTAATGCTTTTGCTATAAGACGCACAAACAAAATTGAAAAGGGTTTTAAAAAAGTTCTTTTGTACTTCCTATGTGATTGTTGTTACCTTTTAAATTTTAACAACTAGCTTTGGCTACTCTACGATAGATGTCCAATTTGATAATTTTCCAAAAAAACATATTTCAAGTTATTTGTTAATTAATTTGCACTGGAAATTTAAATAGTTAGAACGGCTATTAGCTTCTACCTCATTTAAAGAGCTTTTAAAGAAAGTTTAATAAAATTTGAAAACTAGAAAACAAAATATGAAATAAAAGGACAGCGAGTTTTGTACTTAATTTATTTTTTCGATTTATAAATTTTTATATAAAGTACATTTCTTCGTTTTATAAATTTAAATTAAGAACATTATAAAATTGAATTAATTTACTACTTGCTTAATTCATTATATATTTAAATATATTAAAACAAATAATTGTAACTAGATAACATTAATTTACAATTAAATTATTCAATAGTTTGATGTATTCACGGAAACAAAATACGTGAGTTAAAACAATCTTTTCTGCTAAAAATTGCAGCAAAGAAGGCGGTTCGTCGAAAACTGCCTTTATTGGAAAAAATTTACTCCGGCAGCCTGTTTTCCCTTGATGTAATTATAACACGAAAATTCGCACCTTTCAATTAGGATGAATTCATCACTTCGGCCGTCGTAAACTAGGATTTGCAATTATTGCTACCGTAAAAAATATTTCTGCCTTGGAACTTTGTACTTCGTGAATGTTGTTTAAATGCTGGCGGATGATGGCGACAAATTATTTAGACAATGCGAGTACTTGCAACAAATTCAATTTATTTCATCTTCTTAGGGGTTTAGTGCTCAAAATGACAACGAAAGTTGTAACGATTACATTTTCATTAGGGTAGTTGAACTACGTAGACAGCAACAATGCTGTAACGTAGATTAAACGCAAAAAATGATCAAATGTAGCTTTGTGGACAAGGTTTTTGATTATGTAATTATCTAAGGATAATCCTTTTGTACCTTTATTAAAAAAATGAGTATCGTATCCATTTCTATCCTTGGGCTAACTTCGAGAGCATAATTGAATAAAATCTATTGCTAGGCTCCTGTTCTGCTTAAGGGAGTACTTTTTTGCTCATGATTAACAGTGGCGTAGCATATATAGAGAGCTCGGACAAGAAAGATTGAGAATTCAAATTCGAAATTTGGTTTCCTTGAAATTTGGCATCAAATTTAAAAATCTGAATCTTTTTACCTTGAAAGTTCGATGGGAAATTTCAATGAAAGTGCAATTAAGAGAACAAAAAAAGAATCTGTGTAAGTATGCCGTCAGCTTAGGATTTAGAGTGCTCAAAATTGACAACAAACGGCAAAGCTATAAATATTCAATAATACTGCACTGAATTTTCCTTTGCTCCCAAATAAGTGTGTACCAACATCATAACAATTTGAGTTCGGACCCTTAACTATCTAACAAAGCTTGTTGAGCTCCCATTTCTGCGTGATGCGCCAGGTTTTCCCCGATTTGGGCCCGTTCGGAGCCTCTTGGCAACGGTGGCCCCAGTTTGCGCGGGTCTTGCAGATTTAAGTTGCGAAGGGACGAACGTCGAAAGCCGGCAACGGCGGAGTCCTGAGCGAGGTCGGGTCAGAGAAATAGGGCAGTGTGCCGTAACAGGAGCAATCCACCCAGAGTCAATGACCATACGACCGGGACGTTCTCTCCCACCCAAAGGCTCCGTGCGATTTCGCATCCGTGATTCTCCCGGTCGCCCTACAAACTTCCCTATCGCCGTTACAATACGTGATTTTGTAAACAATGCCTATCAGCGCAAATATCATCCCTAATATCTGCGCCGTCTTTGTCACATCTACGGAGATATCGAATTTTATCATCTGTATTGTTGGATTTGGGGCGATTTCAAGTTAAATAAATTTCACAAAATGTATTTCGTATTTATTTCAGGTCATCTAGACTCTATATTATCTGAATCTCTAGATTCTAGAGATTTTGACTTTCCTTTAAACTTTTTTAAATTGTGCGATTTTTCTCTAAGTTTTGAATTTTCTTTTCAAACCTTGGACTTTCTTCTCTCGATTTTCGACATCTTTCCTTAACATTCCACCTTTTTTTCTATTTATTTTTTTAGATAAACTCTTTTACAAGCTTTACTTAAAATTTCGACTATTTTCAACAAAATTTTGACTTTTTTCTAGAGATCTTGACTTTCTTTTAAACGGTTTTTTGAAAATTGTATGTATAATTTTTCTTTAAGTTTTGAATTGTTTTTTTCAAAAATTGGACTTTCTTCTCTCTATTTTCGACATTTTTTCTCAACATTTCACCTTTTATTTGATTTTTTTTTAAACAAACTCTTTAATAGCTTTTGTCTACCATTTTGACCTTTTTCATCAAAATTTTGACTTTTTTGATCAAAATATCGTCTTCCTTTTAGAAATTTTGTCTTTCCTCTAAACGTTTTTTAACAATTTTAGGTTTTTTCGTTAGATTTCGAATTTATTTCCAAAATTTCGACTTTCTTTTAGATTTGTTACCTTTTTCTTCAACATTCCACTTTTTTCTGATTTTTTTGTTGTAAATAAACGTTTTTATGAGCTTTGTTTAAAATTTCGACCATTTTCAGCAAAATTTTGATTTTTTTTCTAGAAATGTTGACTGTCTTCCAAACGTTTTTTAAAAGTCATACGATTTTTCATCAAAATTTTAACTTTTTTGATCAAAATATTGTCTTCTTTTTAGAAATTTTGTCTCCTCTAAACGTTTTTTACCAATCTTAGGTTTTTTCGTTAAATTTCGAACTTATTCCCAAAATTTCGACTTTCTTATAGATTTGTTACATTTTTCTTCAACATTCCACTTTTTTTTCTCATTTTTGGAAATAAACGCTTTTATGAGCTTTGCTTGAAATTTCGACCATTTTCATCAAAATTTTGTTTTATTTTCTAGAAATGTTGACTGTCTTCCAAACGTTTTTTAAAAATCATACGATTTTTTATCAAAATTTTGACTTTTTTGACCAAAATATTGTCTTCTTTTTAGAAATTTTGTCTCCTCTAAACGTTTTTTAACAATCTTAGGATTTTTCGTTAAATTTCGAATTCATTTCCAAAATATCGACTTTCTTTTAGATTTGTTACCTCTTCCTTCAACATTCCACTTTTTTTTCTCATTTTTGGAAATAAACGCTTTTATGAGCTTTGCTTGAAATTTCGACCATTTTTATCAACATTTTGATTTTATTTTCTAGAAATGTCTTTCAAACGTTTTTAAAAATCGTATGATTTTTCATCAAAATTTTGACTTTTTTGATCAAAATATTGTCTTCTTTTTAGAAATTTGTCTTACTTCTAAACGTTTTTTAACAATTTTAGGTTTTTTTTGTTAAACTTCGAATTTATTTCCAAAATTTCGACTTTCTTTTAGATTTGTTACCTTTTCCTTCAACATTCCCCTTTTTTTCTGATTTTTTTTTGTAAATAAACGTTTTTATGAGCTTTGTTTGAAATGTCGACCATTTTCATTAAAATTTTGATTTTTTTTCTAGAAATGTTAATCGTCTTTTAAACGTTTTTTTAAAAAGCATACGATTTTTCTTTACGTTTTAATTTTCTTCCAAAATTTCGATTTTATTTCGATGTTCCCAAAATTTCGACTTTGTTTCGATGTTCCCAAAATTTTGATTTTGTTTCGATATTCCCAAAATTTCGACTTTTCCCTGATATTCTACTTTGTCCTCAATATTCGTTTCTCTAAAATCTTTTTAAATAAACTTTTTTATTAGCTTTTGGTTAACATTTTCCCTAAAATCTTTTTAAATAAACTTTTTTATTAGCTTTTGATTAAAATTTTGACTTCTCTCTAAACGTTTTACAACAAAATTAGGTTTCTTCTTCAAAGTTCAATTTTCATATCAAAATTCCCAAGTTGTTCTCAACATTTCCACCCAAATTTCGACTTTTTCTTGACTTTTATGTAATGAACTGGACTTTTACTTAAAAAATTAAAAAATTCGACCTTTTTTGAAAATTCTGTTTTTGAAAAGTTGCATTTTTTTTAATTTCCATTTCCAGAATTTTAACTGTTTTTTCAGCTTTTTCAAAGTGACCACTTTTTTTAAAAATTTGCGTCTTTGTTCAAATATTTTGCTTTTTCTTCAACATTGTATCGTTTCTCAGAAGTTGTTTAAATAAACATTTTTTAAAACGAACTTTTAATCAAAATTTTAACTTCTTTCATCGAAATTTTAATCCTCCAGAAATACTGACTTTCTTGTAAATGTTGTTTTTTCAACATTTTAGTTTTGTCTTGAAATTTCCAATTTTTTCCCAAAATTTCGACTTTTCCCTCAATATTCGATTCTCAACAATTTTTTTAAACAAATTTGATTAGCTTTTGTTCAAAATTTTCATCTTTTTCATTACAATTTTGACTTCTCTCTAAACGTTTTATAACAAAATTAAGTTTCTTCTTCAAATTTCGATCTCTGTTTAAAGTGTCGAGTTTTTTCTTAAAATTTCAAATTTTTTCGCGAATTTCAAATTTTTTCCAGATTTTCGACTTTTTTCCAGAATTTCGACTTTAACTTAATATTTTTCTGCTTTTTTAACATTCGTTTCACTGAATTTTTTAAAATGGGGTCAACATTTCGACTTCTTTCATCAAAATTTTGACTTCTTTTCTAGAAATGTTGACTTTCTTTCAAACATTGTTTTTTCAAAACTTTTTTTTCTCTAAATTTGGAATTTATTTCCAAAATTTCGACTTCCTTCTCGATGTTCAACTTTTTTGCTCACTTTTTTTCTGATATTTTTAAGATAAAGTTTTTTATTAGCTTTTGCTTAAAATTTTGACTTTTTCTTCAAAATTTTGACTTTTTCTTCAAAATGTTGACTTTTTTCTAGAAATTTTGACTTTCCTTTAAACGTTTTTTTTAATTGTATGAGTTTTGAATACTTTTTTCACAATTTCGACATTCTTCTCTCGATTTTTGACATTTTTCCTCAACATTCCACTATTTTTTTGATTTTTTAAGATAAAACGTTTGATGACCTTTTGCTTAACAATTTCGGCTTTTTCCGAATTTTGACTTTACCCTAATATTTTTCTGTTTTTTTAACATTCGCTTCACTAAAATTTCTTAAAATGGGGTCAACATTTCGACTTCTTTCATCATAATTTTGACTTCTTTTCTAGAAAGTTTGACTTTCTTTCAAACGTTGTTTTTTCAAAACTTTTTTTCTTTAAATTTGGAATTTACTTCCAAAATTCGACTTCCTTCTCGATGTTCAACGTTTTTTCTGAAATTTTTAAAATAAAGTTTTTTATTTTTACTTTTTCTTTAATATTTTGACTTTTTTCTAGAAATTTTGTCTTTCCTTTAAACGTTTTTTTTTTAATTGTATGAGTTTTGAATACTTTTTTCACAATTTCGACATTCTTCTCTCGATTTTTGACATTTTTCCTCAACATTCCACTATTTTTTTGATTTTTTAAGATAAAACGTTTGATGACCTTTTGCTTAACAATTTCGACTTTTTCCGAATTTTGACTTTACCCTAATATTTTTCTGTTTTTTTAACATTCGTTTCACTAAAATTTCTTAAAATGGGGTCAACATTTCGACTTCTTTCATCATAATTTTGACTTCTTTTCTAGAAATTTTGACTTTCTTTCAAACGTTGTTTTTTCAAAACTGTTTTTCTCTAAATTTGGAATTTATTTCCAAAATTCGACTTCCTTTTCGATCTTCAACGTTTTTTTCTTCACTTTTTTTCTGATATTTTTAAAATTAACTTTTTTTTAGCTTTTGCTTAAAATTTTGACTTCTTCATTAAAATGTTGACCTTTTTCTAGAAATTTTGACTTTCCTTTATACGTTTTTTTAAATTGTACGAGTTTTGAATATTTTTTTCAAAATTTCGACATTCTTCTCTCGATTTTTGACATTTTTCCTCAACATTCCAAAATTTTACTGATTTTTTTAGACAAACCGTTTGATGAGCTTTTGCTTAACATTTAGACTTTTTTCATCAAAATTTTTTACTTTATTGATTAAAATTTTGACTCTTTTCTAGAAATTTTGTCTTTTCTCTAAACATTTTTTGGATATTTTGGGTTTTTTCGTCAAATTTCGAATTTATTACCAAAATTTCGACTTTCTTCTCGATTTTCGACATTTTTCCTCAACATTCCACCTTTATTTTTTTAATTTTAATAAAATAAACTGTTTATACGTTTTGCTTAAAAATTTCAACTTTTTTTAACAAAAATTTTGACATTTTTCTACAAATTTTGACTGTCTTTTAAACATTTTTTTTAAATTGTACGAATTTTTAAAATTGTACGAGTTTTGAATATTTTTTCAATATTTCGACTTTGTTCTCTCGATTTTTGACATTTTTCCTCAACATTCCACTATTTTTCTGATTTTTTAAGATAAACCGTTTGATGAGCTTTTGCTTAACATTTTGACCTTTTTCATCAACATTTTTGACTTTTTTGATCAAAATTTTGACTTTTTTCTAGAAATTTTGTTTATCCTCTAAACATTTTTTAGAGATTTTGGGTTTTTTCGTTAAATTTCGAATTTATTTCCAAAATTTCGACTTTCTTCTTGATTTTCGACATTTTTCCCTAATATTCTACTTAGATTTTTTTAATTTTAATAAAATAAACTCTTTATGAGTTTTGCTTAAAATTTCGATTTTTTTTAATAAAAATATTGATATTTTGGTGCAAATTTTGACTTTTATTTAAACGTTTTTTTAAAATTGTACGAGTTTTGAATATTTTTTCAAAATTTCGACAATCTTCTCTCGATTTTGGACATTTTTCCTCAACATTCCACTATTTTTCTGATTTTTTTAGATAAACCGTTTGATGAGCTTTTGCTTAACATTTTGACTTTTTTATTAACATTTTTGACTTTTTTCATCAAAATTTTGACTTTTTTCTAGAAGTTTTGTCTTTCTTCTAAACATTTTTTAGAAATTATGGGTTTTTTCGTTAAATTTTGAATTTATTTCCAAAATTTCGACTTTCTTCTCGATTTTCAACATTTTTGCTCAACGTTCCATCTTTATTTTATTAATTTTAATAAAATAAACTCTTTATAAGTTTTGCTTAAAAATTTCGACTTTTTTAATAAAAATTTTGATATTTTTCTGCAAATTTTGACTTTTCTTTAAACGTTTTTTTAAAATTGTACGAGGTTTGCATATTTTTTCAAAATTTCGACTTTCTTCTCTCGATTTTTGACATTTTTCTTCAACATTCCACTATTTTTCTGATTTTTTTTTTAGATAAATCGTTTGATGAGCTTTTGTTTAACATTTTGACTTCTTTCATCAACATTTTTGACTTTTTAGAATAAAATTTTGACTTTTTTCTAGAAATTTCGACTTTCCGTTAGACGTTTTTTAAAAATTGTAGGTGTTCTCTTTAAGTTTCGAATTTTTTCCAAAATTTCGTCTTAATTCTCGATTTTTGACATTCTTCCTAAATTCAACTTTTCCTGATTTTTTGAAATACTCCTTAAGGAACTTTAGCTTGAATTTTGACTTTTTTCATGAAAATTTCGACTTTTTTTCTAGAAATTTTGATTTTAAAGTCAAAAAACATTTAAAGAAAATTTCCTTTAAACGTTTTTTTTTAAAATTTTAGGATTTTTGTTTAGGTTTCGAGTTTTTTCCGAAATTTCGTCTCTTTTCGATTTTTAACATTTTCCTCAACATTCCAACTTTTCCTGATTTTTTAAAATATTCTTTTAGGAGCTTTTGCTTGAATTTGGATTTTTTCTTCATCAAATTTCTAGAAATTTTGAATTTCATTTAAACGTTTTTTAAAAATTTTGGGTTTTTTAAGTTTCGCATTTTTCCAACATTTCGTCTTCCTTCTCGATTTTTGACATGTTTTCCTAACATTCTAATTTTTCCTGATTTTTTAAAATACTTTTTTAGGAACTTCTGCTTAAATTTTGACTTTTTTCATCAAAATTTTGCCCTTTTCTAAAAATTTTGATTTTCCTGTAAATGTTTTTTAAAATTGTATGGTTTTTCTTTAACATTCATTTTTTTTTCAAAATTTCGGCTTTCTCGATCTTTAACATTTCACCGTTTTTCTGATTTTTTAAAATTAACTCTTTAATGAGCTTTTGCTTAAAATTTTAATTCTTTTCATCAAAATTTTGACCTTTTTCTAGAAATTTTCACTTTTTTCTGAACGTTTTTTAAAAATTGTAGGTTTTTCAGGAAATTTCGAATTTTTTTTGCAAAATTTCGACTTTACTGTCGATTTTCGACAATTTTCCTCAACATACCACCTTTTTTCTAAATTTTTTGATTACACTCTTACATGAGCTTTTCCTTAAAAATTTCGACTTTTTTCATCAAAATTTTAACTTTTTTCTCAAAATTTAGATATTTCTCTAAACATATTTTTATTTAATTTTAGGTTTTTTCTTTGAACTTCAATTTCTTCTCAAAATTTCGACTTTATTGTCGATTTTCGACATTTTTCCTCAACATTCCACTATTTTTCTGATTTTTTTTAGGTTAACCGTTTGATGAGCTTTTGCTTAACGTTTTGACCTTTTTCATCAAAATTTTTGACTTTTTTGATTAAAATTTTGACTTTTTTTAAAAATTTTATCCTTTCTCTAAACATTTTTTTTAAATTCTAGCTGTTTTCGTTAAATTTCGAATTTATCTCCAAAATTTCGATTTTCTTTTCGATTTTCGACGTTTTTGCTCAACATTCCATCTCTTTTCGGATTAAAAAAACTCTTTATGAGTTTTCGCCTAAAATTTAAACTGTTTTCATCAAAATTTTGTATTTTTACTAGAAATTTTGACTTTTCTTTAAAGGTTTTTTAAAAATTGTATGGTTTTTTTTTAAATTTCAATTATTTTTTCAAAATTTCGACTTTGTCGATTTTCGACATCTTTCCTTAATATTTCACTCTTTTACTGTTTCTCCTTAGTTAGCTTTTGCTTAAAATTTTGACTCTTTTCATCAACATTTTGACTTTTTT
The DNA here is from genome assembly GCA_028583605.1 of Dastarcus helophoroides. Lineage (NCBI taxonomy): Eukaryota > Metazoa > Arthropoda > Insecta > Coleoptera > Bothrideridae > Dastarcus > Dastarcus helophoroides. The sequence goes on along the minus strand of CM053332.1, from coordinate 22,095,596 downwards.
CTAGAAATTATCATTTTTCTCTAAAGGCTTTTTAAAAATTGTAAGTTTTGCACGAAATTTCGAATTTTTCTGCAAAATTTCAACTTTGTTGTCGATTTTCGACAATTTTCCTCAATATTCCACCTTTTTTTCTAATTTTTTAAAAAAAACTCTTTCATGAGCTTTTCCCTAAAAATTTCGACTTTTTTCAGTAAAATTTTGATTTTTCTCTAGAAATTTAGACTTTTCTGTAAACGTTTTTCTATTTATTCAGATTTTATCTTTGAATTTCGATTTCTTCTTAAAGTTTCGACTTTCTTGTCGATTTTCGACATTTTGCCTCAACAGTCCACTTTTTTTTCTGATTTTTTTTGTAATAAAAATTTTTTAAAATTTGCTCAAATTTCGACATTTTTTGAATAAACTCTTTTTCATTAGCTTTTCTTAAAAATTTGACTATTTTCAGTAAAATTTTGATTTTTCTCTAGAAAATTTGACTTTTCTGTAAATTTTTCTTTTATTTAGTTTTTTTAAATTTGTACAGTTTTGAATATTTTTTCAAAATTTCGACTTTCTTCTCTCGATTTTGACATTTTTCCTCAACATTCCACTTTTTTCTGATTTTTTTTAATGAAAACTTTTGATGACTTTGCTTAAACATTTCGACTTTTTTTTATAAACTTTTCATGAGCTTTTTCTTAAAATTTCGACTTTTTTCATAAATTAAAATTTTGACTTTTTTTAAAATTTTATCCTTTCTTCTAAACATTTTTTTGTAAATTTAGGTGTTTTTTCGTTAAATTTCGAATTTATCTCAAATTTCGACTTTCTTTTCGATTTCGACGTTTTTGCCCCAACATTCCATCTCTTTTCGGATTAAAAAAACTCTTTATGAGTTTTCGCCTAAAATTTAAACTTTTTTCATCAAAATTTTGTATTTTTTCTAGAAATTTTGACTTTTCTTTAAAGGTTTTTTAAAAATTGTATGGTTTTTTTTAAATTTCAATTATTTTTTCAAAATTTCGACGTTGTCGATTTTCGACATCTTTCCTTAATATTTCACTCTTTTACTGTTTCTCCTTAGTTAGCTTTTGCTTAAAATTTTGACTCGTTTCATCAATATTTTGACTTTTTTCTAGAAATTATCATTTTTCTCTAAAGGCTTTTTAAAAATTGTAGGTTTTGCACGAAATTTCGAATTTTTCTACAAAATTTCGACTTTGTTGTCGATTTTCGACAATTTTCCTCAATATTCCACCTTTTTTTCTAATTTTTTTGAAAAAACTCTTTCATGAGCTTTTCCTTAAAAATTTCAACTTTTTTCAGTAAAATTTTGATTTTTCTCTAGAAATTTAGACTTTTCTGTAAACGTTTTTCTATTTATTCAGATTTTATCTTTGAATTTCGATTTCTTCTTAAAGTTTCGACTTTCTTGTCGATTTTCGACATTTTGCCTCAACAGTCCACTTTTTTTTCTGATTTTTTTTTAAAATAAAAATTTTTTAATGAACTTTGGCTCAAAATTTCGACATTTTGTTGAATAAACTCTTTCATGAGCTTTTTCTTAAAAATTTCGACTATTTTCAGTAAAATTTTGATTTTTCTCTAGAAATTTAGACTTTTCTGTAAACGTTTTTCTATTTATTTAGGTTTTTTCTTTAAATTTTGATTTCTCCTTAAAATTTCGACTTTCTTGTCGATTTTCGACATTTTGCCTCAACAGTCCACTGTTTTTTCTGATTTTTTTTTTTTAATAAAAATTTTTTTGATGAACTTTGGCTCAAAATTTCGACATTTTTTTTTATAAACTCTTTCATGAGCTTTTTCTTAAAAATTTCGACTTTTTTCATCAAAATTTAGACTTTTTTCTAGAAATTTAGACTTTTTTCTAGAAATTTAGACTTTTTTCTAAACGTTTTTTTTATTTATTCAGGTGTTTTCTTTGAATTTCCATTTCTTCTCAAAATTTCGACTTTATTGTCGATTTTCGACAATTTTCCTTCACATACAAATATAAACTCTTTCATGAGCTTTTGTTTAAAAATTTCGACCTTTTTCATCAAAATTTTGACTTTTTTCTAGAAATTCAGACTTTTCTCCAAACGTTTTTATATTTAATTTCAGGCTTTTTCTTCTAATTTCAATTTCTTCTCAAAATTTCGACGTTATTGTCGATTTTCGACATTTTTCTTCAATATCTCACTTTTTTCTGATTTGTTTTTTAAAGAACATGTTTTGATGAGCTTTGACTCAAAATTTCGACCCTTTTTATCAAAATTTTGACTACAAAAAGGGCCCAAATAAAACGGAACTTTTAGGGTCATATACAAAGAAAAAATTTCCGTTTTAAGTTAAACTTTTTTTGCTTTACAATGAAATGCAAATAGAATGCAACCTAGACTACAGTATGCAGCCCCCTAAGCGTTTATAGTGGATCGAAGGCGGTCAAACTAGCAACAGTTGAACCACAAACGGCTTAGCAAAGCGGTTGCTCTCTAGGAAAAGCCCCAGACGACTAGATTTTAATGCACCAGATTGCATCAGATTCAGAGTTCGGAAACCAAACTTTGAATCTGCTAAATGTTCAAACCTGGTACATGCATAGAATCCCAATTTCCATTCTGTCAATTATTTCAACCCATTGGGTCTAAGTTACAGATAATTTTGAGTGGGAACTTTGTCGTACTCTTAATAGGGGCGCTTTATACAACTGAATACATTTCCCTTGGATGGATAAAGAACTTTTTTATAAAACGATTATATAAAACGATATAACGAAGATTTTTTTGTAGCTTATTCTAAATGACAATTGTTATTTAACCTACAGCAGTCAATAAAAGTTTCTGCGCTTCTCTAATCAGAAAGTTGAAAGTGCTCGAAGCTTGAAAAGCATGGACTTGGTCAACGAAATGTTCTGATACATCCTTCTCAAGGCATTTAACTGAAATAGCGCATTTATCAACCGTACATCAAGAGAAACTGTCGTCTTTAAGACAGTCGGCCACCGAAGCCGCACAACGAACTATTTAGTGAAGTGTAGCCCTTACAATTGGGTCAGACGGCCAGCTGGGCACCTAGCTGATCCACAACACCTATGCGCTGGCAGTGTTTATGAGTTTTTTTTTTTAGAACATACAAATGGAGGTTGGAGCTCTGCTGTCCTCGAACGTGGCGCGCCCCCGCACGCACCTGACAAATCACAAAAAAACGATGCGCCGGAAGTTTCACCGATTTCGAGGCGATGCTCGCTCCGGCGTTCGCAAAATTTCGAAATTCGGCCGACGCGGGCTTCGCCTCCGAAAGCTACAGAGGGCGCGCCACGCGGCAAATCCAAATAATTAGTCAATTATATTATCTAATATAGACCTACGTTTTTTTCCACTCTCATGAAAAATAGCTAATTTCCAGATTGAATCTTTCGTTCGTAATTATATATCAATATCACATCATACCCGACCATTTCTGATACATGTTAAATGGTCCAATTATCCTTTCCATTAATTATTTTACATATTTTAACAATTAGTGCGAATTTTCTTTTCGCTTTACAATTTTTCTACGTAGTGTTATAATTTCGTTAACGGACAATGAGCGGTAAAGTCTAAATGTACATTAATTATCAGAATATGTAAAATGCGAGCAATCAAGCGAGAAACGATAATAGGACAGTTTTAAACGATAAATTACAAAAATAAAACACAATTGAGCAAATATATGTACAGTGTCGAAAATCAAATGTATGCTATATTACAGTCGAATTTTAATAATTCTGTTTGATGTTGCCTATAATGGAGTATCTTAAAAATATTTAACCTTATTCACGCTACAACCGTTCACTTAATTATTATCAAAAGTACAAAGCAAGATATTTTCAAGCTCTCAGAATCGAGGTACCGCTTCTTATGTGTCCACGTCAGTAAATGCGCATCTAGGATTTTTTTACACTAATTAGCAGCTAATGCAACGCATTATTATGTCCAATAGGACATAAGAAGAAGAAAAAGAAGAAGAATCCTAGTTCACCCAAAGAAGCTACCCAAGGAACCCAGGAAGGAAGGAAGTAAATCAAATGATATATTTTTTGCCTTTCAATTTTTGTTTGATTTCGCTTCTTGACTGCATACGTAACCATTTTTTTTTCAAAAGTTCGAAGTGCACTTCGTTGCAAAACATCGTCATTTCTTCTCTCAACATTTTAGATTTAGTTTCTGATTTCAGAATTTCTCCAAATTTTTCTGAAATGAAATGAGTGTCGAAATGTTCACTTTTTTTTAATTCAAAATTTTGCTTAATTTTTCTCAACATTTTGTTCTTCAAATCTGGGATTTGCTATAAAAATTTGCTATTTGAAGTCGACGTTTTACCACAATTATTTTATTTTAAAGCGTCGATTTCAACAACCTTCGAAATTTCAATTTTATCCGCTGAATGTCAAATTTAAATTTGGAGTTTCTGGTTTGTAACTTTCTAAAGTAAATTTTGTTTGAAATACAAATCTTTTCCCCTGAAACCAAAAAACATTAAAAAACACAACAAAGGTTGCTGTGATTTTTCATCTTAGTTGGTTTCAGGGGACAAGATTTGTATTTCAATTTTTGAAGATAACCAAGGACCAGTCAGTTCCACCAAAATTTTGTTTAGAAAAAATTATCGTCTTTGGTTTTCAATATTGCCACTTTCATTTCGAAGTCACGACTTTTTTTGCATCATTTTTCGTTCGAATCGTTTCTCAAATTTCGAATTTTCCTAATAATTCCATTTTTTATGAATATTCGTTGCTTTTTTACTTGAACCCTTTTGTTAGCTTTCGCTCAAAATTTTCACTTCTTTCATCGCAATTTTGACTTTTCTTAAAACATTTTTTTAACAAAATTAAGTTTCTTCTTCAAATTAGGTTAGTTGAAAATTTCAAAATTATTATTTATTAATTTTATTTAACATTTCTGCAACCCAGTTTGGTATTAAAATTAATAAAGATAATGTTGCCGACCAATAGACTTCGTCATAAAGAATAATTCAAATTTTTTCTCAAAATTTTTGACTTTTTTCTCGAATTTCAATTTTTCCTTAATAATTTTCTCTTTCTTTTCACCGTTTCTGTGAATTTGTTTAAAATTTCCACTCTTTCATATGATAAACTTTGTTACGAGCTTTTGACTAAAATTTCGATTTTTTTCATCAAAATTTCGACTTTTTTTCTAGAAAATTTGACTTTAAATGTCAAAAAACGTTTAAAGGAAATTTCCTTTAAACGTTTTTCTAAAAATTTTAGGGTTTTTGTTTAGGTTTTGAATTTTTTCCAAAATTTCGTCCTCCTTCTCAATTTTTGACATTTTCCTCGACATTCCAACGTTTCCTGATTTTTTAAAATACTCTTATAGGAGCTTTACTTGAATTTGGACTTTTTTTCATCAATTTTCTAGAAATTTTGACTTTCCTTTAGACGTTTTTTAAAAATTTTAGGTGTTTTGTTTAGGTTTCGAATTTTTTCCAAAATTTCGTCTTCCTTCTCGATTTTTTCATCAAAATTTCGACATTTTTTCTAGAAAATTTGACTTTAAAGTCAAAAAACGTTTAAAGGTAATTTCCTTTAAACGCTTTTTTAAAAATTTTAGGATTTTTGTTTAGGTTTCGTATTTTTTCCAAAATTTCGTCCTCCTTTTCGATTTTTGACATTTTCCTCGACATTCCAACGTTTCCTGATTTTTTAAAATACTCTTATAGGAGCTTTACTTGAATTTGGACTTTTTTTCATCAATTTTCTAGAAATTTTGACTTTCCTTTAGACGTTTTTTAAAAATTTTAGGTGTTTTGCTTAGGTTTCGAATTTTTTCCAAAATTTCGTCTTCCTTCTCGATTTTTTTCATCAAAATTTGGACTTTTTTTCTAGAAATTTTGTCTTTAGAGTGAAAAAACGTTTAAAAGTAATTTCCTTTAACCGTTTTTTAAAAATTTTAGGATTTTTGTTTAGGTTTCGTATTTTTTCCAAAATTTCGTCCTCCTTCTCGATTTTTGACATTTTCCTCGACATTCCAACGTTTCCTGATTTTTTAAAATACTCTTTTAGGAGCTTTACTTGAATTTTGACCTTTTTTCATCAATTTTCTAGAAATTTTGACTTTCCTTTAGACGTTTTTTAAAAATTTTAGGTGTTTTGTTTAGGTTTCGAATTTTTTCCAAAATTTCGTCTTCCTTCTCGATTTTTTCATCAAAATTTCGACATTTTTTCTAGAAAATTTGACTTTAAAGTCAAAAAACGGTTTAAAGGTAATTTCCTTTAAACTTTTTTTAAAATTTTAGGATTTTTGTTTAGATTGCGAATTTATTCTAAAATTTCGTCTTCTTTCTCGATATTTGACATTTTCCTCAATATTCCAACTTTTCTGATTTTTTAAAATACGCTTTTGGGAGCTTTACTTGAATTTTGACTTTTTTTCATTAGTTATCCAGACATTTTGACTCTCCTTTAAACGTTTTTTAAAAATTTTAGGTTTTTTGTTTAAGTTTCGCATTTTTCCAAAATTTCGATTCATTTTTCTAGAAATTCCAACTAAATTTCGATTTTTCTTTCAAAATTTCCTTTTTCTTCTCGATTTCCGACAATTGTCCTGAAATTTTTAAATACTCTTTTGTGAGATTTATTCTGACCTTCTAATCATTGGTTTTTAAACATTTTATATTTTTTCTTTATATTTTTGATTTTTTCTCAAAATCATGATTTTCCTTTTTTAAAATAAACTTTTTATCACTTTTCTCTCACATTCAACTTTTCTGATTTTTTAATAAATCTTTATAAGCTTGTTCTTGAAATTGACTTTTTCTATAAAATTTTGAAATTTTTAGACATTTTGTTTTTTCTCCAAAATTTAAGGTATTTCTTCTAATTTTCCAAATTTTTCTGCAACATTTTGAGCCCTGTTTTCAAATTTTTCCTCATATTTCTTTTTTTAAATAACTTTTTATGGTTTTGCCTAAAATTTGGATTTTTTTCATCAAAATTTCGACTTTTTTTCTGGAAATTTTGATCTGAAAGTCAGAAAACGTTTAAAAGAAATTTCCTTTAAACCTTTTTTTAAAAATTTTAGGATTTTTATTTAGGTTTCGAATTTTTTCCTAAATTTCGTCTTCGTTCTCGATTTTTGACATTTTCTTCAATATTTCAACTTTTCCTGATTTTTAAAAATACGCTTTTGCTTGAATTTTGACTTTTTTTCATCATGTTTTTAGAAATTTTGACTTTCCTTCAGACGTTTTTTAAAAATTTTAAGTTTTTTGTTTAAGTTTCGCATTTTTCCAAAATTTCGTAATCCTTTTCGATTTTTGAAATTTTCCTCAACATTCTAAATTTTCCTGATTTTTTAAAATACTCTTTTAGAAGCTTTTGCTTGAATTCTGACTTTTTTTCATCAATTTTTTAGAAATTTTGACTTTTCTTTAAACGTTTTTTAAAAATTTTAGGTTTTTCGCATTTTTCCAAAATTTCGTCTTCCTTCTCGATTTTTGACATTTCCCTCAACATTCCAACTTTTCCTGATTTTTTTAAATACTCTTTCAGGAACTTTTGCTTAAATTTTGACTTTTTTCATACATTTTCTAAAAATTTTGACTTTTATTTAAACGTTTTTTAAAAATGTTAGGTTTTTTGTTTAGGTTTCGCATTTTTTCAACATTTCGTCTTCCTTTTCCTAAGCGTTTTTAAAAAATTTTAGGACTTTTGTTTAAGGTTTACAATTGTTTCCAAAATTTCGCCCTCCTTCTCGATTTTTGACATTTTCCTCAACATTCCAACTTTTCCTGATTTTTTAAAATACTCTTTTAGGAGCTTTTGCTTGAATTTTGACTTTTTTTCATCAATTTTTTAGAAATTTGGACTTTCCTTTAAACGTTTTTAAAAAATGTTAGGTTTTTCGCATTTTTCCAACATTTCGTCTTCCATCACGATTTTTGGCATGTTTCCCTAACATTCTTCTAACTTTTCCTGATTTTTTAAAATACTCTTTTAGGAACTTCTACTTGAATTTTGACTTTTTTCATCAAAATTTAGCCTTTTTCTAGAAATTTTGACTTTCCCCTAAACACTCTTGAAAAATTTTTAGGCTTTTTCTTTTAATTTAGGCGGGGGGGGAGGCGCAATAAGCGAAAGCTTCAGTGCTGCAGGGATAACCGACTCCATAGGAATAATAATAAATTTCGGGTTTTTTCTCAAAACTTCGACTTCCTTCCAGATTTTCGACATTTTTTCTACGAAATTTTAACTCTTCTTTCGAAACGATTCTAAATATTCAAACAATTAAGGAGGAAATTCAAAGGAAAATTAGAAAACTCAAGTTTTTTCGCGATAATTTCAATTTAAATCTGTCAATTCTAAAACGAAACCTAAAATGAGTGAACTATTTTTAAAACTTTGATTTTAACATCAAAATTTGGACTTTGGAAGTTGATATTTTAAGAGAAAAATTGAAAATTCAACCATTTTCTTCCAAATTTTCGATCTAAATATTGTTTTCGAATTTAATTTACATTTTTTTTTTGGTGGAATGGACTGGTCCTTGGTTATCTCCAAAAATTGAAATACAAATTTTGTCCTCTGAAACCAAGAAAAATTAAAAAACACAACAAAGGTTGTTCTAACGCTTTTCGACAGCCAAACTATCATCTTCAGAGAGAAGTTTCAAAAATAAAAAATCATTTATTGCAAGTAATCTCCCAAATTGTTTGGTCTGACCTCTAAATGGTGATTTAAACTCAAGAAAAGTTTAAAGATTTTTAATTTAAATCTATAATTTTTATTGTAATTTTGAAATTTCGATTTTTAACTGAACTCGAAGTTTGGAGAGAACATTTTCTTAATTCTGAAATTTTTCCACTTTAATCATCCTAATCTCGAAATTTCGGGTTTTTTGTTTTAGAAATTACGATTGAAATACAAATCTTGTTTTCTGAAACCAAGAAAGATTAAAAAACACAACGGAGGTTGCTTTAACGCGTTTCGACAGCCAAGCTATCATCTTTCAAAAATAAAAAATCATTTATTTCAAGTAGTCTCTCAAAATTTTTGATCTGACCTCGAAATGCTGATTTTAACTCGAGAAAAAAGATTTTAAATTTAAATACGTAATTTTTATTGTAATTTTGAAATTTCGATTTTTAACTGAGCTCCAAGTTTGGAGATAACATCTTAATTCTGAAATTTTTCCACTTTAATCATCCTAATCTCGAAATTTCGGGTTCTTTGTTTTAGAAATTACGATTGAAATACAAATCCTGTCTCCTGAGACCAAGAAAGATTAAAAAACACAACAGAGATTGCACTAACGCGTTTGGATAGCCAAGCTATCATCTTCGGAAAGATACTGAGTGGTATTTCTCTGAAGATGATTGCTTGGCTATCGAAACGCGTTAGAGCAGCATCTGTTGTGTTTTTTAATCTTTCTTGGTTTCGGGGGCAAGATTTGTGTTTCAATTTTTGAAGATAACCAAGGAGCAGTCCGTTTCGCCAAAAAAAAAATATGATATTTAACTTGAGTGATGTTTTTTTTAGATACTTTGAAGTATATTTTCAAAATTTCAGGACAATTTTTTATAGAAATTCCGAAGTTTTTGAACTTTAATTCGAGACAATGACTTTGAAAGGGTTAAAATTTAAATATGAAATTTTACCTCTGAACTTAAAACTAGAAAAATTATGTTTTTCTTAACCCGCTCGGAAATAAGTTCTCTTAAAGAGCTCTTACAGTCAACATTTTTTAGAGTCTGACATCGGGAAGTATTGTCAGAAAGTTAACATTATGTTAGCATAAAGATTTCTCATGCTAAAGACATCTATCAAAATTATCTAAGAGGTATCTGTTAGATATCCGTAATCTGACGACTAAAAAAAGTTATCTAAATGTTAACATTTCTGTGGCTCTTAAAGTTATCGCTATAATGATATCTTTAAGATATCTTTCTGATTTAGGTGCTGTACGGGAACCTTCCAAAATTTTTTCTTCGACCTTTTTCCATAAATTTCGACTTTAAACTCCAAAATGTTTAAGCTTAAGTTTACCACTTTAACAATAAATGTTGTAGCTCGATATTTGAGAAGAACAGCCAAGATTTACAAAAATACTTTTTGAAATGGTGCAATTGGAAGGTTGAATTATTTGTTACTTTTTAATTGTTAATAAAGTTTAGTAGTTATGAAAATTAAAAATAAGTAGATTTCAAGTTTAAGCCTGACATACTTGGAGCACGTAGAAGTTTCTGAAAAATCTCGAAAACAATATGGAAAATTTTGTCTCCAAAATAAAAACAATTTCTAAAAAAAAACTAGAAAATTTTAGCTTTCGTTTCCGAAGTTTTTTAAATTTGTTTCTACTTTTTCCAGAAATTTCTACTTCTGCTGTGTACATCAGAGGTTTTTACTTTCTTTCTCGAAATGTTAAGAAATAAAAAAGCAGAAAGAAAGCGTCGAACTTGTTTCTTGAAATTTCGACCTTCGTTTCAAAATTTCGACAATATTCTAGACATTTTTCTTTTGAAGGTGTTTGACTTTCCTTTAAATTTAAAATTGAAAAACATTGAAATTTCTAAAAAACTATTAAGTCAAGTTTTTTTAATTTCGACTTCTTAGATAGCATTTTAGCTTGTCTTGCTGCTGAATAACTTTTTAGATCGTCATTTTTCAGAAACAAAATAAGTTTAGTCAGGGGGACATATTTCGTCATCTTCATACTGAGTGTATGCATTCCCAAATCAATTACTCCTATTTTTTTAAGGACCCCCTTTATTTTCTTGTGTGTGTCATGGGTAATAATGTAGAAAAAAGTTCGTAGTTTTGGTGGAACGGACTAGCCTTGGTTATCTTCAAAAATTGAAATACAAATCTTGTCCCCTGAAGCCAAAAAAAGATTAAAAAACACAACAAAGGTTGCTCTAACGCCAGAGCTCGTAGTTTTGGGACTTTTCTTATAAAGTTTTGAAAAAGTTATGGCATTCAACTGTCAGGAAATGCATTTGTATGATCGCTTAAAATAACTTCTTTGGGGAACATTTACGCGTAAATAGTTTTTTTAGAATATGCACATTTTCTAACGTCTTGTTACCTTGGTGGAGCATCACAATATCATTGTTCAAATACAAAAATAAAATGTCAACAATTTACGTCTAAAGTCTTTTGATGGAAGAACTGACCGAAGTGGAAAATTTGGCACAAATATTACTATTTGGCAACCCATAGACTTCTAGGTTTCTAACATCGATAACTGATTAATCTTATGAAAACAATAAAATATTTTCAAATCAAATTAATCCGTCTTAATAAGAAACAAAATCTTGAATGTTATTGCTTACAAAAAAAGTTACAATTTAGTACGACAGTGATTCGTTCTTTATTCAATTTTTACAATAGTTTTGTTTAATTCTAAAGCACAATAGTTTTTAAAATGAAGCCATTTCTCGTAAACGTTTTTCTTTCTCTGTTTTTTGTTTTGAAAACATTGTTTTTAGTTATGGTCAAATACCAAAAAATTTGATCTCTAGTTTAAAGATAGGTTCACTCTTCTGTAAGCATCAAAATTTAATAATAATAACATCGATTTATTTAAGAAATGAAGAAACCAAAATTCTACCAAACAAGAATGTTTGGACAAAAAAGTAAGAAGCCAAAATGCTTTTTTAGAAGAAAATAAACGTTGGTCGAAAAATGGTTCCATTTCCAGAACACTTCACTGTTACAAAATTATTGAATGCCACCGTTACATGTCATTAACACATTCGTGGTCATACCTGAATTCCGAAGGCTTCAGATCCGCGCCCTCCGGCAGTTGACTCCCCAGAGGTGTACTCGATGCGCCGAGCCGCAATCCTCGCAAATGCCCGACGCACACAACAAACAACCATCTAAGCGAATAGTTTATTATTTATAAATAATGTACATGATTAACAGCTTTAACCTATAAACCAGGTGTGTTGAATTGGATCAGTTGGATCGCGCGGAAGAGCGCTTCAGTGTTTCACACGCGACATGATGACGAAAAATAAAAGTGACGATGACACACCTGCGTCCATTAGTCCGTGTTGTTTGTGCTAGTTGACTTTTTTTTTAAATTTAATTAAATAATGGAGTTGGCAGTCGTAGAGTCTCACAGCCGGTCTTCCTCTTCCTCCTCTTCTTCTGCCTCTTCGAGCACCCCTTCGTTCTCCTCCTTGTATCCCGGATGTTCCGAGATGGCGTAGTAGTTGCCGTTGTAGATCACGCCCAATTCCCGCAGGACGTCGCCCCGGATGGTGGCCTTGATCGTCCAATTGTAACAATCGTCGCTTTCGCTCTCTCGGTCCAATCGTTCTACATCCAGAATTTTAGAGCTTAGTCGCTCCAGGATGATGCCGATGTCTTTGATGCTCAGATGGCGCTTCTGGTCGACGCTCAGCTGATCTATTAACAACAGGAACTTTTCTGAGGTGACGGCTTCGTCCTCCATCACGGTGTTCTCGGTCTCGCTCTCGGAACTCTCGTGCTCGGACTGGACTGAAATAGAAAAAAGTTTTTAATTCGGGTTTGAATCGTCCACTAGTCGCGCTTTTAATATATATTAATGCTAGTCAATGTGTCACAGAAATCATCAGGAAAGTCCACTAGTCGCGCTTTCAATATCTATTAATGCTAGTCAATGTGTCACAGAAATCATCAGGAAAGTCGCGGACGTGAGAATAAATTCCATTTTCGGTCGAAATTCGAATTTCTGATGCAGTTTGAGACCGTCAACGCGTTCAGGTGCAATGGGATCATTCGCACTTTTTCGTCCGATTTCTGACAAAAGTAATTTGTAGGCAAATACTCGATGGATTATCAGGATTTAAAAATGGAATTGATTATTTTTCTATTTTGGCTTTCAAATTCCAAATTTGTGGAGCAAGATTTGAGCGGGAACTTTTAGAGAAAAGTCCATATATCACAGTGTCAATGTCTTACAGAAATCATTAGAAAAGTTGGGAACGTTTGTGACCATCAAGTCGTTTAGGTTCAATGGGATTATTTGCACTTTTTCGTCCGATTTCTGACAAAAGCACCGAATGGATTATCGGGACCTAAAAGTGGAATTGATTATTTTTTCATTTCATTTTGCAAATTCCAAAATGCGAAACCTAAACAAAAAAACTATAATTTTTAAAAAACATTGCAAGGAAAGTCAAAATTTCTAAAAAATTGATGAAAAAAAGTAAAACTTCAAGTAAAGCTCCTAAAGGAGTATTTTAGAAAATCAGAAAATGTTGGAATGTTAAAGAAAATGTCGAAAATCGAAAAGGAAAAGGAAATTTTGGAAAAATGTGAAAGTTAAACAAAAAAACCTAACATTTTTTAGAAACGTTTAAAGGACTGTCAAAATTTCTAGAAAATTAATGCAAAAAAGTCAAAATTCAAGCAAAAGCTCCTAGAAGAGTATTTTAAACAATCAAGAAAAGTTGGAATGTTGAGGAAAATGTTAAAAATCAAGAAGGAAGACGAAATTTTGCAAAAATGCGAAATTTAAACAAAAAACCTAAAATTTTTAAAAAACGTTTAAATGAAAGTCAAAATTTTTAGAAAATGTATGTAAAAAAGTCAAAATTCAAGCAAAAGCTCCTAAAAGACTATTTTAAAAAATCAGGAAAAGTTGGAATGTTGAGGAAAATGTCAAAAATCGAGAAGAAAGACGAAATTTTGGAAAAAATTCGAAGCCTAAACAAAAATCCTAAAATTTTTAAAAAACTTTTAAAAGAAATGTCTGTTAAACTTTTTTTGTACTTCGAAGTCAAAATTTCTAGAAAAAAAGTCGAAATTTTGATAAAAAAAGTCAAAATTTCTAGAAAAAAGGCAAAATGTTGATGAAAAGAGTCAAAATTCAAGCAGAAGTTCCTAAAAGAGTGTTTTAAAAAATCAGGAAAAGTTAGAATGTTAGGGAAACATGTCAAAAATCGAGAAGGAAGACGAAATGTTGGAAAAATGCGAAACTTACACAAAAAAACTTAAAATTTTTAAAAACGTTTAAGGGACTAAAAATTTCTAGAAAATTGATAAAGAAAAGTCAAAATTCAAGCAAAAGCTCCTAAAAGAGTATTTTAAAAAATCACGAAAAGTTGGAATGTTGAGGAAAATGTTAAAAATCAAGAAGGAAAACGAAATTTTGGAATAAATTCGAAGCCTAAACAAAAAACCTAAAATTTTTAAAAAACGTTTAAATGAAAGTCAAAATTTTTAGAAAATGTATGTAAAAAAGTCAAAATTCAAGCAAAAGCTCCTAAAAGAGTATTTTAAAAAATCAGGAAAAGTTGGAATGTTGAGGAAAATGTCAAAAATCGAGAAGAAAGACGAAATTTTGGAAAAAATTCGAAGCCTAAACAAAAATCCTAAAATTTTTAAAAAACTTTTAAAAGAAATGTCTGTTAAACTTTTTTTGACTTTGAAGTCAAAATTTCTAGAAAAAAAGTCGAAATTTTGATAAAAAAAGTCAAAATTTCTAGAAAAAAGGCAAAATATTGATGAAAAAAGTCAAAATTCAAGCAGAAGTTCCTAAAAGAGTGTTTTAAAAAATCAGGAAAAGTTAGAATGTTAGGGAAACATGTCAAAAATCGAGAAGGAAGACGAAATGTTGGAAAAATGCGAAACCTAAACAAAAAAACTTAAAATTTTTAAAAAACGTTTAAGGGACTAAAAATTTATAGAAAATTGATAAAGAAAAGTCAAAATTCAAGCAAAAGCTCCTAAGAGTATTTTAAAAAATCACGAAAAGCTGGAATGCTGAGAAAAATGTTAAAAATCAAGAAGGAAGACGAAATTTTGCAAAAATGCGAAACTTAAACAAAAAACCTAAAATTTTTAAAAAACGTTTAAATGAAAGTCAAAATTTTTAGAAAATGTATGCAAAAAAGTCAAAATTCAAGCAAAAGCTCCTAAAAGAGTATTTTAAAAAATCAGGAAAAGTTGGAATGTTGAGGAAAATGTCAAAAATCGAGAAGAAAGACGAAATTTCGGAAAAAATTCGAAGCCTAAACAAAAATCCTAAAATTTTTAAAAAACTTTTAAAAGAAATGTCTGTTAAACTTTTTTTGACTTTGAAGTCAAAATTTCTAGAAAAAAAGTCGAAATTTTGATAAAAAAAGTCAAAATTTCTAGAAAAAAGGCAAAATATTGATGAAAAAAGTCAAAATTCAAGCAGAAGTTCCTAAAAGAGTGTTTTAAAAAATCAGGAAAAGTTAGAATGTTAGGGAAACATGTCAAAAATCGAGAAGGAAGACGAAATGTTGGAAAAATGCGAAACTTACACAAAAAAACTTAAAATTTTTAAAAAACGTTTAAGCGACAGTAAAAATTTCTAGAAAATTGATGAAGAAAAGTCAAAATTGAAGCAAAAGCTCCTAAGAGTATTTTAAAAAATCACGAAAAGCTGGAATGCTGAGGAAAATGTTAAAAATCAAGAAGGAAGACGAAATTTTGCAAAAATGCGAAACTTAAACAAAAAACCTAAAATTTTTAAAAAACGTTTAAATGAAAGTTAAAATTTTTAGAAAATGTATGAAAAAAAGTCAAAATTCAAGCAAAAGCTCCTAAAAGAGTATTTTAAAAAATCAAGAAAAGTTGGAATGTTGAGGAAAATGTTAAAAATCAAGACGGAAGACGAAATTTTGCAAAAATGCGAAACTTAAACAAAAAACCTAAAATTTTTAAAAAACGTTTAAATGAAAGTCAAAATTTTTAGAAAATGTATGTAAAAAAGTCAAAATTCAAGCAAAAGCTCCTAAAAGAGTATTTTAAAAAATCAGGAAAAGTTGGAATGTTGAGGAAAATGTCAAAAATCGAGAAGAAAGACGAAATTTTGGAAAAAATTCGAAGCCTTAACAAAAATCCTAAAATTTTTAAAAAACTTTTAAAAGAAATTTCTGTTAAACTTTTTTTGACTTTGAAGTCAAAATTTCTAGAAAAAAAGTCGAAATTTTGATAAAAAAAGTGAAAATTTCTAGAAAAAAGGCAAAATGTTGATGAAAAAAGTCAAAATTCAAGCAGAAGTTCCTAAAAGAGTATTTTAAAAAATTAGGAAAAGTTAGAATGTTAGGGAAACATGTCAAAAATCGAGAAGGAAGACGAAATGTTGGAAAAATGCGAAACTTAAACAAAAAAACTTAAAATTTTTAAAAAACGTTTAAGGGACTGTAAAAATTTCTAGAAAATTGATGAAGAAAAGTCAAAATTGAAGCAAAAGTCCTTAAAAGAGTATTTTAAAAAATCACAAAAAGTTGGAATGTTGAGGAAAATGTTAAAAATCAAGAAGGAAGACGAAATTTTGCAAAAATGCGAAACTTAAACAAGAAACCTAAAATTTTTAAAAAAAGTTTAAATGAAAGTCAAAATTTTTAGAAAATGTATGTAAAAAAGCCAAAATTCAAGCAAAAGCTCCTAAAAGATTATTTTAAAAAATCAGGAAAAGTTGCAATGTTGAGGAAAATGTCAAAAATCGAGAAGAAAGACGAAATTTTGGAAAAAACTCGAAGCCTAAACAAAAATCCTAAAATTTTTAAAAAACTTTTAAAAGAAATGTCTGTTAAACTTTTTTCGACTTTGAAGTCAAAATTTCTAGAAAAAAAGTCGAAATTTTGATAAAAAAAGTCAAAATTTCTAGAAAAAAGGCAAAATGTTGATGAAAAAAGTCAAAATTCAAGCAGAAGTTCCTAAAAGAGTATTTTAAAAAATCAGGAAAAATTAGAATGTTAGGGAAACATGTCAAAAATCGAGAAGGAAGACGAAATGTTGGAAAAATGCGAAACTTACACAAAAAAACTTAAAATTTTTAAAAAACGTTTAAGGGACGGTAAAAATTTCTAGAAAATTGATGAAGAAAAGTTAAAATTCAAGCAAAAGCTCCTAAAAGAGTATTTTAAAAAATCAGGAAAATTCAGGGGACAATGTTAGGTTAGATTGACTCTAAGAAAAATTGTTGAAGCTTCCGCGTCGTCGCTGCGTGTCGCAAATGGCCCTGGGATTGTGTGCACTTACCATTATTTCTGTCGGGATGTCCGCCGTTTCGGCCGCCACCTTCAATGTCTAAAAAACGAACGTGTCTGGAAGAAGGGGGTTGCGGCGAAGTCTGCTGTTGGGCGTCCTGTATGGGGGAGGTGGCCACGCTCTTGTGTACAGCTATTTTTCGACCTTCCTCGTGCAAAGCGCAACAGTGGAAATCGCACTCGATCGCGCCGTTGCTTTGGGGGCTGCCGGCGCGCGGCATGTGCGCGTGGTGCGCACACTCCGGCGTGTGGATGTGTATCGTGGCGCTTTCGAGGGAACTCCCCTGCTTGGACAGCCGATGAACTGGCTTCACGTCGTCGTGGTTTATCACAGTGATCTGGGGACTGGCGTACCGTACCTGAAACCAATACCGAAAATTAGTCGACTTTTTTTTTCGAAATTTTGACCTCATTCTTAATTTGCTTTTTTATTTGACTTTCTTCGAAACCAATGTCGCTAGTTAGTCGACTTTTTTTGCCAAAGTCCTTCATTTTTGTCGAAATTTTGACCTTATTCTCAATATTGTACTTTTTTTTTTTCATTTAACTTTCTTTTTTGGGCAATTAGAACTTTTTAAAGGCTTTCAACTCTATTCCAAAAATTTAATATTTTCTCCAACATTTTGAGTGCTTTTTTAATTTGGAATTAATTAAAAGAAAATTTGCTTCCTTTGAACATTTTTGTCTACTTTGGCTTTAAGAAAATTTCGATCTTTTTTTCAAAATTCGTATTTCTTTGAAAATTTTGAATTTTTGCTAAAAATTTTGAATTTTTGCTAAAAATTTTGAATTTTTGCTAAAAATTTTGAATTTTTGCTAAAAATTTTGAATTTTTGTTAAAAATTCGTCCTTTTTCAAATTAAGACCTTATACTCAAAATTTAATTTTCTTTGAGAATTTTTTCAACTTTGTTATATAAATTTCGATCTTTTTATACAAATTTTTTGAATATTTGATATCACCCGTTTACTTCATTTGAAGTATTTCTCAACTATTTTGTTTATTTAAAAAATGTCGATTTTTATGCCTGAAATTTGGACTCACAATTCATTACATTCTCAGAATTTTGACTTTTATTTCATAGATATTCATCTGATATGGACGTAGCCACGATGGGACAGCATGTGGCGGTTGTTCCTATTTTTCTAAGGGCCTATTTTTCAAAAGTTTGTATTCCAAGTTTCGTCTTTTTTTCCCAAATTTCGATTTTTCCAAATTTCGATATTTTCTAAAATTCGTCTTCTCGTAATTTCGGATTTAATTTTTTCCTTTTTGCCAAAAAAAAATGATTCTTTCTGGCAAAATTAGTCTTTTTCCTGTACTAATTCGGCTTTAAATTTCAAAGTTGAAGTTTGAAGAAAAGACTTGAATGGGTTCACTTGGAAATTTCAAAAGAAATGTTGCCTAAGTTTTCGAAATTTCGAGATAAAAAATCAAATTTCTTGTTTACAGTCGAAATGTTAAGAAAAATGTTAAGAAAGCCTCAATAAATTGTCGACATTTTGTGGAAGAACCCGAGATTTCTAAAAAAAAAAAAAGGTTTCTTTAGTTTTGGTGAAACGGACTGGTCCTTGGTTATCTTCGAAAATTGAAATACAAATCTTGTCCCCTGAAACCAAGAAGTAGTAGTAGTATCTCTCTGAAGATGATAGCTTGGCTGTTGAACGCGTTAGGGCAACCTTTGTTGTGTTTTTTAATCCTTTTTGGTTTCAAGGACCAATTTTCGGATTTTTTTGTCAAAATTTTTCCGCTTTTCTAAAAATAAGCTTCTTAAAAACTTCGACTATTTCTTCAATCAAACTTTCTGGATATTTTGACTTGGTTGTTTCAAAATTTCCATTTTATTCTGAAAATATGATTTTTTGCCTAAGGAATCAAACTTTTTTAGCCTCACTCAAAATTTTGAACGTTTTCTGGACATTTCCGAGGTTTTCTTTTAAATCCTTTTACTTTTTAAAAAGTCTTTGCCTTTTTGTATCGATTTTAGGATCATGACTTCAGGCAGAAACTTCAAGAAGAAAGAAGCAAACTACACGACATAGACTCTTGCCTATATCGTCGGTTTCAGGGGACAAGATTTGTATTTCAATTTTCGGCTTTTTTTTGTCAACATTTTTTCGCATTTCTAAAAATAAGTTTCTTAAAAACTTCGACTATTTCTTCAATCAAACTTTCCGGATATTTTGACTTGGTTGTTTCAAAATTTCCATTTTATTCTGAAAATATGATTCTTTGCTTAAGGAATCAAATTTTTTTAGGCTTACTCAAAATTTTGAACGTTTTCTGGACATTTCCGAGGTTTTCTTTTAATATCCTTTTACTTTTTAAAAAGTTTTTGACTTTTTGTATCGATTTTAGGATCATGACTTCAGGCAGAAACTTCAAGAAGAAAAAAAGCAAACTACACGACATAGATTATTGCCTATATTTTCGGTTTCAGGGGACAAGATTTGTATTTCAATTTTCGGCTTCTTTTGTCAAAATTTTTTCGCTTTTTTAAAAATAAGCTTCTTAAAAACTTCGACTGTTTCTTCAATTAAACTTTCTGGATATTTTGACTTGGTTGTTTCAAAATTTCCATTTTATTCTGAAAATATGAGTTTTTGCCTAAGGAATCAAACTTTTTTAGTCTCACTCAAAATTTTGAACGTTTTCTGGACATTTCCGAGGTTTTCTTTTAAAATCCTTTTACTTTTTAATAAGTCCTTGACTTTTTGTATCGATTTTAGGATCATGACTTCAGGCAGAAACTTCAAGAAGAAAAAAAGCAAACTACACGACATAGACTATTGCCTATATTGTCGGTTTCAGGGGACAAGATTTGTATTTCAATTTTCGGCTTTTTTTTGTCAAAATTTTTTCGCTTTTCTAAAAACAAGCTTCTTAAAAACTTCGACTATTTCTTCAATCAAACTTTCTGGATATTTTGACTAGGTTGTTTCAAAATTTCCATTTTATTCTGAAAATATGATTTTATGCCTAAGGAATCAAACTTTTTTAGGCTCACTCAAAATTTTGAACGGTTCTTGGACACTTCCGAGGTTTTCCTTTAAAATCCTTTTACTTTTTAAAAATTCTTTGACTTTTTGTATCGATTTTAGGATCATGACTTCAGGCAGAAACTTCAAGAAGAAAAGAAGCAAACTACACGACATAGACTATTGCCTATATCGTCGGTTTCAGGGGACAAGATTTGTATTTCAGTTTTCGGCTTCTTCTGTCAAAATTTTTTCGCTTTTCTGAAAATAAGCTTCTTAAAAACTTCGACTGTTTCTTCAATCAAACTTTCTGGATATTTTGACTTGGTTGTTTCAAAATTTCCATTTTATTCTGAAAATATAAATTTTTGCCTAAGGAATCAAACTTTTTTAGGCTCACTCAAAATTTTGAACGTTTTCTGGACATTTCCGAGGTTTTCTTTTAAAATCCTTTTACTTTTTAAAAAGTCTTTGACTTTTTGTATCGATTTTAGGATCATGACTTCAGGCAGAAACTTTAAGAAGAAAAAAGCAAACTACACGACATAGACTATTGCCTATATCGTCGGTTTCAGGGGACAAGATTTGTATTTCAATTTTCGGCTTTTTTTGTCAAAATTTTTTCGCTTTTCTAAAAATAAGCTTCTTAAAAACTTCGACTATTTCTTCAATCAAACTTTCTGGATATTTTGACTTGGTTGTTTCAAAATTTCCATTTTATTCTGAAAATATGAGTTTTTGCCTAAGGAATCAAACTTTTTTAGTCTCACTCAAAATTTTGAACGTTTTCTGGACATTTCCGAGGTTTTCTTTTAAAATCCTTTTACTTTTTAATAAGTCCTTGACTTTTTGTATCGATTTTAGGATCATGACTTCAGGCAGAAACTTCAAGAAGAAAAAAAGCAAACTACACGACATAGACTATTGCCTATATTTTCGGTTTCAGGGGACAAGATTTGTATTTCAATTTTCGGCTTTTTTTGTCAAAATTTTTTCGCTTTTCTAAAAATAAGCTTCTTAAAAACTTCGACTATTTCTTCAATAAAACTTTCTGGATATTTTGAGTTGGTTGTTTCAAAATTTCCATTTTATTCTGAAAATATGATTTTTTACCTAAGGAATCAAACTTTTTTAGGCTTACTCAAAATTTTGAACATTTTCTGGACATTTTTGAGGTTTTATTTTAAAATCTTTTTACTTTTTAAAGATTCTTTGACTTTTTGTACCGATTTTAGGACCATGACTTCAGGCAGAAACTTCAAGAAGAAAAAAAGCAAATTACACGACATAGACTATTGCCTATATTTTCGGTTTCAGGGGACAAGATTTGTATTTCAATTTTCGGCTTCTTTTGTCAAAATTTTTTCGCTTTTCTAAAAATAAGCTTCTTAAAAACTTCGACTATTTCTTCAATCAAACTTTCCGGATATTTTGACTTGGTTGTTTCAAAATTTCCATTTTATTCTGAAAATATGATTTTTTGCCTAAGGAATCAAACTTTTTTAGGCTCACTGAAAATTTTGAACGTTTTCCGGATATTTCTGAGGTTTTCTTTTAAAATTCTTTTGCTTTTTAAAAAGTCTTTTACTTTTTAAAACGTCTTTGACTTTTTGTATCGATTTTAGGATCATGACTTCAGGTAGAAACTTCAAGAAGAAAAAAAACAAACTACACGACATAGACTATTGCCTATATTGTCGGTTTCAGGGGACGAGATTTGTATTTCAATTTTCGGCTTTTTTTGTCAAAATTTTTTCGCTTTTCTAAAAATAAGCTTCTTAAAAACTTCGACTATTTCTTCAATCAAACTTTCCGGATATTTTGACTTGATTGTTTCAAAATTTCCATTTTATTCTGAAAATATGAGTTTTTGCCTAAGGAATCAAACTTTTTTAGGCTCACTCAAAATTTTGAACGTTTTCTGGAGATTTCCGAGGTTTTCTTTTAAAATCCTTTTAGTTTTTAAAAAATCTTTTACTTTTTAAAAAGTCTTTGACTTTTTGTATCGATTTTAGGATCATGACTTCAGGTAAAAACTTCAAGAAGAAAAAAAGCAAACTACACGACATAGACTATTACCTATATTTTCGGTTTCAGGGGACAAGATTTGTATTTCAATTTTCGGCTTCTTTTGTCAAAATTTTTTCGCTTTTCTGAAAATAAGCTTCTTAAAAACTTCGACTGTTTCTTCAATCAAACTTTCTGGATATTTTGACTTGGTTGTTTCAAAATTTCCATTTTATTCTGAAAATATAATTTTTTGCCTAAGGAATCAAACTTTTTTAGGCTCACCCAAAATTTTGAACGTTTTCTGGACATTTCCGAGGTTTTCTTTTAAAACCCTATTACTTTTTAAAAAGTCTTTGACATTTTGTATCGATTTTAGGATCATGACTTCAGGCAGAAACTTCAAGAAGAAAAAAGCAAACTTCACGACATAGATTATTGCCTATATTAAGTTTTCACTTCTCTTGGTAGTCTTTAATTTTTTTTTTTCTTAGAAACACAATATTTTGGCTTTAAGTGAACAATTGTCGTTTTAGTGTTCCCATTTTCAACTTCCCAATATGATTAAAATCTTCCGGAACAAATGCATATCCTAATATTAATTACACTTCCCAAACAAGTAGGCGACTTTATCGAAAAACTTTGTCGTTGATTTCTATTACTGATGCTGATAAATTCTTAAATAAAAGCTACTTCTTAAAATGTACCTGTTAGTTGTATCGTTTACAGCAGTTGTTTCAGGTAATTTTTTTATTTCTTGCCATATCTTTAAAATTGTCAGTCTGTTCTTTCATAGTTCGCTTTTTTCATTCTCAAAATTTTGAGATCACTTATCTAGAACTTTAAAAAGCTTTGACGGGGTTTAATGGGGCAATATATTTTTTGCGACACGTGCAACATTGGGGTGACTTTTTAGATAAAATTTTGACTCGAAAATGCTCTCTCGAAGCTCAAAATTTTTTGAGATAATTTCTAAAATTTCGCTCAACCCAAAACGTTAATTTTGTTTAACATTTTTTTGAAACTGTCGCCTTCAAATATCATATTTTCGAAACCTATCATTTAACATCTAGCTAATATCAAAATTACAATATTTTTTTATCTATTTGATTTTTTTCAAAATATCATACGCCAAATCTGGGTTTTTTTAATGAAATTTTCGCTTTAGAAAAACAGCCATGTTATGGTGAAACCAACAAACTCAAAATTTGAACTCTAATTTAAAATCTGCACAAAAAATTAGGTGCTGAAGCCAAATATTTGATTTGATACTTAAAATAGAAATATGACCATATTCCCCATTGTTTCAGTGCCCCATTACTTCCGGTTAAACAATAACAACCCATTTACGATGAAGTTTCTTTTAATGTCATTTGCCTTCGTTCTGGTGAACGCAAGAGTCATTAAAAGAAGTGCTGACCCTTCACCCAATCCAGCTGATGCAGATCCATTCGAAGAGATATCCAAACAACTCAAAAAACAAGGAGGTTTCGGGTTCGGCAGATCCGAAATTGATCCCTTTGAAGAGATGTCCAAACAATTAAAAAGAACGAACGATCCTTTCTCCAGTTCAGATTCATTCAACGACCTTTCTAAAGAACTTAAAAATGGGGGAGGTTTTGGATTTGGCAGCTCTAACAGAGGTTTTGGATTCGGAGGATCTGACATTGACCCATTTGAGGAGATGAAAAATCAGTTAAAAAGTCCTTTTTCTGGTTCATCCGCCTCAGATTCGTTTAAAGACCTTTCCAAGGAACTCAAGAGAGGTGGATTCGGCAAATCTGAAATTAATCCCTTCGACGAGATGCGAATACAGTTGAAAAGCCCTTTTTCTGATTCATCCGAAGCAGATTCATTCAAAGACCTTTCTAAGGAACTCAAAAATGAGGGTTTTGGATTTGGCAGCTCCAAGATTAGCCCATTTGAGGACTTTGGTAACGAGCTAAAAAGACAGAATGGATTTAGATTCCGGAGATCGCCCAATATTTTTGACGACTTGGGCAAAGCGTTGAGGGAAAGACCAGAGTACAGATTTGCCATTTAATATTGTGAAAGGATGCGGAAGTCACGGTTGGAGTTTGTTACAAAATTTCTGTACGTTTACTGGGCAAATAAACTAGTTAAGCATGAAAAATGTTCTTACATTTAAAATCCCTGTCTAATTAGTAATTTATTGAGTTGGGAAACTCTTAAGAGTGAATAACACTTTAAAAAACGCAGTCATTTTAAAACCACGTTAGATATAAATCCAAAAAAAATCTGTCAAACAGTGGTGATGTCAAATGTTGCATCATACACAACCGTTCAAAAAAAAATGGAATTCTATACTTATTCAAGGTCCCAGTCTGCTACACATTTTTAAATTAATAGGAAAGGCAATCATGCAAAACAGGATAGTTACTTCAACTGAAATACCTCAACTACAACATTTTAGCTTTTAAAATTTCAATTTTTTCAATTTTATCTTCCAAGAAATTAAAATTTGAAACTCACTCTTCAAAACCTTCTAATTGTTTCTTATTAAAATTTAAAACCGAATTTTGATAAAATTTATATCGTTTAGCAAAAATAAAATGAGGATTACTGTTTACTGTTACTGTTTACCTGTTGCGGAGGGACGTAGACATCGTTGATAAGCGTCTCTTTTTTGGCGCCCATGGAGGTTTGGATCACGAGTGAGGGCCTTTTGCTGGGTGAAAACTTGCCGGGGGCGGGCGAAGGTGCTTCCGACGAGGCCCTCGAGGGACCTGAACGTTGATCCCAATGCAACACCACCGTGACTCGACCCTTGTTGTCCATAATCTTCCACGAGGGCGTTTCATCGTGCAGCTCCAACGCGTGAATCGTTTCGCACACGATCTTCGGAATCGCTGAGATAGCTACTGACAAACACAACACAATCAGCTTTAAATAATTGACATTTCCAACAAACAAATTGTTGGTATGACCCCCGATGATACAGTAATGCGAAACCTGGTCCGGTGTTAACATTTCCGCTTTAGAAATGAACCTTTTTCCTGAAATTTCAACTTTTTACTTATTTTGAGATTTTCGTCACTTTTTCTCGATTTTTTTGTGTTTAAACTCAATTTTTTTCCGAAATTTTAGGTGTAAAGTCAAATTTTCGCTGCGAAATTCAAGATTATTATCGGAATTTCAAGATATGAATTGAAATTTTCAGAAAAAAATTTGCTGTGAAATTCAAGATTATTTTCGTATGACCGCCTATGATGCAGTAATGCGAAACCTGGTCCGATGTTAGCGAATATTTATCGAAAACCTTGTGGAATTTTTAAATTTTGTTGCGTTTTTATCGTTAATAAACGTTATTAGTTATGAACAATCAACTTTGTTGATGTTGATGAAAACTTCGAATGTTAGATTTTTTCATTTAAAACTTCAACCTTCTATCTATTTTTATATTTTTTGTATCGATTTCCGATTGTTGCGAATGAAATTTAAAAAAAAAGTTATATGGTAAGATTATAAAAAAAAATTTTACAAATCTTGACTTTTCTCAAAATGACAAGCACAAATCTGCATTTTTTTTTAAATTTCTTAAAACTGCAACTTTAGAATTAAAAATGTGGGTTAACGTGAAAATGGCAGGTGATGTAACACCAAAGAAAAATTATATAATAAAAAAAAATTGAGTATCTCTCTGAAGATGAAATCGCAAGTAAGGTTTTGAAAACAGCAAAGCACTCCCTACAAGTTTGAGTTATTGGTTTTTGATCTAAAAATCTTACGAGCAAGTTATTTGGAAAAGTGATAAAAGTGGGGATTAGGAATACTCTTTTTTTTGGTGGAACGGACTGGTCCTTGGTTATCTTCAAAAATTGAAATACAAATCTTGTCCCCTGAAACCAAGAAATATTAAAAAACACAACAGAGGTTTAGAGCAACCTTTGTTGTGTTTTTTTTTAAAAAAAAAGTCAAATTTTTCAGATAAAAGAAGTCGAAATTTTGACATGAAGTCGAAATTTTTGAAAAAAATGCAATATTTATAGAATGAATTTTGAAACGAATTTTTCAAATAAAAATAAAATGAAATTTCGAGATGTCAAAGTCGAAAATTTGAAAAAATCTAATATTTCAAATAAGTAAAAACATTTAAAAAAGGCCAAATTTTTCAAATAGAAAAAGTCGATATTTTGAAATGAAGTCGAAATTTTTGAAAAAAAAATGCCACTTCATAGAGTGAAAATTGTGAAAGAAGTTTGAAAAATTTAAAAAAATCAAAATTTTGAAAATATCTAAAGTTTCAAAAAGTGAAAATTTAAGAAAAAAGTCGAATTTAAAAAAAAAAAAATGAAATTTCGAGATGAAATCAATTTTTTGAAAGAAAAATCGGAATTATCAAAAAAAGTTAAATCAATTTACTTCATAAAAGTCGGAATTACGAGAAGACAAAATTTTCAAAAAAAGAGACCATTTTCAAAAAAAAGTTTAGGTTAAATTCAAAATGTCAAAAATGTCAAAAAATTCAACAAAGTCAAAAATGTCAAGATGTTAAAAAAAGTCAAAAATTCGAAATTAGAAATTTAAAACACAAAATACCAAAAATGTCAACAATGTCAAAAATGTCAAAAATTGTCAAAATGTCAAAAAATGTCAAAACGTCAAAATGTTAAAAAGTGTCAAAAATGTCAAAAATTTGAAATTAGAAATTTAAAATTTAAAATGTCAAAAATGTCAACAATGTCAAAAATGTCAAAACATGTACAAATGTTAAAAAATGTCAAAAATTCAAAATTAGAAATTTAAAATTCAAAATTCAAAGTTCAAAATTCAAAATGACAAAAAAGTCAAAAAATGTCAAAAAAATGTCAAAAAGTCAAAAAATGTCAAAAATTCGAAATTAGAAATTCAAAATTCAAAGTTCAAAGTTCAAAGTTCAAAGTTCAAAATTCAAGATACAAGATTCAGGATTCAAAATTCAAAATTCAAAATTCAAAATTCAAAATTCAAAATTCAAAATTCAAAATACAAAATTCAAAATTCAAAATTCAAAATTCAAAATTCAAAATTCAAAATTCAAAATTCAAAATTCAAAATTCAAGATACAAGATTCAGGATTCAAAATTCAAGATACAAAGTTTAAAATTCAAATTCAAGGTTCAAAGTTCAAGATCCAATATTTAAAATTCAAGATTAAACATTCAAAATTCAAGATTCAAGGATCAAGATTTAATATTCAAGATTTAAGATTCAAAATTGAAGATCCAGGATCCAAAATTCACAATTTAAGATACAAAATTCAAAGTTCAAGATTCAAGATTCAGGATTCAAAATACAAGGTTAAAAATTCAAGTTCAAAATTCAAAATTCAAGGTTCAAAGATCAAGATCCAATATTTAAAATTCAAGATTGAAGATTCAAAATTGAAGATTCAAGAATCAAGATTTAATATTCAAGATTTAAGATTCAAAATTAAAGATCCAGGATCAAAAATTCAAAATTTAAGATTCAAGATTTCAAGTTTAAAATTAAAGATTTACGATTTAAAATTTAAGATTCAATATTCAAAATTCGGGATACAAGGTTCAAAATTCAAGATTTAAAAATCAAGATCGAAGATTTAAAATTCAAGATTAAGATTCAAAATTCAGGATTTAAGGTTCAAGGATCAAGATTCAATATTCAAGATTCAAAATTCAGGACTTCAAATTTAAAATTTAAGATTCAAGATTCAAAGTTCAAGATTCAAAGTTCAGGAGTCAAAATTCAAAATTCAAGATTCAAGTTCAAGATTCAAGATTCAAGTTCAAGATTCAAGATTCAAGATTCAAAATTCAAGATTTAAGATTCCAGATTCAAGATTTAAGATTCCAGATTCAAGATTCAATATTCAAGATTCAAGATTCAAAATTCAAGATTCAAGATTCAAGATTCAAAATTTAAGAATCAAGATTCAAGAATCAAGATTCAAGAATCAAGATTCATGAATCAAGATTCAAGAATCAAGATTCAAGAATCAAGAATCAAGATTCAAGAATCAAGATTCAAGAATCAAGATTCAAGAATCAAGATTCAAGACTCAAGATTCAAGATTCAAGAATCAAGATTCAAGAATCAAGATTCAAGAATCAAGATTCAAGAATCAAGATTCAAGAATCAAGATTCAAGAATCAAGATTCAAGAATCAAGATTCAAGAATCAAGATTCAAGATTCAAGATTCAAGATTCAAGATTCAGGATTCAAGATTCCAGATTCAAGATTCAAAATCCAAGATACAAGGTTTAAAATTCAAAATTCAAGACTCAAAATTCAAAATTTAAGATTCAAAGATAAAGATACAAGTTTTAAAATTCAAAATTCAAGATTCAAGATTCAGAGATGAAGATCCAAGTTTTAAAATTCAAAATTCAAAACTCAAGATTCAAGAATCAAGATTCAAGAATCAAGATTCAAGAATCAAGATTCAAGAATCAAGATTCAAGAATCAAGATTCAAGAATCAAGATTCAAGAATCAAGATTCAAGAATCAAGATTCAAGAATCAAGATTCAAGAATCAAGATTCAAGAATCAAGATTCAAGAATCAAGATTCAAGAATCAAGATTCAAGAATCAAGATTCAAGAATCAAGATTCAAGAATCAAGATTCAAGAATCAAGATTCAAGAATCAAGATTCAAGAATCAAGATTCAAGAATCAAGATTCAAGAATCAAGATTCAAGAATCAAGATTCAAGAATCAAGATTCAAGAATCAAGATTCAAGAATCAAGATTCAAGAATCAAGATTCAAGAATCAAGATTCAAGAATCAAGATTCAAGAATCAAGATTCAAGAATCAAGATTCAAGAATCAAGATTCAAGAATCAAGATTCAAGAATCAAGATTCAAGAATCAAGATTCAAGAATCAAGATTCAAGAATCAAGATTCAAGAATCAAGATTCAAGAATCAAGATTCAAGAATCAAGATTCAAGAATCAAGATCAAGAATCAAGAATCAAGATTCAAGAATCAAGATTCAAGAATCAAGATTCAAGAATCAAGATTCAAGAATCAAGATTCAAGAATCAAGATTCAAGAATCAAGATTCAAGAATCAAGATTCAAGAATCAAGATTCAAGAATCAAGATTCAAGAATCAAGATTCAAGATTCAAGAATCAAGATTCAAGAATCAAGATTCAAGAATCAAGAATCAAGAATCAAGATTCAAGAATCAAGATTCAAGAATCAAGATTCAAGAATCAAGATTCAAGAATCAAGATTCAAGGATCAAGATTCAAGAATCAAGATTCAAGAATCAAGATTCAGGATTCAAAACACAAGGTTTAAAATTCAAGTTCAAAATTCAAAATTCAAGGTTCAAAGATCAAGATCCAATATTTAAAATTCAAGATTGAAGATTCAAAATTGAAGATTCAAGAATGAAGATTTAATATTCAAGATTTAAGATTCAAAATTAAAGATCCAGGATCAAAAATTCTAAATTTAAGATTCAAAGATCAAGATTCAAGATTTCAAGTTTAAAATTAAAGATTTACGATTTAAAATTTAAGATTCAAGATTCAAAATTTAAGAAACAAGGTTCAAAATTCAAGATTTAAAATTCAAGATTTAAAAATCAAGATCGAAGATTTAAAATTCAAGATTAAGATTCAAAATTCAGGATTCAAGGTTCAAGGATCAAGATTCAATATTCAAAATTCAAAATTCAGGACTTAAAATTTAAAGTTTAAGATTCAAGATTCAAAGTTCAAGATTCAAAGTTCAAGATTCAAAACTCAAAATTGAATATTCAAGTTCAAGATTCAAAATTCAAGATTAAAGATTCAAGTTCAAGATTTAAGATTTAAAATTCTAGATTCAAGACTCCAGATTCAAGATTCAAGATTCAAGATTCAAGATTCAAGATTCAATATTCATGATTCAAGATTCAAGATTCATGATTCAAGATTTAAGATTTAAAATTCAATATTTAACATTTAAAATTCAAGATTCGTGACTCAAGGTTCAAGATTCAAGATTCAAGGTTCAAGATTCAAGATCAAAATTCAAAACTCAAGCTTCAAGATTCAAGATTCAAGATTCAAGATTCAAGTATCAAGATTCAGGATTCAAGATTCAAGATTCAAAATTCAAGATTCAAGATTCAAGATTCAAGCTTCAAGATTCAAGATTCAAGATTCAAGATTCAAGATTCAAGATTCAAGATTCAAGATTCAAGTTTCAAGATTCAAGATTCAAGATTCAAGATTCAAGATCCAAGATCCAAGATTCAAGAATCAAGATTCAAGAATCAAGATTCAAGAATCAAGATTCAAGAATCAAGATTCAAGAATCAAGGTTCAAGAATCAAGAATCAAGATTCAAGATTCAAGATTCAAGATTCAAGATTCAAGATTCAAGATTCAAGATTCAAGATTCAAGATTCAAGATTCAAGATTCAAGATTCAAGATTTAAGATTCAATATTTAACATTTAAAATTCAAGATTCGTGACTCAAGGTTCAAGATTCAAGATTCAAGGTTCAAGATTCAAGATCAAAATTCAAAACTCAAGCTTCAAGATTCAAGATTCAAGATTCAAGATTCAAGTATCAAGATTCAGGATTCAAGATTCAAGATTCAAAATTCAAGATTCAAGATTCAAGATTCAAGCTTCAAGATTCAAGATTCAAGATTCAAGATTCAAGATTCAAGATTCAAGATTCAAGATTCAAGATTCAAGATTCAAGTTTCAAGATTCAAGATTCAAGATTCAAGATTCAAGATCCAAGATCCAAGATTCAAGAATCAAGATTCAAGAATCAAGATTCAAGAATCAAGATTCAAGAATCAAGATTCAAGAATCAAGATTCAAGAATCAAGGTTCAAGAATCAAGATTCAAGAATCAAGATTCAAGAATCAAGATTCAAGAATCAAGATTCAAGAATCAAGATTCAAGAATCAAGATTCAAGAATCAAGATTCAAGAATCAAGATTCAAGAATCAAGATTCAAGAATCAAGATTCAAGAATCAAGATTCAAGAATCAAGATTCAAGAATCAAGATTCAAGAATCAAGATTCAAGATTCAAGTTCAAGATTCAAGATTCAAGAATCAAGAATCAAGATTCAAGATTCAAGATTCAAGATTCAAGTTCAAGATTCAAAATTCAAAATTCCAGATTCAAGATTCAGGATTTAAGATTCCAAATTCAAGATTCAAAATCCAAGATACAAGGTTTAAAATTCAAAATTCAAGACTCAAAATTCAAAATTTAAGATTCAAAGATAAAGATACAAGTTTTAAAATTCAAAATTCAAGATTCAAGATTCAGAGATGAAGATCCAAGTTTTAAAATTCAAAACTCAAGATTCAAAATTCAAGATTCAAAATTTAAAAAACCAAGATTCAAGAATCAAGATTCAAGATTCAAGATTCAAGATTCAAAATTCAAAATTCCAGATTCAAGATTCAGGATTTAAGATTCCAGATTCAAGATTCAAAATCCAAGATACAAGGTTTAAAATTCAAAATTCAAGACTCAAAATTCAAAATTTAAGATTCAAAGATAAAGATACAAGTTTTAAAATTCAAAATTCAAGATTCAAGATTCAGAGATGAAGATCCAAGTTTTAAAATTCAAAACTCAAGATTCAAAATTCAAGATTCAAAATTTAAAAAACCAAGATTCAAGAATCAAGATTCAAGATTCAACATGTAAAATTGAAAAAAGTTAAATCAATTTACTTCATAAAAGTCGAAACTTCGAAAAGACAAAATTTTTGAAGAAAAATGCGAAATTTTCAAATAAAGTGATAACTTCAAGATAAAGTTTGAACAAAAGGGGAAATTTTCAAAAAAAGTGACTAACTTGAAAAAAGGTTGAGGTTTAAAAAAAAAATCTTTTAACATATTTGTAAAAAAGGGAACATTTTTTTGAAAAAATCGAAATGTTGAGGAAAAAGTTTTCTGGTAAAATTTTCACTAGATCTTGAAATTTTGAAAAAAGGGAGACATTATCAAAAAAAAAATATATTCTAAAAAAAGTTGTACCTTTGAGGAAAAGTCGAAATTTCGATAATAGACGATCAAATTTTTCAAAAAAGTGAATATTCTGAAAATGTTGGAAAATTCTAAGAATATAATTTTGAGAAAAATTCGGTTTTTCCAAAAACTCGAATTTTTCTCAAAATTATCCTTGGTTATCTTCAGAAATTAAAATAAAAAAAATCGAATTTTTCAAATGGAAATTTAATTGACTACATAAAAGTTGTGACTTCCAGAGAAAAAGTCAAAATTAAAAAAAAATCGTTATTTCAAAAAAGGTCAAAACTTCGAAAAATTGTCCAAATTTGGTAAATTTCAAAAAAAAGGTAGGAGTTTTTTAAAGTCAGTTTTTTTCAACATGACCAAATTTTAGACAAAAACGATATTTTCAAAAAAAAATCACAATTTTGAGCAAAGATCAACATTAAAATCGAATTTTTGCCAGTAGAAAATCAATCGACTACATAAAATGCGAGACTTCGAGAGGAAAAGCCAAAATTTTCGAAATAAAATATCAAAAAAGGTAAAAACTTCGAAAAGTTTTCCAAAGTTGGTAAATTTCAAAAAAAAGGTAGGAGTTTTTTAAAGTTGGTTTTTCAACATGATTAAATTTTAGACAAAATCGATATTTTGAAAAAAATCACAATTTTGAGCAATGATCAAAATTAAAATCGAATTTTTTAAATAAAAATTCAATTGACCCATAAAATACCAGACTTCGAGAGAAAAAGTCAGAATTTAACAAAAAATCTCAATGTCAAAAAAGGTCAAAACTTCGAAAAATTGTCGAAAGTTGGTAAATTTCAAAAAAAAGGTAGGAGTTTTTTAAAGTCGTTTTTTCAATATAATTGAATTTTAAACACAATTGATATTTTGAAAAAAAAATCACAATTTTGGTAAAAGATCGAAATTTTGTGTAAACATTTTCAAAAAATTCAGAATTCAGAAAATAAATTAAAATCCCAAAGAAAGACGAAACTGTTTTGAAATTGATAAAATAAGTTAACATTTGAAAAAAGTGGAAATTAAAAAAAAATAGAAAAATTTGAAATTCGAAGTTTTCAAAATATAAAGACGAAATCTTTAAAAAAGTCGAAAAATGTTAAAGAACTTTTAATAAAAATCGAAGGCAGACTTTTTAAAAAAAGTCGTCATTTTCAGGAATTCTAATGCACCGACTAATAGGTTTGAACATTTATTAGATTCGAAGTTTGGAAACCAAAGACCGGTTTCGATCTTGCTAACAAATGTTCCGACAAGTACTAAAGAATTCTCAGACGTCAAGCCAGTGACTTAGTACTACCACCTATTGATCCATAGAGAAACTATGGCCATCGCTAACAACTTCCATTTTCAGTAATTCAAAATTTTGAGAAAAACAAATGACAATTTTTGGAAAAAGTTTCCCAGTTGAAAATAAATATTCGATTGACTAGTTAAATCAGATGAGAGTAAGAGCCCTTTAAGCTGCCATGTTCTAGTTAAACCTATGAAAATATTAATATATTATTAACTTTTTGTTTTGTAATTGACATTTTCAACCCTTACTTCGTGGAATTCTTTAATATTCATAAATTGCTGGTAAAATGCAGTAATGCGAAACCTGCTCCGGTGTTAGTAAATATTTATCGAAAACTTTGTGGAATTTTTAAATTTTGTTGCCTTTTTATCGTTAATAGAGTTTAATAGTTATGATTTTTTTTCTGTAGTTAGGGATCAAAGCACTTGAGCGCCTTCTGCAGGTTACTTACCTACTCCCACTCATTCAACAGATTAGTTCTTTAGTTAAAAGACAGTACTTGATTTTAAAATGAGGTCTGACTCTTTTTTGCAACAAAGATTGTTTTAAACTATAAGCTAAACATTTACTAACTATTTAAGAATTCGTGGCTTGGTTCCTTTCTGTAAAAAGTTGTCCAATTTATATTAAAAATAATCTGAATTTTCAGAAATAAAAAATTTACCATGAACTGTTAACAAAAAACTATTAACCACAAAATTGAATGTGGTATCGAAAATGTTAGCCTCCTATTAGACCTGTTTTAAGCTTTTGTTGAAAGATGTGATTTATTTTAGATGATTGGGGGCCCATAATAAACTCTGGGGGCTATATTCGGACCCTTTTCTCTGTATAACTATTTTCTTCGAAAAAGTAATTAGAGAAGAAATGTTTTTAAGAATACAAACCTAGACGAGGTTTCATTTGATGGATGGTTTTGAATGTAAAAAAATTGGCATGGACCCAGGGGTTAATGACACCCATTCGAGGGTGTGTATGTGTACATACCTGCTCTGATGACATCGACTCCAGCCGGCAGCCATCGCTCGCCAGGTCTAAGAAGCAACAGCACCGAGTTAGCCGGCAGAGTCCTGAAGTATTCGGCGTCCTCGACTTGGGTGCCGTCGCTCTCCAAGACCAGTCGCACCGGCTCGCCCACGGACACCCCTAGCTTGTCCCTGCCCCTCTGGACCAGCTCCTCGAGGCTGGCTACCACCAGGCCCTTGCGCACGTTACGACGCCCGTCCCATAGCTTGAAGGGCCTCTTTCCGCGCGATTCCTGCAACACACCCATGCTAACGCGCGCCGAGACGCATCTCGCCGAGGCCTGACACTGCCTGACCTACTCCACACCTAGCGGGTCGCCAACGACCTAGTTCTTGGCCTCTCTCCCACTTCTGAGCGTTCGCCCTGCTGCGTTGCCGCGCGGGGCGCCACCCTTATCGCCTTAATTTACGGCGGACATGTGCGGAATAAACGACAGAATTATGCTGGGTTAACTGGGAAGAGTAACGGCCCTAGTTAACAATCCTTGGGGTCGATTTTATTAAAGATTTACTCTAAACTCTTAAATATGCGTGGTGCCCATTTTTCGACCCTTATCGATCACCATTAGAATTTTGCTTAGCTGAACAGCTACGAAGTTTTTTTTTGGTTATCTTCAAAAATTGGAATACAAATCTCGTCCCTTGAAACCAAAAAAGATTAAAAAAACACAACAAACGAGCAATCTTTATTGTGTTCTTTAATCTTTCTTGGTTTTAGGGGACGAGATTTGTATTTCAATTTTTGACGAGATTTGTATTTCAAGCTACGAAGTTGGTTAAATTCAATCTAAGTTGCATATTTTAACTCTAAACAGGATGCACATTTTTTTGTATCCTGTTTAGTTTTGCAATCTGTAGCAAACTTGATATTTTCAGAATCATTAAATGAAACAAAATATTAATAATCTCGTTTTTTGAGTTTTTCTTACAATGTATTAATAGTAAGGGGGTTTTAATGAGTATTATAACCCTTTTTCATGTAGAATTAAAAAAATATTAATTTTTTTTTCGAATTTTAATTAGGCGAATTTTCTACTGTTTCCAAAATTTTACTTTTTCTGAATTCTGCGTTATACAAATTTTTGAAATGTCGGATAATTTTGACTTTCCTTCAATTTATGTTCTTTTTGACTTTTTGAGTTTCTTTTAGAGGATATCAGTGGAATTTAAATTATTAAAGTAAAAACTTCTTTAGACGCGTTAGACGATTTTAGATTCGTGATTTCGCGTTACAATCACGCTAATTTGAACTACCGACATATTCTAATGTTAATAGTACCATGTAGCTGTGAGTATGTTGTGTAATGGAGTTAAAAAACGCGTTGACGACAGCGGGATTCGAACCCGCAACTTATTAGACCTATGAAAGAATATCTGCCCTGTTAACCACTGATCCACACTACCGTTCACAAGAATACGAATTTTAACTACATTTAAGGAGTTTTCACTTCTGACAGCAGTTCCCAGACTGCCTAATTTTTTCAATATCTACATTTCTTCAAAATTATGAATATTTTTAAAATTTCAGACTATTTTTGAAAATTTCAGACTATTTTTGAAAATTTCATTTGAAAGTTTCGAATTTCTTTGAAAATGTCGCCATTTCAAATTCTCGAATTATTTTAAAATGTCGACTTTCTTTGTTTAGACCTTATTTTTCGAAAATATGACATTTTTTTCAAAATTTGGTTTTTTTAACTGGAAATTCTCAAAAAAAGTCAACATTTCCAGAAAATCCCAAATTTTGAAAAAAGAAAACTTGGACATTATTTAAAATTTTTGATTTACGATTTACGATTATTGATTTGTTGATACGTTTCCCCAGTTTTGTTATAATGGTGTTTCTATTACGATTTTTTTTAAGTCGTTGATAAAAAATGGAATTAAGGTTAAACTTGAAAATAACTAGATTATACTACGAAATAAAATCATTTTTTTCCATAATTTTTTAAATTTCAACGAATTTTAAACAGTTGGACTTGAAATTTTGACTTTTATTCAAGTACAAGCCACTCACAAAGGGCAATTCTTGTATCTTTCGAGCACCACGAGCGGGATGTGTAAACAAAGATAAATTGCGATGAAACGCCCTTTTAAATGAGGATATATTATCGGGGAAAATTTTCTTTGATTATATCAAAAACTATTCAATATTAAGAAAAGATAGGTTAGTAAAGAACGTAAGGTTATGTGTTTTTAAACAAAATTTAATCTCAAAGAAAGATCGTCCCAGTTCTTTATCAATATTTTCTCTTCGATAAATCCGACTCCCAAAGGCTAAACGACACTCCCCTAAATAAACACACCCGCATCTCCAAAGACCCGTGGAATGCCGTCCATCTCAACACTATCCCGTTAAAGAGGCAAAAACACCTGGTCGGGATCGAATTTCGCAATGGTAGGCAGGGCGGTTGTAGTGTGTGTATGTGTGTATGCGGGGTATTGACCGGCTGCATGCATGTGATTGAAGCAGGAGAGATGCTCCGATGCCAGAGATGGATGTTTACAACGGCGCGAGGCCGATGCGCGCCGCGACGCTTGCAATAACCGAGCGACGTTGCCGATATCGAAAAAGCCAAGAATCGGCGTGCCAAAACGAAAAGAAGGACGATCGGGTGCACTGCTTGCGGCCGTGGGAAGCGGAATACACCCCAATATGCAGTCGCGTAGGTGCACGGGGCCGAACGTCGCTCTAGAAACGACATAAATGGACGCGAGTCCGGCGCATCCACCACATTTTCTGTAGAAAATGTATTCGTAATCTGATAAATACGAAAAAATTTCTTTGAATTGTTTTCAACATCATCGTTAAGGCTGTTATTAGCACTATGCATACGTTTTCCACCAAATTTTATATTTTTTTCCGAAATTTCTGGTTCAAGTTTGAGATTAAATTCAAAATTTCGCTACATTCAGTGTCAAAGTTTCAACTTTTTTACAATTTTGTATTTAAAATCAAACATTTAAAATTAAAGTTATAAATTTCTAGAAAAAAAAGTTGAATTTTGATGTTAAATTCAAAACATCGAAAAGAAATTAAAAATTTTAGTTTCTATTTGAAAAGAACAGCAGTCAAAAATACGATAAGTTGGTCATAATTTATTACAATTCTAATTATTAAATTTCAAGCTTAAGCTAGCAATTTTGAGAAATACTTAAACTTTAAAATAACAGTCAACATTTCAGTTGAAATTTCACAAAGAACTATCATTTTCAGATGTAATATAAGAAAGCTTAAGAAACAAAATTTAAATTTTGAAAAAAAAAGTTGGAAATTTATAATAAAAACATCTTTTTCGACTTAAAATTTCCAATTTAAATCTAAGCACGAAATTTTGAGACGATATTTCGTAAAAAGAAAATTATTGTGAGATCAATATAAAAACTTTCATTGTTCATACCGCATACTGGATTTATTGTAAATATCAGTCGCAAATTTTTAAAGATTATAAATACTTTGAATTCAAAACTCAAAATTCAAGATTCAGGATTCAAAATTAAAAATTCAAGATTCAAAATTCGAATTTCAAGATTCAGGGATCAAGATCCAACATTTAATATTCAAGATTTAATATTTATGATTTAAGATTCGAGATTCGAAATTCGAGATTCGAAATTCGAGATTCGAGATTCGAGATTCGAGATTCAAGATTCAAGATTCAAGATTCAAGATTCAAGATTCAAGATTCAAGATTTAAGATTTAATATTCAAGATTCAAAATTCAAGATACGAAACTCAAACTT
Source organism: Dastarcus helophoroides (assembly GCA_028583605.1). Classification (NCBI taxonomy): domain Eukaryota; kingdom Metazoa; phylum Arthropoda; class Insecta; order Coleoptera; family Bothrideridae; genus Dastarcus; species Dastarcus helophoroides. Next base: position 22,057,555 of record CM053332.1, on the reverse strand, counting down.
CAAGATTCAAATTCAAAGATCAAGATTCAAGATTCAGGTTTCGAAATTCAAGATTCAAAATTCAAGATTCGAAACTCAAATTTCAAGATTCAAATTCAAAGATCAAAATTCAAGATTCTGGATTTAAAATTCAAAATTCAAGGTTTAAAATTCAAGATCCAAAATTAAAGGTTTAAAATTCAAGATTAAAGATTCAAAATTCAAGATTCCAGATTCAAGGATCAAGGTTCAAGATTCAAGATTCAAGATTCAAGATTCAAGATTCAAGATTCAAGATTCAAGATTCAAGAATCAAGATTCAAGATGCAAGAAACAAGATTCATGAATTAAGTATCAAGATTCAAGAATCAAGATTTAGGAATCAAGAATCAAGATTCAAAAATGAAGATTCAAGAATCAAGATTCAAGAATCAAGATTCAAGAATCAAGATTCAAGAATGAAGATTCAAGAATTAAGATTCAAGAATCAAGATTCAAGAATCAAGATTCAAGAATCAAGATTCAAGAATCAAGATTCAAGAATCAAGATTTAAGAATCCAGATTCAAGAATCAAAATTCAAGAATCAAAATTCAAGAATCAAGATTTAAGAATCAAGATACCAAAATCAAGATTCAAGTATCAAGATGCAAGAATTAAGATTCAAGAATCTAAATTCAAGTATCAAGATTCTAAAATCAAGATTCAAGAATCAAGATTCAAGATTCAAGATTCAAGATTCAAGAATGAAGAATGAAGAATGAAGAATGAAGAATGAAGAATGAAGAATGAAGAATGAAGAATGAAGAATGAAGAATGAAGAATGAAGAATGAAGAATGAAGAATGAAGAATGAAGAATGAAGAATGAAGAATGAAGAATGAAGAATGAAGAATGAAGAATGAAGAATGAAGAATGAAGAATGAAGAATGAAGAATGAAGAATGAAGAATGAAGAATGAAGAATGAAGAATGAAGAATGAAGAATGAAGAATGAAGAATGAAGAATGAAGAATGAAGAATGAAGAATGAAGAATGAAGAATGAAGAATGAAGAATGAAGAATGAAGAATGAAGAATGAAGAATGAAGAATGAAGAATGAAGAATGAAGAATGAAGAATGAAGAATGAAGAATGAAGAATGAAGAATGAAGAATGAAGAATGAAGAATGAAGAATGAAGAATGAAGAATGAAGAATGAAGAATGAAGAATGAAGAATGAAGAATGAAGAATGAAGAATGAAGAATGAAGAATGAAGAATGAAGAATGAAGAATGAAGAATGAAGAATGAAGAATGAAGAATGAAGAATGAAGAATGAAGAATGAAGAATGAAGAATGAAGAATGAAGAATGAAGAATGAAGAATGAAGAATGAAGAATCAAGAATCAAAGATTCAAGATTCAAGATTCAAGATTCAAGACTCAAGACTCAAGAATCAAGATTCAAGGATCAAGATTCAAGAATCAAGATTCAAGGATCAAGATTCAAGAATCAAGATTCAAGAATCAAGATTCGGGAATCAAGATTCAAGAATCAAGATTCAAGAGTCAAGATTCAAGAGTCAAGATTCAAGATTCAAGATTCAAGATTCAAGATTCAAGATTCAAGATTCAAGATTCAAGATTCAAGATTCAAGATTCAAGATTCAAGATTCAAGATTCAAGAATCAAGAATCAAGAATCAAGAATCAAGAATCAAGATTCAAGAATCAAGATTCAAGATTCAAGAATCAAGAATCAAGATTCAAGATTCAAGAATCAAGTTCAAGAATCAAGATTCAAGATTCAAGAATCAAGAATCAAGATTCAAAATTCAAGATTCAAGGATCAAGATTCAACATTCAAAATTCAAGATTCAGGATTCAAAATTTAAGTTCAATTCAAGATTCAAAATTCAATATTCAAAAATCAAGATTCAAGGCTTAAAATTTAAGATTTTAGATTCAAAATTCAAGATTTCAGATTCAAAGATCAAGTTCAACTTTTAAGATTCAACATTCAAGATTCAAAATTCAAGATTTAAAATTCAAGATTCAAATTTCGAGATTCAAAACTCAAACTTCAAGATTCAAAATTCAAAGATCAAGATTCAAGTTCGGGATTCAAAATTCAAGATTTAGGATTCGAAATTTAAAGTTCAATATTCAAGAATCAACATTCAAAATTCAAGATTTAAAATTCAAGGTTTAAAATTAAAGATTCAAGATTCCAGATTCAAGGATCAAGGTTCAAAATTCAAGATTCAAGATTCCAGATTCAAGGATCAAGGTTCAAAATTCAAGATTCAAGATTCCAGATTCAAGGATCAAGGTTCAAAATTCAAGATTCAAGATTCAAGATTCAAGATTCAAGATTCAAGATTCAAGATTCAAGATTTAAGATTTAAGATTTAAGATTTAAGATTTAAGATTTAAGATTTAAGATTTAAGATTCAAGATTCAGGATTCAAGATTCAAGATTCAAGATTCAAGATTCAAGAATCAAGATTTAAGATTCAACATTTAAAATTCAAGATTCGGGATTCAAAATTCAAGTTTCAATTCAAAATTTAAGATTTAAAATTCAAGAATCAAAATACAAGAATAAAAACTCAAGATTTAAGATTCAAAATTTAAGATTCCAGATTCAAAGATCAAGATTCAATATTCATAATACAAGATTTAAAATTCAAAAATCGAAATTCAAGATTTAGGATTCAAAATTCAAGAATTTAAGATCAAGATTCAAAATTCAAGTTGGAGATTCATAATTCAAGATTTAGGATTCAAAATTCAAGATTCAAAATTCAAGATTTAAAATTTAAGATTCAAAATTCAAGATTTAAAATTTAAGATGCAAGGTTCAGAATTCAAGATTCAAGGATCAAGATTCAAGATTTAAGATTCAAGAATCAAGAGTCAAGTTCGGGATTCAAAATTCAAGATTTAGGATTCGAAATTCAAAGTTCAAAATTCAAGAATCAACATTTAAAATTCAAGATTTAAAATTCAAGATTCAAGGTTCAAAATTCAAGATTCCAAATTCAAGGATCAAGGTTCAAGATTCAAGATTCAAGATTCAAGATTCAAGATTCAAGATTCAAGATTCAAGATTCAAGATTCAAGATTCAAGATTCAAGATTCAAGATTCAAGATTCAAGATTCAAGATTCAAGATTTAAGATTTAAGATTTAAGATTTAAGATTTAAGATTTAAGATTCAAGATTCAGGATTCAAGATTCAAGATTCAAGATTCAAGAATCAAGATTTAAGATTCAACATTTAAAATTCAAGATTCAAGATTCGGGATTCAAAATTCAAGATTCAATTCAAAATTTAAGATTTAAAATTCAAGAATCAAAATACAAGAATAAAAACTCAAGATTCAAGATTTAAGATTCAAAATTCAAGATTCCAGATTCAAAGATCAAGATTCAACATTCATAATACAAGATATAAAATTCAAAAATCGAAATTCAAGATTTAGGATTCAAAATTCAAGATTTAAAGATCAAGATTTAAAATTCAAGTTCGGGATTCATAATTCAAGATTTAGGATTCAAAATTCAAGATTCAAAATTCAAGATTCAAGATTTAAGATTCAAAATTCAAGATTTAAAATTTAAGATGCAAGGTTCAGAATTCAAGATTCAAGGATCAAGATTCAAGATTTAAGATTCAAGAATCAAGAGTCAAGTTCGGGATTCAAAATTCAAGATTTAGGATTCGAAATTCAAAGTTCAAAATTCAAGAATCAACATTTAAAATTCAAGATTTAAAATTCAAGATTCAAGGTTCAAAATTCAAGATTCCAAATTCAAGGATCAAGGTTCAAGATTCAAGATTCAAGATTCAAGATTCAAGATTCAAGATTCAAGATTCAAGATTCAAGATTCAAGATTCAAGATTCAAGATTCAAGATTCAAGATTCAAGATTCAAGATTCAAGATTCAAGATTCAAGAATCAAGAATCAAGAATCAAGAATCAAGAATCAAGAATCAAGATTTAAGATTCAACATTTAAAATTCAAGATTCAATATTCGGGATTCAAAATTCAAGATTCAATTCAAAATTTAAGATTTAAAATTAAAGAATCAAAATACAAGAATAAAAACTCAAGATTCAAGATTTAAGATTCAAAATTCAAGATTCCAGATTCAAAGATCAAGATTCAACATTCATAATACAAGATTTAAAATTTAAAAATCGAAATTCAAGATTTAGCATTCAAAATTCAAGATTTAGGATTCAAAATTCAAGAATTAAAGATCAAGATTCAAAATTCAAGTTGGGGATTCATAATTCAAGATTTAGGATTCAAAATTCAAGATTCAAAATTCAAGATTCAAAATTCAAGATTTAAAATTTAAGATGCAAGGTTCAGAATTGAAGATTCAATATTCAAGATTCAAGGATCAAGATTCAAGAATCAAGATTCAAGAATCAAGATTCAAGAATCAAGATTTAAGATTCAACATTTAAAATTCAAAATTCAGGATTCAAAATTCGAGATCCAATTCAAGCTCCAGGATTCAAATTTCAAAATTAAAGATTCAAGGATCAAGATTCAAAATTAAAAATTCAAGATTTAAAAATCAATTAAGATTTAAAATTCAAGATTTAAGATCCAAAATTCAAGATTCCAGATTCACAGATCAAGATTCAACATTCAAATTTCAAAATTCAAAAATCAAAATTCAAGATTTAAGGTCCAAAATTCAAGATTCAAAGCTCAAGATTTAGTATTAAAAATTTAAGATTTAGGATTCAAAATTCAAGAATCAAAATTCACGGTTTAAAATTCAAGATACAAGGTTCAAAATTTAAAGTTCGAAATTCAAAGTTTAGAGTTTAAAGTTCAAAGTTCGAAATTTAAAAATCATAGTTCGGAATTCAAATTTACAAATTTAAAAGTTCGAAAGTTCAAAAATTCAATATTAAAAAAATAACGGTTTAAAGTTCAAAATTCAAAAATTGTGGTTCAGAGTTGAAAATTCAAATTTCAAAATTTAAAGTTGAAAGTTCGAAATTCAAAGTTCATTGTTCAGATTCAAAGTTCACAAAATGAAAAATTCAAAATTCAAAGTTCAGAATTCAGCGTTCAGAGTTTAAAGTTCAAAGCTTAAAGTTCAAAGTTCGAAATTCAAAATTCAAAAATTATGGTTCACAAATTCAAAAGTTCAAAATTACAAAAAATCAAAAGCCCAAATTCAAGATTTAAAATACAGCGTTCAGAGTTTAAAATTCAAAGCTTGAAGTTCAAAGTTCGAAATTCAAAATTCAAAAATTATGGTTCACAAATTCAAAAGTTCAAAATTACAAAAATTCAAAAATTCAAAAGCTCAAAATTCAAGATTTAAAATACAGCGTTCAGAGTTTAAAATTCAAAGCTTGAAGTTCAAAGTTCGAAATTCAAAATTCAAAAATTATGGTTCACAAATTTAAAAGTTCAAAAATTCTAAAGTTCAACAGTTCAAAAATTCAAAAGCTCAAAATTCAAGTTCAAAATACAAGGTTCAAATTCAAGCTTCAAAATTCAAGATTGAAGATTCAAAATTCCCATTGACAAAAATTTGAAAATAAAAAATACACTCATTTCCTAATTTTAGGTTTTCGGATTTTTTTCAGAAATTTCGATGTTTTCCTACTTTTAAATTTCAAGTTGGGATTTCTAATTTGTTTCAAATTTATACTTTAAAAGCAGAATGTTGGACGTCCACATTTAAAGACAGAAATTAAAATTTTCAGAAAAAATTGAACATTTTCTTTCATTTCTAATTTTTTAAAATTTCGATGGAGATGTCAAAATTCTGAAACAAAAAAAATCGAAACAAGTTCAAGGAAATTTGTAATTTTTGTTCTTAAATTATTGGGAAAACACTTCTTTGAATCTTCGATTTTTTTATTCAAAATTTCGACTTTCTTCGAATTTTTATATTTTTTCTTTCGATTTCCGAACTTGAAAACTTCTTCTTCATGGTGAACTTTTATTGACCGGAAATATTATGTTTTTTTTAATTTTATCTAACATTTCTTCGACCCAGTTTCGAAATATTTAAATTTTTATTGTTTGTTGTCAATATTCTAAACAGTTTTTGAAATATGACTACTTGATATTTAAATTTACTTAATGAGGTGACGTTTCCGCTTAATTTTCCCTAAAACTTGCTTTATTATCAGCTTAGAAGATATACTTAAAGTAGGACGAAATATTTTAATATAGAATGACATTGTGGTTGTATACATGACAAAAGTTTGACAGCTTGGCAATTTTAATAGATAAGCAGAGTCTTAAGAAAGAGGAGATCAGCCCTTGATTAATGCATCAAGATTAAAGCTTAATCTAAAAACTAATTCAGTCACTTGCAAAATCTGACAAACGATTAATGGGCTGCGGTTCGGCCAAGGTACAAAATTTGACAGTGAACAATCTAGCAACCCCACCGAGTCATCCGCCAATCTCACCCTAAAACGATCGCACACCGCAACAGCCCGCAAAATATTCGCATCGAGCCGCCGTGTGTGGGAGTTCTGGCAGTGCCTCGGTCGTCCTAACGAGTCCTGAAAAAAAAAAGTTACCTCTCTTGCCATCACGGCATGTCTTATGGTGCGGCAGCCTCTCGCCGCTGATTACCGCGGCACCCGCACGTCCACTACACTGTATCGCCGCGTTTACTCATCCATAACCGTCTCTTTTTGTCCATTCTGAGGCCGAAAATGCGATCGTACTTCTCTGTGACCCTACAAGCAGCGACCCAGCGAACAGCCCGACTGTCGACTGGCGCGCCACCTGACGGCGATCGATTATGTCGAGGCGCGGCAGCAGCGACGGCCCACGCGCACCCTTCGCGACGTGCCATACGAGCGGTGGATCGTACGCCCTGTTCCTTTTGCGCTCGAATGTTCGCCAAACTTTGGGGATTTGTATATTAACGGAATTTAGTTTTCAGCGTATTTTACGCGACGTTTCAGTAGTATACAGTTTTCAGAAATTTTAGTCATTATGGTGGATGCGCCGGACGTTTTCGAAAAATTTCAATTAGCTTTAAATTACGATAACATTTATGATCTATTTATTCACATTTTAGCTTCATTTAACGAAAATATATTGTTTTGAAAACGTTAATTTTAAAATTTTGATTTTTTTGAAAATTTTGACTTCAAAAATTTTTCCATAAACATTGCGATGTTTGTTGTTTTTTGTTTTACCTTTTATTGTCAAACTTGGGATTTTTTTTTCGAAGTTAAATATAGCTTCATTCAAAATTTGAAGTTTTTTCCAAATTTCCATTTATTTTTTCAGAAGTTCGAATTTTCATGATAACTTCTACATTTTTTCAGAATTCGCCCGTTCCAGAAATTTTTTAATCTTGCTGAAGAATCGAATTTTCCAAATTACCAATTTTAAAATTTCGAACGAATTCTACAAAACGAATTTAAAACTTAACTAAATTTCGATTTTAAAGCTGCCTAAATTCAAAACAATCTGAAATATAAAATCGCAGCTTCGAGGGTGAAGCCGAAATTTTAAGAAAAAAGTCAAATATAACGTAAACAAAACCAGATAAAATTAGGAGATGCGTTTATTTACAAAAAAATGTAATTGCTGCAACCGAACATGTATTTTTTAGGTGTTTCTGAGAAACATCTTTTTTTGAAATTTGGAGAACAATCGAACAAAGCCAAATGAAGCAAGTTTAAGAAAAAGTAGAAATGGTGAAAGTTTTAAGCAAACAAAACCAGAAAAAAGTCCCCGACTTTAAGTTTAACTAAGGAATTCTGAGGAAAATCGAAATTTTGAGAAAACATTTAAATTGCATAAAATTTTGAGTAAAAGGCCCCAATATTTCTCCAAAATTCAAGTTTATAATCGAAATGTAGGAAAAAACAGTAAAAGTGTCACATTTAAATTCGGAATTTTGGGGAAAATTTCAAATATCGAGAAAAAATCAAAATTTGAAAATGCCTCTTTTAGACAAATTTTGGCAGAGAAAAAATAAAAATTGGGAAGAATTAAGTCGAAATGCTTAGAAAAAAGGCGAAATTTCATGTTGAAGTTAAAATTTTAAAAAAGTCAACGATTTCTGGAAATTTTGAGGCAAATCAAGATTTTGAAAAAATATCTAAAATACAAACATTTTGAGTTTAGGGCTAAAATTTCTCGAAAATTCAAGTTTAAAATATGAATTTAAGGAAAAATTGTAAAAATTTCAAGTTTCAATTCGAATTTTTGAGGAATATTCCATAAATCGAGAAAAAAATCAAAATTTGAAAATTTCAATTTTTAAGAAAAAGCTCAAATTTTTTGGGGTGACAAATTGAAATTGGAAAGAAAAAAGTCGAGATATCTAGAATAAAGGCCAATATTCATGTTGAAGTTAAAATTTCAGTAGAAGTCAATAATTTCCGGAAATTTTGAGGAAAATATAAATGTTGAGCAAATATTTAAAATGCAAAAATTCTGGATTTGGGGCAAACATTTTTAGAAAATTCAAGTTTAAAGTGGAAATCTAGGAAAACATTGTAAACATATCAGGTTTCAGTTTGAAATTTTCGGAAAAACTTTAAATATGAAGAAAAAACCAAAATTTGAAAATTCCAATTTTATGGTAAAATCTCAAAATTTGGTAAAGAAAAATTGAAATTGGGAAGAACGAAGTCAAAATCTTCAGAAAAAAGGCGAAATTTCACGTTGAAGTCAAAATTTCAGAAAAAGTCGACGATTTCTGGAAATTTTGAAAAAAATCGTAATTTCTAGAAAACACTTAAATGCAAAAATTTTTTGGTTTAACACAACTTTTCTTAACAATTCAAGTTTAAAATAGAAATTTAGAGAAGCATTGTAAAAATCTCAAGTTTCAATTTGAAATTTTGAGGAAAATTTTAAATATCGAGAAAAAAATCAAAATTTGAAAATTCCAATGTTATGGAAAAACTTCAAATTTTGGAGAAGAAAAATTGATATTTGGAAGAAAGAAGTCAAAATCTCCAGAAAAAAGGCGAAATTTCACGTTGAAGTCGAAATTTCAGAAAAAGTCAACGATTTCTGGAAATTTTGAAAAAAATCGAAATTTCTAGAAAACACTTAAATGCAAAAATTTTTGGTTTAACGCAACTTTTCTTAACAATTTAAGTTTAAAATAGAAATTTAGAGAAGAATTGTAAAAATTCAAGTTTCAATTCGAAATTTTGGGGAAAATTCCAAATATCGAGAAAAAAAAGCAAAATTTGAGATTCCAATTTTAAACCAAAATTTCAAAATTTTGGGGACGAAACATTAAAATTTGGATAAAAGAAGTTAAAATCTCTAGAAAAAAGGCGAAATTTCATATTGAAGTAGGAATTTCAACAAATGTGAACGATTTCTGAAAATTAAAAAAAAACGAAATTTTTAAAAATACTTAAATGCAAAAATTTTCAGTTTAACACAAACGTTTCTCGAAAATTCAAGTCTAAAATAGAAATTTAAAAAGGAATGGTGAAAATTTTAAGTTTCAATTTGAAATGTTGAGGAAAAAGGCCAAATATTGAGTAAAAAATCAAAATTCGAAAATACCAGTTTAAGGAAATATTTTAAATTCTGAGAAAAAAAAATTGAAATTCTGAAGAAAGAAGTTGAACTCTTTATAAAAAAAAGGCGAAATTTCATGTTAAAGTAGAAATTTCAGTAAAAGTCAACAATTTCTTGTTTAAACTGGGAATTTTTGGGAAAATCCACATTTTAAGAAAATACTTAAAACGTAAATATCTAAGTTTGAGCCCAAAATTTCCCAAAATTTGAGGTTCAAAATAGAATTTTAAGAAGAATAAGTAACAATTTCAAGTTTTCATTAAACATTTTCACCAAAATTCCAAATATTAAGACAAAAATCAAAATATGAAAATGACAATTTTAAAGGAAAGTTTTAAATTTTGGAAGAAAAAAGTTGAAATTGTGGGTGAAATAGAATCGAAATCTGCAGAAAAAGTCGAAATTTCATTTTGAAGACAAAATTTCAGAAAAAAGTGAATAATTTCAAGTTTATACTGAAATTCGAAGGAAATGGAAATTTTTAGAAAATACTTCAAACACATAAAATTTTAAGTTTAAGGCCAAAATTTCTCCGAATTTCATACTTAACATCGAAATTTAAAGAAAAACATTAAAAATTTCAACTTTTAACTAGAAATCTTGGGGAAATTCCAAATATTGAGCCAAAAAGCGAAATTTGAGAAAGCCAATGTTACAGAAAAATTTCGAATTTTGGGAGAAAAAGGGTTGAAGTTGTGTGAAATAGAATTGAAAACTGTAAAAGAAAGTCGAAGTTTCATTTTGAAGTCAAAATTTTAGAAAATAGTGAATAATTTCAAGTTTAAACTGAAATTAGAGAGAAATCGAAATTTTGAGAAAATACTTGAAATTGCATAAAAATTCGAATTTAAGACCAAACTATCTCCAAATTTCAAGCTTAAAATCGAAATTTAAGATAAAACAGCAAAAATTCCAAGTTTTGGTTGGGAATTGTGAGAAAAATCGCAAATATAGACAAAAATTAAAATTTGAAAATGACAATTTTAAAGAAAAGTTTCAAATTTTGAGAGAAAAAAGTTGAAATTGTGGGTGAAATAGAATCGAAATCTGCAGAAAAAAGTCGAAATTTCATTTTGAAGACAAAATTTCAGAAAAAAGTGAATTATTTCAAGTTTATACTGAAATTCGAGAGAAATGGAAATTTTTAGAAAATACTTCAAACACATAAAATTTTAAGTTTAAGGCCAAAATTTCTCCGAATTTCATACTTTACATCGAAATTGAAAGAAAAACATTAAAAATTCCAACTTTTAACTAGAAATCTTGGGGAAATTCTAAATATTGAGCCAAAAAGCGAAATTTGAGAAAGCCAATGTTACAGAAAAATTTCGAATTTTGGGAGAAAAAGGGTTGAAGTTGTGTGAAATAGAATTGAAAACTGTAAAAGAAAGTCGAAGTTTCATTTTGAAGTCAAAATTTTAGAAAATAGTGAATAATTTGAAGTTTAAACTGAAATTAGAGAGAAATCGAAATTTTGGGAAAATACTTGAAATTGCATAAAAATTCGAATTTAAGACCAAACTATCTCCAGATTTCAAGCGTAAAATCGAAATTTAAGATAAAACATCAAAAATTCCAAGTTTTAGTTGGGAATTTTGAGAAAAATCGCAAATATAGACAAAAATTAAAATTTGAAAATGACAATTTTAAAGGAAAGTTTCAAATTTTGAAAAAAAAAAGTTGAAATTGTGGGTGAAATAGAATCGAAATCTGCAGAAAAAGTCGAAATTTCATTTTGAAGACAAAATTTCAGAAAAAAGTGAATAATTTCAAGTTTATACTGAAATTCGAGAGAAATGAAAATTTTTAGAAAATACTTCAAACACATAAAATTTTAAGTTTAAGGCCAAAATTTCCCCGAATTTCATACTTAACATCGAAATTTAAAGGAAAACATTAAAAATTCCAACTTTTAACTAGAAATCTTGGGGAAATTCCAAATATTGAGCCAAAAAGCGAAATTTGAGAAAGCCAATGTTACAGAAAAATTTCGAATTTTGGGAGAAAAAGGGTTGAAGTTGTGTGAAATAGAATTGAAAACTGTAAAACAAAGTCGAAGTTTCATTTTCAAGTCAAAATTTTAGAAAATAGTGAATAATTTGAAGTTTAAACTGAAATTAGAGAAATCGAAATTTTGAGAAAATACTTGAAATTGCATAAAAATTCGAATTTAAGACCAAACTATCTCCAGATTTCAAGCGTAAAATCGAAATTTAAGATAAAACAGCAAAAATTCCAAGTTGCATGAATTTGTGTAAAATTTTGAAAAAATTTCTAAAAAAATCCCAAGCTTTAGGGTAAAGTAAAAATTATTTTAAGAGCTTACAAATTCAACGAACCGAAAAAAAACGTTACTATTCTGGTTCTGATACGGTTTTCGTTCCTACAAAAATAACGATTTTTTTCGGTTTCTGGTTTAGTTACGGTTCGAAGCCACCTCCTGCCCCGAAAAAAGATGATTCCTAAACTAGTGTTCATTCAACAATTTAGAAGTTATATTGAAAATACTGCAACAAAATAAACAAGATGTTTCATTTAAATTTTATAATCATTAATGAAGGGAGAAGTTGGAAATTTGGAAATAAGTATCGATTTGAATCTCAATGCAGATGACGTCGATGCATCTTTTGCTAATCATTTTAGATTAGTACGCTCGAAAATGCCAGTTCTGCTGGCGAAATACGTATCGCGTAATTATTTATTTAATTGCCGATGTGGTAAAGGGGTGAAACCTTCTTTGGACTTATCACAAGCCACGGTGTTTAGTTCAGTGCTTTGGTAGTAATAAAAATGTTAATAACTAACGTACTTTATTTGCACATAATTGCACTTGAAACAGTAAATGGCACTATTTTATATTTTATGATTCACAAAATATAACTTTTAACAATATATTATATATTTATTAAAAACAATAACAATACATCCTGTGATGATAAGACTTCCTAATCTATCGCTCTTCAGAAGGCACCAAATAAGCTCACTTTGTTTACGGATACAATACAATGGAAGTACAACCTTAGATAATTGTGCCTGATTAAATTTTAATTTTACTTAAGACTAAAACGATGACAATAACATATACATGGTAATACGTTAAAGGTCACTTAATTAAAATACGAACGAATAAACTAATCAACAAATAGTAAAATATTAGAACTCACAACTCATAACTAGAACATTCCCTACTCTACGTACGAGTTGTGAATTTAATTAGTTGTCAATATGACATTCATTATGAATTTAAATATGAAATGGGCATTCCGCTCGTGTTGTCGAATGCCCAAGTTTTCGACAACTCGAGCAGATCCCAAAAATTGTTTATTATTTCGTCTATCCAAATTTTAGATGGAATGTCTTTCAGGTAACGCGCTATTAGGGTATGTGGCGCACAGTTTGGCCGCTTTAAAATTGACCTTGCATCAAAAAGCAGCGCCACCAGAGCTAAAAATTGAAACTAGTCAACTACAAAAAGTAATGGATTACGTTTCAGACAGCGGCGCACCTTAAGAGGAAGCCCCATTCCCCATCTGACGTTACATATTTCAAAGTAAAAGTGAATAATAAACAAAATAAAATAAATCAAACATTTTATATTTAATGCTCAAATTTTGAGCAAAAAATTCTAATCTAATTCTCTTAAAAAATTAGAAATTGCAGAAAACATTCGATAATCGAAAATCGTACATTTGGACGTTTTCCAAATTTAGATTGAGGTTTTAATGTTCTTGAAAATTCTGACTTTTCAAAATTTAGTCAATGCTTAAATTTCGAGCAAAAAATTCTTCTAATCTAATTCTAAAAAATTAGAAATTGCAGAAAACATTCGATAATAGAAAATCGTACATTTGGACGTTTTTCAAAATTTAGATTTTTGAATTTTCAATGTTCTTGAAAATTCTGACTTTCGAAATTAGTCAATGCTCAAATTTCGAGCAAAAAATTCTTCTAATCTAATTCTTCTAAAAAATTAGAAATTGCAGAAAAAATTCGATAATAGAAAATCGTACATTTGGACGTTTTTCAAAATTTAGATTTTTGGATTTTCAATGTTCTTGAAAACGCTGACTTTTTTCGTAATTTAGTCAATGCTTAAATTTCGAGCAAAAAATTGTTTTAATCTAATTCTAAAAAATTAGAAATTGCAGAAAACATTCGATAATCGAAAATCGTACATTTGGACGTTTTTCAACATTTAGATTTTTGAATTTTCAACGTTCTTGAAAATTCTAACTTTTTTCAAAATTTGTCATTCTTTTTGAAATTTTTATCTTTTCAAAACTTTGATTTTCTTCGAAATTTTTCTGATAACTTTAATCCCCTTTGAATATTTTGGTTCGACTATTTTTGAAAATACTGACTTCTGCTGACAACTCATTTTAACATGTTGACGTTTGGAAAATTTCTACTTTTTTTGAAGAATTCGCTTTTTATTGAAAACTCAAGACTTTTAAAAAACGTCTTACCTCTTTCTCATCTTTTGAATTTCATTGGAAAATTAGGATACTTTAAACTTTAAAGTATTTACTTTAATATTACCTTTTGTCCAGATTTTTTTTTATCTTGTTGGAAATTTCGACTCCCAAAATTTTGACTTTTTAAATCTAACTACAACATTCTTAATAAATTTACGTTGTTACATTACAGTTTATCTATCAAAATTTTAACCAAAAACAATCCTGTTTAAAGTAAAAAATTGTTTAATTTCAATAACATCGCTTTGGTTTCACATTTTTCAGTCAAAACATGGTCGGCGTGGCATCAAACTCAACGATTATTTGGCCAAAATGGGTTACTTTCAATTTACAAGCTTTAGAATCGTCCCAAGAGAACTTGGTGCTCGCATTTACTCCTAGGACAGAGAGTTTAAATCCCACCCCCCTGCCCCCACCCAAAACAAAGATGATTCCTAAATTAGTGATCATTCAACAGCTTACAAGTTACAAAAAATTCTACAATATAAACAAGATGTTTCATTTAAACTTTAAATTGTTAAATGGAAGTGAATCACACTCTACTAAATATTGGGAAGTGCACATAGAATCAGGTTTTAGTTTTCTCAAGTTCATAAAGTAAAATAGGAACAACTTTGGTGTTCATTTAATTTTTTTTAATGAATCTTATCACGCACGTTCCAAATTATGAGATCTTACATCTAACATCCTAAAAATAATCCATAAAATACAGAGAGTGAAATCTAGAAAATATCACATTTTCCCAAAAGCGCTTGCGCTCAACTACACACCAACCGAATGATACTCATACAAATACTTCCTCAATTCGCCACAGCGGCAGTTTTTCTTTTCACGTGCTTATTCCAGAAGCCTTTCTCCTTCTTCTTCTCGCTAACAGTTTCGCCTTTTTGGTGCTCTTTGTGTAAAATCTTCTTCAACCAATTGGTCTTCGATTTCGCCTTCTTCGCATTATTCTCAACAGGGTAAACCCCCAAGCTATTCGTGCTGGTGCTAGGGACCAAATTCTCCTCCGCCATAATGTTTTCCCGCTCTGCCCCGTTCAAGTTCACCATGCTGCTGAATTTGACGGTGTGGTTGAGAGGTCGCAACGTCGCTTCTCGATGGTTCGTTTGAATTTGATTGATACTGGGGATCGGGCTGGGTGTCCTGTGGTTAAAACCGCTGTGGTGATCAAATAGTGAAGTGGAAAACTTACCTTTTTAGCGAAGGTTTACCGGTGTTGAGCGATTGGTAGAGTTTCTCCCAAAAGTCGAAAAATTTGCCCGATCTTCTGTAATCCAACATAAAATAGCATTTCAGCTCGGCTGGGACCTCGGTTTCTCGAAATAGGCACGGGATAATTTTCCTTTGTCTTTGTTCTGTGAAAATTAAAGAATGAGTTTATTTACAAAAAAAAACGTTTCTGCTATTTTTTAGGTGTTTCCGAGAAACATCTTTTTTTGAAATTTGGAGAAAAATCGAACGAAGCCGAAGTTTTTATTATCAAGAGGCAAGTTTAAGAAGAAATGGTGAAAATTTTAAGCAAACAAAACCAGATAAAAGTCACCAATTTTAAGTTTAACTAAGGAATTTTGAGGAAAATCGAAATTTTGAGAAAACATTTAAAATGCATAAAATTTTGAGTAAAGGGCCCCAAAATTTCTGCAAAATTCAAGTTTCAAATCGAAATTTAGGGAAAAAAAAAACAGTAAAAACATCACATTTAATAATAATAAGTTAAATTTGGAATTTTGGGGAAAATTCCAAATATCGAGAAAAGACCAAAATTTGAAAATCCCAATTTTAAAGAAAAATTTCAAATTTAGGGGAAAAAAAGGTTGAAATTGCGAGAAACAAAATTGGAATCTCTAGAAGAAGGTCGAGATTTCATTTTTAAGTGGAAATTTTAGAAAAAAAGTGAATGATTTCGAATTTGGGGGAAATCAAAATTCTGCAAAAATACTCAAAATGCATAAAATTTCGAGTTGAAGACCGAATTATCTCCAAATTTCACCTTTAAAATCTAAATTTAAGAGAAAACCAGTAAAAATTCTAAGTT
Source organism: Dastarcus helophoroides (assembly GCA_028583605.1). Taxonomy (NCBI): domain Eukaryota; kingdom Metazoa; phylum Arthropoda; class Insecta; order Coleoptera; family Bothrideridae; genus Dastarcus; species Dastarcus helophoroides. The sequence continues at coordinate 22,041,516 of CM053332.1, read as the reverse complement.
GGAATTAGAAATTTTAAATAAAATTCCAAATATCGAGAAAAGACCAAAATTTGAAAATTCCAATTTTAAAGAAACATTTCAAATTTAGGGGGGAAAAAAGGTTGACATTGCGAGAAATAAAATTGGAATCTCTAGAAGAAAGTCGAGATTTCATTTTAAAGCGGAAATTTTAGAAAAAAGTGAATGATTTCAAGTTCACACTCGAATTTGGGGCAAATCAAAATTTTGCGAAAATACTCTAAATGCATAAAATTTCGAGTTGAAGACCAAATTATCTGCAAATTTCACGTTTAAAATCTAGATTTGAGAGAAAACCATTAAAAATTCCAAGTTTGAATTAGAAATTTTGAGTAAAATTCCAAATATCGAAAAAAGACCAAAATTTGAAAATCCCAATTTTAAAGAAAAATTGCAAATTTTGGGGGAAAAAAGGTTGAAATTGAGAGAAATAAAATTGGAATCTCTAGAAGAAAGTCGAGATTTCATTTTTAAGTGAAAATTTTAGAAAAAAGTGAATGATTTCAAGTTCACACTCGAATTGGGGCAAATTAACATTTTGCGAAAATACTCAAAATGCATAAAATTTCGAGTTGAAGACCAAATTATCTCCAAATTTCATGTTTAAAATCTAGATTTAAGAGAAAACCAGTAAAAATTCCAAGTTGGAGTTAGAAATTTTAAGTAAAATTCAAAATATCGAGAAAAGACCAAAATTTGAAAATCCCAATTTTAAAGAAACATCTCAAATTTTGGGGAAAAAAGGTTGAAATTGCGAGAAATAAAACTGGAATCTCTAGAAGAAAGTCGAGGTTTCATTTTTAAGTGGAAATTTTAGAAAAAAGTGAATGATTTCAAGTTCACATTCGAATTTGGGGAAAATCAAAATTTTGCGAAAATACTCGAAATGCATAAAATTTCGAGTTGAAGACCAAATTATCTCCAAATTTCACTTTTAAAATTTAGATTTAAGAGTAAACCAGTAAAAACTCCAAGTTGGAGTCAGAAATTTTGAGTAAAATTCCAAATATCGAGAAAAGATCAAAATTTGAAAATCCCAATTTTAAAGAAACATTTCAAATTTTGGGGGAAAAAAGGTTGAAATTGCGAGAAATAAAATTGGAATCTCTAGAAGAAAGTCGAGATTTCATTTTTAGGTGGAAATTTTAGAAAAAGGTGGATGATTTCAAGTTCACACTCGAATTTGGGGCAAATCAAAATTTTGCGAAAATACTCAAAATGCATAAAATTTCGAGTTGAAGACCAAATTATCTCCAAATTTCACGTTTAAAATCTAGATTTAAGAGAAAACCAGTAAAAATTCCAAGTTTAAATCAGAAATTTTGAGGAAAATTCCAAATATCGAGAAAAGATCAAAATTTGAAAATCCCAATTTTAAAGAAAAATTTCAAATTTGGGGGAAAAAAGGTTGAAATTGCGAGAAATAAAATTGGAACCTCTAGAAGAAAGTCGAGATTTCATTTTTTAGTGAAAATTTTAGAACAAAGTGAATGATTTCAAGTTCACACTCGAATTGGGGGCAAATCAACACTTTGCGAAAATACTCAAAATGCATAAAATTTCGAGTTGAAGACCAAATTATCTCCAAATTTCACGTTTAAAATCTAGATTTAAGAGAAAACCAGTAAAAATTCCAAGTTTAAATCAGAAATTTTGAGGAAAATTCCAAATATCGAGAAAAGATCAAAATTTGAAAATCCCAATTTTAAAGAAAAATTTCAAATTTGGGGGAAAAAAGGTTGAAATTGCGAGAAATAAAATTGGAACCTCTAGAAGAAAGTCGAGATTTCATTTTTTAGTGAAAATTTTAGAACAAAGTGAATGATTTCAAGTTCACACTCGAATTGGGGGCAAATCAACACTTTGCGAAAATACTCAAAATGCATAAAATTTCGAGTTGAAGACCAAATTATCTCCAAATTTCACGTTTAAAATCTAGATTTAAGAGAAAACCAGTAAACATTCCAAGTTTGAAGTAGAAATTTTGAGTAAAATTCCAAATATCGAGAAAATACCAAAATTTGAAAATCCCAATTTTAAAGAAACATTTCTAATTTTGGGGGAAAAAAGGTTGAAATTGCGAGAAATAAAATTGGAATCTCTAGAAGAAAGTCGAGATTTCATTTTTAAGTGAAAATTTTAGAACAAAGTGAATGATTTCAAGTTCACACTCGAATTGGGGGCAAATCAACACTTTGCGAAAATACTCAAAATGCATAAAATTTCGAGTTGAAGACCAAATTATCTCCAAATTTCACGTTTAAAATCTAGATTTAAGAGAAAACCAGTAAACATTCCAAGTTTGAAGTAGAAATTTTGAGTAAAATTCCAAATATCGAGAAAATACCAAATTTTGAAAATCCCAATTTTAAAGAAACATTTCTAATTTTGGGGGAAAAAAGGTTGAAATTGCGAGAAATAAAATTGGAACCTCTAGAAGAAAGTCGAGATTTCATTTTTAGGTGGAAATTTTAGAAAAAAGTGAATGATTTCAAGTTCACACTCGAATTGGGGGCAAATTAACATTTTGCGAAAATACCCAAAATGCATAAAATTTCGAGTTGAAGACCAAATTATGTCCAAATTTCACGTTTAAAATCTAGATGTAAGAGAAAACCAGTAAACATTCCAAGTTTGAATTAGAAATTTTAAGTAAAATTCCAAATATCGAGAAAAGACCAAAATTTGAAAATGCCAATTTTAGAGAAAAATTTCAAATTTTGGGAAAAAAAACTGAAATTGAGAAAATAGTTGTTGAAATCTCTATAAAAAAGGTGAAATTTCACGCTGAAGTCGAAACTTTAAAAAAAGTCAACAATTTTGGGTTTAAACTGGGAGTTTTGGGGGACATCAAAATGTTGAGAAAATACTTAAAATGCATAAAATTTGAGTTTAAGGCCAAAATGTTCACAAAAACAGCTTCTTTTTCGAAATTTCACCGTTAATTTTGTATCTGCGACGATAATTTTGATTTCATTCACGAAATTTTGACTTCATTCATGAAATTTTGACTTCATTCACGAAATTTCGACTTCAAACTCAAAATCCAACTATTGCTCGAAATTGAAGTTTCTTTCTGGAAATTTCAAGTTTGATCCTGAAATGTCGATGCTAATCTTTAAATTTCGCCTTCATCCACTGTGAGGTCACACTCAAGATTCCTGAAAAAAAGCTGAAAGTTTGAATTAAAATCGAAAATTTTGATGCGAGGTCGAAATAAAAGAAATTCAAGGACGTCGCGCTTTTGTCTAAAATTATGGATTTTTCAGAAATGATTTGTCACTAGAAATATTGACTTTAATCGTGGCATTTCGATTATACTTTGGAAATGTCGACCTTTTCACCAAATTTCAATTTTTATCTCAAAATACCAACTTTTATCCCAAAATAGCAACTTTTATCTTAAAATACCAACTTTTATCTCAAAATATCAACTTTTTTCTCTAAATTTCAATTTTTTTCTGAAAATTTCAATTCATATCTTGAAATTCCGATAATAATCTTGAATTTCGCAGCGAAATTTGGACTTTACACTTAAAATTTCGGAAAAAAATTGAGTTTAAACACAAAAAAATCGAGAAAAAGTGACAAAAATCTCAAAATAAGTAAAAAGTTGAAATTTCAGGAAAAAGGTTCATTTCTAACGCAGAAATGTTAACACTGGACCAGGTTTCGCATTACTGCATCATTGGCGGTTATACCAGCAATTTCTTTAGCCGTTGTATGCTAACAAGAAATGGAAATGTCAATTAATGTGTTAAATACGCCGATGCTCGACTTACCAACACCGCTGGCTTGACTTACCAATTCCGATGGCTTGGGCGAATTTGACAAAGAAATTATTCGCCGGGCTGGTAAAGAAACTAGGTGACAAAATAACAATGAGCATCTTGCACCTTTCCGAGATGAGCTTGGTGACAGCATCGTGTTCGAAACATCCTCCGACTAAATCTCGATCCTTCACACACAACTTCAGATAGTACTCCTTCTCCATTTTGTCAATCAACTCGGTGGCAAAATCGATGTCTTCGTCCGCGAACAAGAGAAAAGCATCGTACGTGAGAGGCTCCAAACCTTGATTAATCCTTGCTATGTCGTCTGTCGTCAAAATGTCTTTATCTAAGTCGATCTTGCTAAAATGCGCTTTGTATCCGTTGGGGTACTTTTTATAGAATTGGATATCTTTTTCTAAAACAAACCATTAATTAACTCTGCGCGTACAATACCGTCGCCTTATGAGAATCTGACGGTTCTAAAGACAAATGTCTCACTGTGCCAAGCCGAATCAAAAAGGAATTTACATAAAAATTTTTCACTAATCTAATGTAACCTACCGATATAAGGTTTGGAATCATCGATGATGTCCCATCTGTCTAATTCGCCAAAGCAGGTTACAAGTTCCAGGACAGTCTTTTCTTGACAAAGAGACAATATTTTATTTACTGGATCATCGCATTGTTGTAAATTAGGCACATACTGGCCCTCGATGTCCAGTAAATAGGCTAAACCTCGCCAGTCTCTGTAATTATGTAATGCGAATGTTTGTAAACAAACACAAAGTAAATATATCACCTGGGGATTCCACCTTCAGTAGGGATACATTTAAATGGGTTTAGCAGGGCACTTATCACATCACACGTCTCTTTTCTTAAAGCTTTAATGGGAACGTTATATTCTGATTGATTTTCAGTTTCATTAACGCTGGATTCGTCCTCCTCCATATCTCACTAATATATCAACATAACCTCTTCAAACTAATAATTTAGGGTAACTTACTGTTTAATTCATTTTAAAAACGACAACAATTCGTACTAAATCAGTTTTCAAATTATTTCTCCAAAGAAATAGACTAGGAATTTGCTAACGAGTTGACTATTAATATAAATTGGCATTACCATTTCCTCTTCTCGACAAATTAATCGAATGCCAACTGTCAGTCATGTCATATGGCTTATGTCATGTTTGAGCAGTGTTGCCAGTGGTTCAATGCCAAATGTCCCTACCAGATCTTTAAAATTGCGCTACCGCCCGCCGCCCAACACAGAAATGGTAGAGAATTCTACAAAAAACTTGACCTTGAAGGATAAAATTGAAATGTTGACCACCAAGCGACTATTAAGATGGATAGACTATCCGAATACGTAGGATTATGACCAGATGCGCTCTTCAGTTTCAGATGAAACTTTTGATTGCGTTTCTAGCGTAATCAATCGATCAGTTATAGCTTAGAAAAATGTACCATATGAAGACAAAATGATAGTGGAAAAATAAACTATTACTGATGAACTTTCCTTTTTCTTTGAAATTTTGAACACCAAAAGCATCGTCGAGTATCCAGATGGATTGATTGTACCCGAATACATAAGATTATAAAGGCAATCTGAGGTTTTCTTTTAAATGAAGCTTCTGATTAGTTTCCAGTGTTTCTAGCACAACCTTTCGATAACCTACAGCTTGGAAAAGTGTCCCATATGAAGACAATATTATAGTGGAAAAATAAACTATTACTGATGAACTTTCCTTTTTCGTTGAAATTTTGAACACCAAAAGCATCGTCGAGTAGCCAGATGGATTGATTGTATCCGATTATGAAGGCGATCTGAGGCTTAGAAAAGTATCCCATATGAAGACAATTTTATAGTGGAAAAATAAACTATTACTGATGAACTTTCCTTTTTCGTTCAAATTTTGAACACCAAAAGCATTGTCGAGTAGCCAGATGGATTGATTGTACCCGAATACATAAGATTATGAAGGCGATCTGAGTTTTACTTTCAAATAAAGCTTCTGATTAGTTTCCAGTGTCTCTAGCACAACCTTTCGATAACCTACAGCTTAGAAAAGTGTCCCATATGAAGACAATATTATAGTGGAAAAATAAACTATTACTGATGAACTTTCCTTTTTCGTTGAAATTTTGAACACCAAAAGCATCGTCCGTTGAGTAGCCAGATGGATTGATTGTACGCGAATACATAAGATTATGAAGGCGATCTGAGGTTTACTTTCAAATGAAGCTTCTGATTAGTTTCCAGTGTCTCTAGCACAAATTTTCGATAACCTACAGCTTAGAAAAGTGTCCCATATGAAGACAATTTTATAGTGGAAAAATAAACTATTACTGATGAACTTTCCTTTTTCGTTGAAATTTTGAACACCAAAAGCATCGTCGAGTAGCCAGATGGATTGATTGTACCCGATTATGAAGGCGATCTGAGGCTTAGAAAAGTATCCCATATGAAGACAATTTTATAGTGGAAAAATAAACTATTACTGATGAACTTTCCTTTTTCTTTGAAATTTTAAACACCAAAAGCATTGTCGAGTAGCCAGATGGATTGATTGTACCCGAATACATAAGATTATGAAGGCGATCTGAGGTTTGCTTTCAAATGAAGCTTCTGATTTGTTTCCACTGTCTCTAGCACAAACTTTCGATAACCTACAGCTTAGAAAAGTGTCCCATATGAAGACAATATTATAGTGGAAAAATAAACTATTACTGATGAACTTTCCTTTTTCGTTGAATTTTTGAACACCAAAAGCATCGTCGAGTAGCCAGATGGATTGATTGTACCCGAATACATAAGATTATGAAGGCGATCTGAGGCTTAGAAAAGTATCCCATATGAAGACAATTTTATAGTGGAAAAATAAACTATTACTGATGAACTTTCCTTTTTCGTTGAAATTTTGAACACCAAAAGCATCGTCGAGTAGCCAGATGGATTGATTGTACCCGAATACATAAGATTATGAAGGCGATCTGAGGCTTACAAAAGTATCCCATATGAAGACAATTTTATAGTGGAAAAATAAACTGTTGCTGATGAACTTTCCTTTTTCGTTAAAATTTTGAACACCAAAAGCATCATCGAGTAGCCAGATGGATTGATTGTACCCGAATACATAAGATTATGACGGCGATCTGACGTTTACTTTCAAATGAAGCTTCTGATTAGTTTCCACTGTCTCTAGCACAAACTTTCGATAACCTACAGCTTGGAAAAGTGTCCCATATGAAGACAATATTATAGTGGAAAAATAAACTATTACTGATGAACTTTCCTTTTTCGTTGAAATTTTGAACACCAAAAGCATCGTCGAGTAGCCAGATGGATTGATTGTACCCGAATACATAAGATTATGAAGGCGATCTGAGGTTTACTTTCAAATGAAGCTTCTGATTAGTTTCCACTGTCTCTAGCACAAATTTTCGATAACCTACAGCTTAGAAATATGTCTCATATGAAGACAATATTATAGTGGAAAAATAAACTATTACTGATGAAGTTTCCTTTTTCGTTGAAATTTTGAACACCAAAAGCATCGTCGAGTCGCCAGATGGATTGATTGTACCCGAAAGCATGACATTATGAAGGCGATCTGAGATTTACTTTCAAATGAAGCTTCTGATTAGTTTCCAGTGTCTCTAGCACAACCTTTCGATAACCTACAGCCTAGAAAAGTGTCCCATATGAAGACAATATTATAGTGGAAAAATAAACTATTACTGATGAACTTTCCTATTTCGTTGAAATTTTGAACACCAAAAGCATCGTCGAGTAGCCAGATGGATTGATTGTACCCGAATACATAAAATGATGAAGACGATCTGAGGTTTACTTTCAAATGAAACTTCTGATTAGTTTCCACTCTCTCTTGCACAACTTTTTGATAACCTACAGCTTAGAAGTGTTCCATATGAAGACAATATTATAGTGGAAAAATAAACTATTACTGATGAACTTTCCTTTTTCGTTGAAATTTCGAACACCAAAAGTATCGTCGAGTAGCCAGATGGATTGATTGTACCCGAATACATAAGATTATGAAGGCGTTCTGAGGTTTACTTTCAAATAAAGCTTCTGATTAGTTTCCACTTTTCTCTAGCACAAACTTTCGATAACCTACAGCTTAGAAAAGTGTCCCATATGAAGACAAAATTATAGTGGAAAAATAAACTATTACTGATGAACTTTCCTTTGGTTAAATTAGGCAAATGACGGTTGAGCCTCACCATAGTCCTTAGCGATCAATATTGACACTTGGCAGTAGGGTGCGTTCGGTAATTTGAATTTTTAACTACCAAATTTCGACCTATTTTCGAAATTACGAGCTTAAAGTCGATTTTTTCGTTCAAAAGAAATATCGAAATTTTGAGATTAAAATCTCGAGAAAAAGTCGAAGCTTGTTAATATTTTATTTTAAATCGTTGTCCTTTCTACGACATCGTATTAAACATAGAAATTGTAAAAATTTTTAAATAAATATCAAATTTCTAAAACCTTGACTTTTTTCTATAAATTTCGTCTTAAATTTTTATTTTTTTATAAACTTTTAGCTTTTACAAACTTTTTAATTTTTAAACCCAAAAATTCGGTATTTTTTTATAAATGTAAAATTAAAGTGGAAATTTCGAAAGCATAAAAGTCGAAATTCCGAAAAAAGTGTTTCTGTGCAATCCATGATACAAGATTGAAAGATACTTGACTGCAGCCTTTAGTAATCTTGGTTATATTGTATATTTGGTTCAATATTTTAAGTTTAATTCCGATATATTGGAAAACATTTTTGGTAAAGGGCTAAATTCTGCATAATAAAGAAAATTTGGCAATCTGGCAACGTTTATTCTATCGGTCATAGACAATTGATATACAAATGTTTTTTCTTGAAGTTTCTTCGCTATTTCGCCTCGTCTGCTCCGTGCGCCTCCTTTTAAGTGTCATGTTTTGCGCTGTGACGTACTTTTTGAAAATATACGAAACATTTTATGAAAAATATACGTCCCACCTAGGGATGTTCCGATACAAGTAAATACGAGTAAATACTCGATACTTTTGTTTCGATACCAAATACTTTTAGCATCGAATCATTCCTGCGATACTTACTCGGTATCGGAAAAGATGTACTTGGTATCGAATCGAATCCGACGCTTTCTGATCGAATCATATAAATTGTTAATAATATTATAAACGAAGGACTACTCATCATCACCATGGAGCAATAAATGGCGTAGTTCTCAAAAACGAGTTGCAGTTCTAATTCGTCTTGCATCACAGGAGTTTTGATTGACTGTCTTATTAATTACGGCAGAGTAGAATAATAACCGAACCTTTCCTTTGATGCTAGCTTTTCATTCTCGTAGAGGCACCTCCACAAACCACAAACCATAAAGAAAACATCACAAAACATGAAAACATATACTTTCTTTATACCATTAACAAGTGGTTTGTGCACAGAACGTATTAAGCTGTTAAAATGTCAATCTTACTTTTTTTCATCTTGCTACCTTTAGTATTTATCTTATCATCTTTAGTATCTTCGAAACTTGAAACGAGTTGATGATGGATGAATTAATGTAAACAATAGAATTTTTGCACGGTAGATATAAATGTACTTTTCCCCTTTAAAATCCAAGTAGCCTGGTGCTGCTCAGTGCTCATGCGTGCTTGACGTTTCTTCACTGCGTCATTTTAAGCTAGATCCACATCATAGGAGTGTGTTTTACTTATGATCCACATTAATAAATATTTGTCTTGTCTTTTTACGAATTTCGATTTAAGTCAAAATTTAAACCCGAAAACTCGAAATCGAGCGATTTTTTAATCAATCATTTACGAGTTATCATATAACATTATTGTCCCATCCGCTGCTTGTTCAATCAGCGTTGTATTACATTAAAGAAATCGTTCATGGGTGGCCACCTTTACAGTTATATCCTAATGTTTTTAACTCTATGGTGCAATTGTGTTCAAAAATTTGACATTTATTCGAAATTTCTGTGCTCTATCGATATTCTACGGTTATCTAGAAGTAGGACTGTGTTACGCCCATATATGTAATACTTCTATATGGTGTGTTTTGTACCTTCGATTGTGTTCAAAAGACGCGATGGATATATATGTATGTCTTTTTGGAGGACAGAATTTATTAACCAATCCCGCTTCTCGTCAGTTATCTTTGTTGTCATTCATTTATTAGTGTTCCCGCCCATCTTGTCATCTGTTCCCGCTATAATTGAATGAATGCTTGTTCTCCAAAGAGTACGACATATACTTTCATCTCACCTTTTTGACAACGCATTTTGTAGTGGCGATTATACACAACATGCCATATAGAAATATTACATATATGGTTACGCCGTACTTTGAAAATAGAATTGAAAACCTTCCACTGTTCGCAACGCCATCTCTTAATCCGCAAATATATATACCACAGAATTCTATTGGAAGTAGTTTTAACTTCAGTTCCTCTCCGACTAAAAGATGAATAAGGGATGTTCTAGACACGTTTTCCTAGGCAAAGCCCAAAAAAAGGTTAACACGACAGTGATGTGATTGTAATTTCAATTTAAGCCCTCATTTTACAGTTTTCGCACAATACTTGCAAGTAATACACAACAGAGGCCGCTGATGTCAGTGGATGGAAATCAATCCCATTTTAATTTGACAAATTACGTTACCGATTCATCTCCGTCTTATAGGACTCCCTAGATATTCTGTGACATAACCTAACAACGCACTATTCAAAAACTGGAATTTTCACGTGTACGAAATAATAACTTTCCTTAGTTAAAATGGGCCGCAAAGCAAAATATACCGAAGGGATTCTAGTTAAAAAAGGTCCCGGCAGAAAAGCAAAGAAACAGAAGGACCCAACCTTCCCGAAAACATTACAAGGTAAGTCCCAATTGAGATAGAATACTCGTTGTTGTCTATCAAATACAAGACGATAATCGAAGCTGTGCTTTTAGAGAATGGAGAGAACAAAGTGCTGAGTCACCGCCAAAAGTTACGAGCCAGAAAAAGGCTCCAGAAGGAGGAGGAGCGGACGAAAAAGCAAAAGTTAAACGAAGAAAGAAAGTTAAAAGCACGGAAACAAAACGTTGCGAACGAAAGTGGTTTTGTCGTGACGCCGGTTAAGGGGTTTTCCGACGAAAATAGCTCGTGGCTGAAGCCGAAAAAGAAAAAGCTTAGTCAGAAACCTGCATTTGAAGAAGCTGAGGACGAGGAAAGTGATGTTGACAGAGAAATAGAAGGCGAGAGTGATGAGGAAGGCGAAGGTGATTTGGAAGATGAAGATGGCGTGGAAGACGATGATGTGGAAGACGAAGGTGGCGTGGAAGATGAAGGTGATGTGGAAGACGAAGACGATTTGGAAGACGAAGGTGATGAAGACGAGCAAAGTAGTGAAGACGAAGAAGATGAGGAGGAGGTAGGGGCTGACGATACTCTTCAGGATGATTTCGATAGCGACTTGGAAGATGCCGAAGGTTCAGAAAATGATGGTGGCGCTGAGGATGCCAAAGTTGGCACACTAAATGACCTTAGTGATGAAGATGAGGATGATATGTTACCAATCGAAAAAGAAAATAAGAAGTTGAAAAAGCGGAAACAAATTGAGGATAAACTAGCCGAGGAAGAGTTAAAGCTGAATATCACTGACAAAGAAAAGTTCCAGTTTCCTTCTGGTAAAGAGGAAGAAGAAGTGAAAAGTTTACAAGACGTTCAACAGAGAATTCGGGATGTGATTGTTGTTCTATCCGATTTCAAGACTAATCGTGATCCCAATCGCTCTCGAACTGATTATTTGGAACTTTTACAAAATGATTTGTGCACATATTACAGTTATAACGAGTTTTTGATGGAAAAATTCATTCAATTGTTTCCACTGGCCGAGTTGCTGGAGTTCCTCGAGGCTAGCGAAGTTCAACGGCCTTTAACCATAAGGACCAATAGTTTGAAAACGAGGAGAAGGGATTTGGCCCAAGCTTTGATCAATAGAGGGGTCAATTTGGATCCCATTGGTAAATGGAGTAAAGTAGGTCTTGTTATTTATTCTTCACAGGTTCCAATTGGGGCAACTCCCGAGTATTTAGCCGGTCACTATATCATTCAAGGAGCTTCTAGTTTATTACCAGTTATGGCGTTGGCCCCTCAGGAGAATGAACGGATTTTGGATATGTCCGCGGCCCCCGGAGGCAAAGCTTCACATATAGCCGCGGTTATGAAAAATACTGGTTGCCTGTTTGCTAATGATATCAACAAGGATCGAATTAAAGCTGTGGTGGGGAATTTCCATCGCTTAGGGGTGGCCAATTCCGTAATTACTTGCATGGATGGGAGAAAGTATCCTTCGATAATGAAAGGATTTGACAGAGTTTTGCTAGATGCACCTTGTACCGGAACAGGGGTGGTGGCGAAAGATCCTAGTGTTAAAACCAGCAAAGACGAGCAAGACATCCAGCGATGCTACAACCTCCAGAGGCAACTGCTACTGTCTGCTATCGATTGTGTAAATGCCAAATCTGCAACAGGAGGCTATATCGTCTACTCTACCTGCTCAGTATTACCGGAGGAGAACGAATGGGTTATAGATTATGCCCTCAAGAAACGAAATGTTAAATTAGTTTCCACCGGCTTGGACTTTGGTACCGAAGGGTTCACAAATTACCGTCACCACAGGTTCCATCCAACTCTCAAATTGACTAGAAGATTTTACCCCCACACCCACAACATGGATGGCTTTTTTGTTGCCAAATTAAAGAAGTTTTCAAACGTGATTCCATCATCAGGTGAAGACAACGAAGATGCTTCAGAAGGTAAACGAAAAGCTGAAGATTTGACTGATTCTGATGAGGAAATTGGGGAGCCGCAGGAGAAAAAGCAGAAGCTAACCAACGCTAAAAATGAGAAAAAACACCAACAAACTGAAGAGCTGAAATCACCCCCAAATCTAAAACAACAGAAACACAAAAATACTCAAGCGGGACAAAATAAGAAGAACAAGAAGTTCTCTAAACGGAAAGTTGCGGAAGATTCCAAAAAGAATGTCATTACGAATGCTGGTAGTCCCAAATCTTCAGGTGTTTCTCCCAAAATTTCGGGAGTTACTCCCAACATTTCAGGAGTTACTCCCAAATCTTCAAGTGTTACTCCCAAGTTTTCAGGTGTTAGCCCCAAATCTTCCTCAAGTGGAGACCTGAAGTCATCCAGTCATGAAACGAATTCGTCTTCTGGCACAAAATACAAAAGTATACCGGGTCAAAATAAGAAGAACAAAAAGTTGCTTAAACAGAAATCTTTGGATGGTTCCACCACAAAAACAATTGGCAATGACCCCAAATCCTCAACTACTGGTTCCAAATCTTTGGGCATCAGCCCCAAATCTTCAGTGGTCAGTCTTAAATCTTCAGTGGTCAGTCCCAAATCTTCAAATGTCACTTCTAAATCATCTTCGGGTCTCAACTCTAAATCTTCTTTGGGTGTCGGCCCAAAATCTTCCGGAGTCAATCAAAAATCCTCTGGAGGCAACCAAAAGTTTTCCAGAGTCAACCAAAAATCTTCAGCTGTCAACCAAAAATCTTCAGCTGTCAACCCAAAATCTTCAGGTGTCAACCCGAAATCTTCAGAGGGCAGTTCCAAGTTTAAAGGTGTCAATTCTGAGGTTTCTAATCAGGCGATAGGTAAAAAAGCTAAAAAGCAAAAGCACAAGGGTGAGATAAAAAAACAAAATGACACGAATGAATTGAAAGTGAAAGAGAAAAATCAGGAGAGAGATGCCCCATCCAAACAAGACAAAGTGACATCTTCACCGAAAGGCAAGCAAATTGCCAATGATGTATCGCAGGAGACAAGTCTGAAGTTGAATAAGAAGTTGAAGAAAATGAAACATAAAAAGGAGATAGGACAATTACAGAAAGTTAAGAATAAAAATTTAGTGAAAAATAAATTTAATTTAAATAAAAATAAAAAGAACAAACATAAAAATTCAGCAAAAGCGTAACCTTAAAAATGTTGTTATTTTATAATGTTTTATTTTGTAAAAAAAATGTAATATCAGCTTATTAAAATTTTTACAGTTTCAGCGGCGGTGTATTCTTGCATATGTAGTCACTTCAAATTATAAAAAAAGTAGTCGAAATTCAACCAATCGTGTCCATAAAGTTAATGAAGTTCCAACTGTTTACTTACTTTTTTGGAAAATGTCGACATTTTCGAAAAGTCTTTTTCTTAACACGTTTTTTGAAAATTTATTTATCAAAATTTCGACTTTTTCGAAAATTTTGACTTGCAAAATAGTCGACTTTTTCGAAAATTTCGACTTTTGCAAAAATGTCTACTTTTTCGAAAATTTCGACTTTTGCAAAAATTTTGACTTTTTGGAAAATTTTGAATATTTTGAAAATTTGTTTTGGTAAAAAAATATATTTTTTCAAAACTTTGAATTTTTTAAATGTAAATTTTGTTGAAAATTATCGATTTTTCCTTAGATGTCTACATTTAAAAGTTCGTCGTTTTTGAGATTTTTGATTATTTTTCGATATTTCGTATGTTTAAAAATTACGAATTTTTTCAGGAATTCGGCTATTTTCGAATATCTTGTTGATTTTCTTTGCGAAAAAATAGACATTTTTGGAAAAACGTTGAAGTCAAATTTTAAGTCCAGAATTTCGAGTCAAACGCAGTGCTGCTAGATTTACTTGTAAAGCTTCACAAGCTATATGGGGGCCTCCACGGTCTTGGGGGCCCCCACTGTCTTGGGTGCCCCCAAAAGCATATCTGGCACTGATATATAATATCTGAACATGTCAAAGGGCTCCATATCTCAAATAGCTGAGGGCCTCGTCAAGGCTCTGGTTAAATGTCACTTTTTGTCTGAATATTTGGAAATTTTTCAATGAAACAAAACGCAATTTCGGTAATAATTCATTTATTTAGGCAGTGTATATCGTCATAACCTATATTTACATCCATCTGTCCCTCTTTAGAAAACGTTGCAAGTGATTTCGCATACATTTTTTAAAAATCTCTATTACATCATATTACTCAGGCAAACGTCTCCTTCTTTCGCAAATAATAAAATTTTTTATACACAATATTAGCTACATTTCAAAAGATAACATCGGGCGAAAGAGGGCGACATTTTCAACAAATAATGATACAACAGTGAGCAATTTTTTTTCTCCAATAACCGTCCCTGCGTGTTCAAATTATTCCAGTGATGATGGTAGGTGTGCTTACATGTAATGAAAAAAAAAATGAAAAATAAGCAGTGCCCCGCACTAACTTGAACGTGGTAATTCGAATGATTTTTTGGCACTTATTCTCTTTCAGTAATTATTAGATATTAAAAAAAAGAAGAGAATAAAACGTTATTGTACAGCGATTACTAAGCTACACAATTACCTTTGATCGAACCAACATCACGTTCTTTTGCACAAAAAGCGAATAATGATATATTAATTCAAAATGTTTTAAGCAGAGATTTTTGCAGTGTTTAAATATTGGCGCCTTGATTGGTTAAATAATATCGACGAAATATAAAATAATGGAGGAAGGGGGAAAGAGGAAGTAGGACGTAGGACATCGTAGGAAGTAGGACGTCGTAGGAAGTAAGACGTAGGACGTCGTAGGAAGTAGGACGTCGTAGGAAGTAAGACGTAGGACGTCGTAGGAAGTAAGACGTAGGACGTCGTAGGAAGTAGGACGTCGTAGGACGTAGGACGTCGTAGGAAGTAGGACGTCGTAGGAAGTAGGACGTCGTAGGAAGTAGGACGTCGTAGGAAGTAAGACGTAGGACGTCGTAGGAAGTAAGACGTAGGACGTCGTAGGAAGTAGGACGTCGTAGGACGTAGGACGTCGTAGGAAGTAGGACGTAGGACGTCGTAGGAAGTAGGACGTCGTAGGAAGTAGGACGTCGTAGGAAGTAGGACGTCTTAGAAAGTAGGACGTCTTAGGAAGTAGGACGTCTTAGGAAGTAGGAAGGCAGAAGGAAGGAAGGAACAAAAGAGAAAGAAAAAAGAAAAGAAGGAAGAGGAAAGCAGATGATTTTTCACTAATTCTTCTTTTACTGACTTCTTTTCTTATTTCATATTATTGGGGGCTTAAGTCCCCCCCCCAAGCCTATTTGATATCACATATTTTAGAGTAAACATCAAAAATAAACAAAATATATAAAAAAATGTTGACTTTTTGAAAATTTCCACTTTTTTTAAGATATCGATTTTTATTGAAAATTTGGACTTTTTAAAACATTTCTACTTATCTTTAAATTTTCCACCTTTTTTGACAATTACGACATTTTAAAATATTCACATCATTCAGTAATCCTACCTTTTTTCTAAATTCCCATTTATCTTTGAAAATTTCCACTTCTACAAATTTAGACTTGATTTTGAATATTTCGATTTTGTTTTGAAATTTTCCGCTTCTTCAAATTCCGCTCCATTGAAAATGTATAGATTTTTTTTAGAGATAAACGTTGACTCGAAATATCGATTTTTTTGTAAATCTAACCTACAGCTTGGATTTTTAGAAATTTCAGTTATTTTCGCAAACGCCTGTTTAAAACATGAAGTGACCTTATTTGAAATTTTTGATTTTTAAATTTCGATTTTTTCCTGAAAAATTACTTTTTTTGAGTTTTATTGAAAATTTTCTTTTTTGAACTTTCCATTTATTTTGAAAATTTCCAATTTCGCACTTTGCTTTACTCAACTTAAAATTTTCTGGAGGTTTGTGACTTTTTTGAAAAGTTTTCTTTTATCAACATTGTCTTATTGACAGTTTTTGGTTTTTAAAAAAGTTTCAAATGTTTTGAAGATTTCGACACAAAATTTTGACCTCCAAACAATTTCAATTTCTTCCAAAATTTTGGTTTTTTTTTCTAAATTCGATTACTGTGAAACATCTTTTTCTGAAATTTTGACCCTTTCTAAAATTTTCGCTTCGACTATTATGTCAATTTGACTTTTATTTGAAATATTCGGTTATTGTATTTTTTTAAAAAGTTGGATTTTTTCAGAAATTTTAACTTTTTAAAGTTTTCTCTCATTTTTTTCAGAATTTCAACCTTTTTTGGATAATTTCGATCTTTTATTATCAAAATTTCGATTTTCTTTCGAAGTTTTGATGTTTTTCGAAGTTTTGGTTTTTTCAAAGTTGTGATTTTTTCAGACGTTCGACTTTTTTGGACCTTTTTTCAAAATTTTTACCTTTTATCGAAACGTTGAATTTTTGGGGCTTCGATTTTTTTTAAATTCGTCTTTTCCACAAAATTACGAAAATTGAAATGCAAATCTTGTGTCTTGAAACCAAGAAGGATTAAAAAACACAACAAAGGTTGCTTTAACGCGTTTCGATAGCCAAGCTATCATCTTCAGGGAGATACTAACACCTAATCCACAGTATAGATATCAGCTAATGCAATTTCAGACTTTTTCAGATTTTTTCAGACGTTCGCCTTTTTTGGACCCTTTTTTCAAAAATTTTACCTTTTATCGAAACGTCGAACTTTTGGGACTTCGATTTTTTTTTAATTCGCCTTTTTCACAAAATTACGAAAATTGGAATACAAATCTTGTCTCGTGAAACCAAGAAAGATTAAAAAACACAACAAAAGTTGCTTTAACGCGTTTCGATAGCCAAGCTATCATCTTTAGAGAGACAGAGTATCTCTCTGCCAAGATGATAGCTTGGCTATCGAAACGCGTTAGAGCAACCTTTGTTGTGTTTTTAAAAATATTTTTTGGTTTCAGGGGACTAGATTTATATTTCAATTTTTTACAAATAACATACAACAAAATCTCCTTACTTGGAC
The DNA here is from genome assembly GCA_028583605.1 of Dastarcus helophoroides. Classification (NCBI taxonomy): domain Eukaryota; kingdom Metazoa; phylum Arthropoda; class Insecta; order Coleoptera; family Bothrideridae; genus Dastarcus; species Dastarcus helophoroides. Next base: position 22,023,894 of record CM053332.1, on the reverse strand, counting down.
GTCGCTTTTTATGCAAAAGATTCAACACTGTACCTCTTAAAGTATGGACGTTATAATTGACATTCAATTATTTAACAACATAAGTGCCTAGCGTCAATTTTTAACCAATAATATTACAATTTCAACATATACTATAAAAGAAATACAACAACAAAAAACGTAAAAAATACATTTATTATTAGAATGTGATATTTTCCCTGTATACCAAAAACTTCGGGAGATCCTGTTCTCCAAATTATACTGAACAGTTCGAAGAAATAATATTTAAATGCAGCAACAATTACTTAATAGTAATTACAGTTACTTAATAGTAATTGTAATTTTATTTACAAACTGAAAAATCGAATAAAAATTTCCAAATATTCCATAAATTTCCAAACTTGCAAAATATACTTTCGATTAAAACAAAATGAAGATACTGATTAGGAGATCTCAGTTTCGTCTCAGCTACAACCTCACGCGAATACCAATTTTAAGATAAGGTGATCAGTCTGTATAAATCTAATAAATCTGTCGTTAGAGCATGGTTAATTTAACTCTTTAGTTGGCGCCATATTTTAGAAAAAAGCACAGATTTCATTTACCACGTTTAACTTTACAGCTTTCAATCCTACAGCCTTCAGCCGTACAGGTTTCAACTCTACAGCTTTCAGCTCTACAGCTTTCAACACTACAACTTTCGACCCTACAGCTTTCACCTCTACAGCTTTCACCTCTACAGCTTTCAACCCTACAGCTTTCAACCCTACAGCTTTCAGCGCTACAGCTTTTAACCCTACAGCTTTCGATCCTACAGCTTTCAGCGCTGCAGCTTTCACCTCTACAGCTTTCAGTCCTAGAGGTTTCAACCCTAGAGCTTTCGAACCGACAGTTTTCAGCCCTACACCTTTCAGCCATACAGATTTCAGCGCTTCATATTACAACCTTACACGTTTCAGTCAGACAGTTTTCCCTTACAGGTTTCTAAACTAAGCTTTCAGCCCTACAAGTTTCAGCTCTACAGCTTTCAGTCCTACAGCTTTCAACTCTACAACTTTCACCCCTACAGCTTTCAGCATTAGAGCTTTCAGCCCTAGAGCTTTCAGCCCTAGAGCTTTCAACCCTAGAGCTTTCAGCCCTAGAGCTTTCACCCCTACAGCTTTCAACTCTACAGCTTTCAGCTCTACAGCTTTCACTCTACAGCTTTCAGCCCTAGAGCTTTCAACCCTAGAGCTTTCAAACCAACTTTTACCTCTACAGCTTTCAGCCCTAGAGCTTTCAGCCATAGAGCTTTAAGCCCTAGAGCTTTAAGCCCTAGAGCTTTCAACCCTAGAGCTTTCAGCCCTAGAGCTTTCACCCCTAGAGCTTTCAGCCCTAGAGCTTTCAGCCCTAGAGCTTTCAGCCCTAGAGCTTTCACCCCTACAGCTTTCAACTCTACAGCTTTCAGCTCTACAGCTTTCACCTCTACAGCTTTCAGCCTTAGAGCTTTCAACCCTAGAGCTTTCAAACCAACTTTTACCTCTACAGCTTTCAGCCCTAGAGCTTTCAGCCATAGAGCTTTAAGCCCTAGAGCTTTAAGCCCTAGAGCTTTCAACCCTAGAGCTTTCAGCCCTAGAGCTTTTAGCCCTAGAGCTTTCACCCTTACAGTTTACAGCCCTAGAGCTTTCAAACCTACAGTTTTCAGCCCTACACCTTTCAGCCATACAGATTTCAGCGCTACATATTACACCCTTACACGTTTCACTCGGACAGTTTTCCCTTGCAGGTTTCAACTCTACAGCTTTCAGCCCTACAGCTTTCAACTCTATAACTTTCACCTCTACTGCTTTCAGCCCTAAAGCTTTCAGCCTTAGAGCTTTCAGCCTTGGAGCTTTCACCCCTAGAGCTTTCACCCCTACAGCTTTCAGCCCTAGAAATTTCAACTCTACAGCTTTCAGCTCTACAGCTTTCACCTCTACAGCTTTCAGCCCTAGAGCTTTCAACCCTAGAGCTTTCAAACCGACTTTTACCCCTACAGCTTTCAGCCCTAGAGCTTTCAGCCTTAGAGCTTTAAGCCCTAGAGCTTTAAGCCCTAGAGCTTTAAGCCCTAAAGCTTTCAACCCTAGAGCTTTCAGCCCTAGAGCTTTCAGCCCTAGAGCTTTCACCCTTACAGTTTACAGCCCTAGAGCTTTCAAACCCACAGTTTTCAGCCCTACACCTTTCAGCCATACAGATTTCAGCGCTACATATTACACCCTTACACGTTTCAGTCGGACAGTTTTCCCTTGCAGGTTTCTAAACTAAGCTTTCAGCCCTACAGGTTTCAACTCTACAGCTTTCAGCCCTACAGCTTTTAACTCTATAACTTTCACCCCTACTGCTTTCAGCCCTAGAGCTTTCAGCCTTAGAGCTTTCAGCCTTAGAGCTTTCACCCCTAGAGATTTCACCCCTACAGCTTTCAGCCCTAGAGCTTTCACCCCTAGAGCTTTCACTCCTAAAGCTTTCACCCCTACAGCTTTCAACCCTACAGCTTTCGACTCTACAGCTTTCAGCCCTACAGCTTTCCCTCTACAGGTTTCAGCCCTAGAGCTTTCAACCCTAGAGCTTTCAAACCGACAGTTTTCAGCCCTACGCCTTTCAGCCATACAGATTTCAGCGCTACATATTGCACCCTTACACGTTTCAGTCAGTTTTTCCTTACAGATTTCTAAACAAAGCTAACAATAAAAAGGGAACGTTGTAACGAATGGCTTTCCCCATACTTTACAGTTTTTGTTAGTTGTCTTGACAGTTTTTGTCTGTTTGAGGTAAAACTAAATGGAGTAGCAGTTGTGGTAGAGTTAAAATCTCCAACTACGCGACCGAGGATCGAACTCAGAACCCTCTCGTGGCAAACGCCCTCACCATTAAGCTACCGCTCGCCACCACACTCCATCACGTCACCTCATTACTTTCTAAAGAATAATAAGAAACCTCTAAGGGAAGTCACCACGGACAGCTTTCCCTTAAAACTTTACTATTTACAAGTTATAGAAAAATATTTTAAATTTTACAATAACCCAACGCTAGTGATCTCGTTCAGTATAATTTCGAAATGAGGATTTTTCAGGGGGCGGGTGTGTAGGGGGGTATCGTACACTTTTATATACACTTGCACACTATCTACTCCTGGACTATGTCATATGTTATTTTTTTTTTAACTGCAGACTTTTCTACTGAGCATTTAGAATTGTTAATGGCCGACGTGTGACTGGTCGGGACCCTTACAACAAGGCTTTTATCCTGTACCCTTTTTGATTTCCTTATCACTATGTATATGTACATTATATTAAAGCGTGATTTGCAAAAGTTGCAACGATGAAATAAAAAAAATTGATAACTAGTCCTACCTACGTGGCCTTTAATCTCACGGGAAAACGTATTTTTGATGTTATTAATAATAATAATATTGAAACACAGAACTTGTCCCCTGAAACCAAGAAAGATTAAAAAATACAACAAAGGTTGCTCTTAGAGCTCGAGAGCAAGCTTTGTTGTGTTTTTTAATCTTTCTTGGTTTCAGGGGACAAGTTCTGTGTTTCAATTTTTGAAGATAACCAAGGACCAGTCCGTTCCATCAATAATAATAATATAGAAACAATCTTTATAAATTGAACAGAAGATTGGAGATTTGACATCTTTCAGTTTAAACTTTTTGGGCAATTTGGCATCTTGTAGTATAACTGATATTTTTAACTCTTACTATCAACTGTACAAAAAGTTTTCTAATCTAGGGCGCTGTTTTTACCGTCTGTTCTTTACTTTTTTCGTATTCGCCAAATATAACCTTAACATAAAACTAGAAAAGATTTAAATAGTTTGAGTCTTGAATTATTTCATTCGTTATTATTTATTCCCACTCGATTTTTGATTTTTTGCCAATTTCCATTCTTGATTTATTTGAAAATTTTGACTAAAATTTGGACTTCTTCAAGATTTCAAATTTTTTTCGAAAATTCGGACTGTTTTGAAAAATGAAACTTTTTCTTTCAAATGCTGGAGTTTTTTTTTAATTTCAAATTTTGTTATAAACTTTGAAAGTGTCAACTTTTTTGAAAATAAATATCTGTATGGCGCTATTTTGAATAGAAGAAATTTTAAAATGGTCGAGAGAAAATTTTTCCTAAAAAAAATTGAAATTTCAAAGAGATTTTAAAATAAATCGTTTTTTCAATATTTTGAATTACTTTAACAGTTTTGGTTCTTTTAAAATTTTAACTTATTTAAAACTTTCGCTTTTTATTCAAAATTTTGAGTTTTTCGAGACGTTTTTTGTAAGTAAATTTTAACTTATTTAAAACTGTCGCTTTTTATTCAAAATCTCGACTTTTTCAAGATTTCGAAATTTTTTCGAAAATTCGGAGTGTTTTGAAAAATGAAACTTTCTTTCAAATGTTGGATTTTTTTTTAATTTCAAATTTTGTTATAAACTTTGAAAGTGTCATTTTTTTTGAAAATAAATATCTGTATGGCGCTATTTTGAAAAGAAGAAATTTTAAAATGGTCGAGAGAAAATTTTTCCTAAAAAAAATTAAAATTTCAAAGAGATTTTAAAATAAATCGTTTTTTCAATATTTTGAATTACTTTAACAGTTTTGGTTCTTTTAAAATTTTAACTTATTTAAAACTTTCGCTTTTTATTCAAAATTTTGAGTTTTTCGAGACGTTTTTTGTAAGTAAATTTTAACTTATTTAAAACTATCGCTTTTTATTCAAAATCTCCACCTTTTCAAGATTTCGAAATTTTTTCGAAAATTCGGAGTGTTTTGAAAAATGAATCGTTTTCTTTCAAATGCTGGAGTTTTTTTTAATTTCAAATTTTGTTATAAACTTTGAAAGTGTCAACTTTTTTGAAAATAAATATCTGTATGGCGCTATTTTGAATAGAAGAAATTTTAAAATGGTCGAGAGAAAATTTTTCCTAAAAAAAATTGAAATTTCAAAGAGATTTTAAAATAAATCGTTTTTTCAATATTTTGAATTACTTTAACAGTTTTGGTTCTTTTAAAATTTTAACTTATTTAAAATTTTCGCTTTTTATTCAAAATTTTGAGTTTTTCGAGACGTTTTTTGTAAGTAAATTTTAACTTATTTAAAACTGTCGCTTTTTATTAAAAATCTCGACTTTTTCCAGATTTCGAAATTTTTGTCGAAAATTCGGAGTGTTTTGAAAGATGAAACTTTTTCTTTCAAATGCTGGAGTTTTTTTTTAATTTCAAATTTTGTTATAAACTTTGAAAGTGTCAACTTTTTTGAAAATAAATATCTGTATGGCGCTATTTTGAATAGAAGAAATTTTAAAATGGTCGAGAGAAAATTTTTCCTAAAAAAAAAATTGAAATTTCAAAGAGTTTTAAAATAAATCGGTTTTTCAATATTTTGAATTACTTTAACAGTTTTGGATCTTTTAAAATTTTAACTTATTTAAAACTTTCGCTTTTTATTCAAAATTTTGAGTTTTTCGAGACGTTTTTTGTAAGTAAATTTTAACTTATTTAAAACTGTCGCTTTTGATTCAAAATCTCGACTTTTTCCAGATTTCGAAATTTTTGTCGAAAATTCGGAGTGTTTTGAAAGATGAAACTTTTTCTTTCAAATGCTGGAGTTTTTTTTTAATTTCAAATTTTGTTATAAACTTTGAAAGTGTCAACTTTTTTGAAAATAAATATCTGTATGGCGCTATTTTGAATAGAAGAAATTTTAAAATGGTCGAGAGAAAATTTTTCCTAAAAAAAAAATTGAAATTTCAAAGAGTTTTAAAATAAATCGGTTTTTCAATATTTTGAATTACTTTAACAGTTTTGGATCTTTTAAAATTTTAACTTATTTAAAACTTTCGCTTTTTATTCAAAATTTTGAGTTTTTCGAGACGTTTTTTGTAAGTAAATTTTAACTTATTTAAAACTGTCGCTTTTGATTCAAAATCTCTACTTTTTCAAGATTTCGAAATTTTTTCGAAAATTCGGAGTGTTTTGAAAAATGAAACTTTTTCTTTCAAATGCTGGAGTTTTTTTTTAATTTCAAATTTTGTTATAAACTTTGAAAGTGTCAACTTTTTTGAAAATAAATATCTGTATGGCGCTATTTTGAATAGAAGAAATTTTAAAATGGTCGAGAGAAAATTTTTCCTAAAAAAAAATTGAAATTTCAAAGAGTTTTAAAATAAATCGTTTCTTCAATATTTTGAATTACTTTAACAGTTTTGGATCTTTTAAAATTTTAACTCATTTAAAACTTTCGTTTTTTATTCAAAATTTTGAGTTTTTCGAGACGTTTTTGGTAAGTAAATTTTAACTTATTCAAAACTATCGCTTTTTATTCAAAATTTTGACTTTTTCAAAACGTTTTCTGTAAGTTTGCACTTTTTTTTTGGAAACATTCTCATTTATTTTGAAAATTTCGACCTCATTACCAATTTTTATATATTTCTTTAGCTTCAACCTCTGAATTTCTGGATTCGTTGTGGGTTGTCTAAAGTTTAGGCCAACACTTAGGCCACCGTTTCCGGGCCCATTGTGCTACAGCTTCAACTTTTTAAAAATATTAATTTTCGAAAATTTTGACTTTTTCCGAATTTCACCTATTCCTTAAAATTTTGTTTTTTTTTTGGTAAACCTTGACTTAAAAAAAATTTACTTTTTGAGAAATTCCCTTTTTTAAAAAATTTCATTTTGAATATTATTTCGCCTTTTTAAAAACTTAATCTTCAAAATTCGGAGTGTTTCAGCATGTTCCACTTTTTTCGACTTTAATTCAAAATTTTGTCCTCCATGAAGTTTTGAAATTTTGACAAGTTGATTTTTAAAAATATCATTATTTTACAATTTTCGCTTTTTCCGAATTTTCCAGGGCTTCGAACCGTTATTTTTTTCGTTCAGATTTTTGGTTTTCGTTCCGGTTTTCGGTTTTCCTTCCGGTTTTCGGTTTTCCTTCCGGTTTTCGGTTTTCGTTCCAGCAAAAAATTCATATCGGTTCAGTTACGGTTTTCATTTCGACGAAAATAACGGTTTTTTCCGGTTTTCGGTTTTCGATTCAATTCCGGGTGACTAATTTTTTTGATTTTTCAAAAGTTTTTCGAATTATATATTGATTTTTGAACATCATTTTGAAAATGTAATGTCTTTTGTTTTCTTCTTTAATATTACAATATGAAACTACTCCGACCTTGCTTAAAATTTGAGGAAAATATTTTTTATTTTTCAAGTTAAATAATTTCAAGCTGAAACCTTGAATTTTGAGTTTAATTTGAGTTAGAATTTCAAGAAAAACCTGAATGGTTTTTTCCGGTTTTCGGTTTTCGATTCAATTCGGGGTGACTAGTTTTTTTGATTTTTCAAAAGTTTTTCGAATTATATATTGATTTTTGAACATAATTTTGAAAATGTAATGTCTTTTTTCTTCTTCTTTAATATTACAATATGAAACTACTCCGACCTTGCTTAAAATTTGAGGAAAATATTTTTTATTTTTCAAGTTAAATAATTTCAAGCTGAAACCTTGAATTTTGAGTTTAATTTGAGTTCGAATTTCAAGAAAAACCTGAATGGTTTTTTCCGGTTTTCGGTTTTCGATTCAATTCGGGGTGACTAATTTTTTTGATTTTTCAAAAGTTTTTCGAATTATATATTGATTTTTGAACATAATTTTGAAAATGTAATGTCTTTTTTTTTCTTCTTTGATATTACAATATGAAACTACTCTGACCTTGCTTAAAATTTGAGGAAAATATTTTTTATTTTTCAAGTTAAATAATTTCAAGCTGAAACCCTGAATTTTGAGTTTAATTTGAGTTCGAATTTCAAGAAAAACCTTAATGGTTTTTTCCGGTTTTCGGTTTTCGATTCAATTCGGGGTGACTAATTTTTTTGATTTTTGAAAAGTTTTTCGAATTATATATTGATTTTTGAACATAATTTTGAAAATGTAATGTCTTTTTTTTTCTTCTTTAATATTACAATATGAAACTACTCTGACCTCGCTTAAAATTTGAGGAAAATATTTTTTATTTTTCAAGTTAAATAATTTCAAGCTGAAACCCTGAATTTTGAGTTTAATTTGAGTTCGAATTTCAAGAAAAACCTGAATGGTTTTTTCCGGTTTTCGGTTTTCGATTCAATTCGGGGTGACTAATTTTTTTGATTTTTCAAAAGTTAAGAAGATAATTTTGCAAATGTAATGTCTTTCTTTTCTTTAATATTAGGGGAGACTTGGGTATTGTGGACCGCCTTTTTATGTTGGCTAAAAACAGGAAAAAAAATATTTTTTTCTGAAAATTTCAAAGCTTGAACTTGTGGTACAACTAATAGTCTATTTTTGGGTCGCAACAGTTTGGTCAAATTGTATTAAATTATACAAGTTATAACAGTTGGGGCCAGAATTGCATTTTTGTGATTTTGAAAAATGTCTGGGAATTACGGACTACTTTGTAAATCGATTAAAAATGGAAAAATGAAGTAGAAAAACCTTCTTGTTTTTGATTCAAAATGTAGAATGTAGATGCAGAAGATTTATTATGAAAGAGAAACAAAGTGAAGTGGAGTGACAAATGACAATGAAAATCAGTTTGAAACGAAGTTATTATTTTACCAAAAAAACTGTTAGAAATTGTCGAAGAATAATGCTGGGCTGAAAATTTGCATGAATAACCACTTATATGCATCAAATACACGAAATTAGCTTGTGAAATGTAAAGAATTGAGTGATCCACAATTCCACGACAAAGTGGTCCGTAATTCCCCGAAGGTCATTTTTTACAACGTGGCAGCAATACAAACTTCATGCAAAACTTCATATTCCTCTCAAAGACTTAAGATTCCGCGAAAATTATGAAGATATTTACTTGAGCTGGTTCTCGAAAAGTGTGGTCAAATTAGAGGAAACTCTAAAGTGAAAAAAAAATTCGAAGTATCCCATTTCTATTTGGTATCGAAGCGTTCGTGTACACAAGTCGAGTACTAAAGGGAAAATGAGCTTAACATGAGGCGAGCGGACGACAGTTATTTGTAGCTATCAATCACTATTAGAAAAAAAATATATAAAGCTGGTCCGCAATTCTTCGTGGTCCAGAATACCCCAGTCTCCCCTACAATATGTAACTGCTCTGATCTTGCCTAAAATTTAAGGAAAATATTTCTACTTTTCGAGTTAAATAATTTCAAGGTGAAACCCTAAATTTTGAGTTTAATTTGAGTTCGAATTTCAACTCAAATTAAACTCAAGAAAAACTTCAACTTTATAAAAAACTAAATCGCAATTTCGGGCTTAGAAATTTTACGTTTGAATTATTCTTCATTGTAGACTCTTATTTGATGACGGAAACATTATCATTATTAACTTTATTTAACATTTCTACGTCAAATGTTGCCAAACTGGGTCGCAGAAATGTTAGATTTAAGTTTAAATTCGGAATTTTCATAAAAATCTTAAATTATATACCCAAGACTTAAAAAGTTCTAAAATATACTCAATTTGGCGCCTAAAATCCAAAATTTGACAGACTTTTCTTTCATATTTTTGGTATTCTAGTGATGTTTTGACTTTGATTCGCTTTTTATGACAAAATTGATTTTTGTTGTTTTGACTTTGTGTCCTTGAACTTTGGATTAAAGAGATCAAATTAAAAAAAATAAATAAAAATGAAAGCGATCAAAAAATATAAAATGAAAAGTTTCAAATTGAGATTTTGATGAAAGAGTCAACATTTCAAAAAAAGAACTTCAAAATTTAACAGAATTTTCAACATTTTCACCTTAATTTAGAAATATTGACCTTAAGCCCAAATATTCCATTTTGAATGGAAATGTTGGTAGAAACTTTAGAATTTCTAAAAAAAAGTTCTAAAATATACGAAATTTGACGATTAAAATTGAAAATTCCAGGGACTTTTCTTTCATAATTTTGGCATTCTAGTGATGTTTTGACTTTGATTCGCTTTTTATAACAAAATTGGTTTTTGTTGTTTTGACTTTGTGTCCTTGAATTTTGGATTAAAGAGATCAAATTAAAAAAAATAAATAAAAATGAAGGCGATCAGAAAATATAAAATGAAAAGTTTCAAATTGAGATTTTGATGAAAGAGTCAACATTTCGAAAAAAGAACTTCAAAATTTAACAGAATTTTCAACATTTTCACCTTAATTTAGAAATATTGACCTTAAGCCCAAATATTCGATTTTGAATGGAAATGTTGGTAGAAACTTTAGAATTTCTAAAAAAAAGTTCTAAATATACGAAATTTGACGATTAAAATTGAAAATTCCACGGACTTTTTTTCATAATTTTGGTTTTCTATTGATGTTTTGACTTTGATTCGCTTTTTATAACAAAATTGATTTTTGTTGTCTTCACTTTGTTTTCTTCAACTTTGGATTAAAAAAATCAAATTAAAAAAAATAAATAAAAATGAAAGCGACCAAAAAATATAAAATGAAAAGTTTTAAATTGAGATTTTGATAACAGTCAACATTTGGAAAAAAAGAACTTCAACATTTAACAGAAGAATTTTCAAAATTTTTACTTTAATTTAGAAATATTGACTTTAGCCCAAATATTCGATTTTTTTCTGGAAATGTTGCTAGAAAAATTCGAGAAAATATTGAATTTCGAAAAAAATAATTTTGGCGATTAGTCGTTTGAGGAGAAAAGAATTTTGGAAACAAACTCGAGATATCGAACAACTTTGGATTAAAAAAATCAATTTAAAAAAAATAAATAAAAATGAAAGCTACCAAAAAATATAAAATGAAAAGTTTTAAATTGAGATTTTGATGAAGCAGTCAACATTTCGAAAAAAGAACTTCAAAATTTAACAGAATAATTTTCAAAATCTTTACCTTAATTTAGAAATATTGACCTTAAGCCCAAATATCCGATTTTTTTTCTGGAAATGTTGCTACAAACTTTAGAATTTCTAAAAAAAAAGTAAAATTTTTCTGAAAGTTTTGGTAAGTGTATTTACCTTCTTTCGATATTTTAACTTTTTTCTTTTGAAGTTTCAAATTTAAACTTGAATGTACTTTTTATTATTATTTTTTCTCTAAAATTTCAACTTTAAATAAAATTTAGTCTTTCCTTAGCAAGTATAACCATTTTTATTGACGTGTTGACTTCTAAATATATACATTATTTATATTATATTAATTGTAGACATTTTTCTCAAAATTTTGAGTTAAAACTTAGACTATAAGTTTACGCTAGGAATTTTCGACTTTAACCGTAAAAACTCAAAATTTCCAGGACTTGGAATTGTGAGATTAATTTTGAAAAATTATTAATCATAAATTTAGTTAGTTTGTCCTCAAAATTTAAACCTTTTCCAAGAACGTCAATTTTTTTCTTCAAATTTGGATATTCTTTCTAGATTTTGAATTAAGAGACAAAGTAAAAAATAACACAAAATATTTACCTCAAAATTCAGACTTTTTCCAAGAACGTCAATTTATTTCTTGAAATTTGGATATTCTTTCGAGATTTTGAATTAAAAGACAAAGTAAAAAATAACGCAAAATATTCACATTCAAATTAGCACTTTTGCATTTGAATTGTAACTTCTTCTAATATTTTTAGCAATAATTCGAAATGTTTAATTTTTTTCTTGAAATTTGGATATTCTTTCTAGATTTTCAATTAAGAGACAAAGTAAAAAATAACACAAAATATTTACCTCAAAATTCAAACTTTTTCCAAGAACGTCAATTTATTTCTTGAAATTTGGATATACTTTCGAGCTTTTGAATTAAAAGACAAAGTAAAAAATAACGCAAAATATTCACATTCAAATTAGCACTTTTGCATTTGAATTGTAACTTCTGCTAATATTTTTAGCAATAATTCGAAATGTTTAATATAAATGTATATTTTAAGAGTAAAAATAAAGAATCCACAAAAAATGCAATTTCAATTATTTCTAAACTTCAATTTTCTATATAAAAAAAATGGATATTTCAAAATCAACGACAAATTTTCTGAAAAAAAGGGGAATTTCGATAACGACGAAATTGTAGCTGTATCTAAAAAGTTTGTGAAGATAGATTTTGAGATTCGATTTGTGACACAAACGTTCAAGAAGTTTTGCGAAAATAATATTTAAAAAACACACAATTTTGACTTCCAAATTCTAAACAAACTGCAAAAAATATCGCAATTTCGAAGCTAATGTCGAAATCTTGAGAGAAAAAATCAAAGTTTTCAGAATAAAAATTACTATTTTAGCGCAAACAAAATCGTTGGAAGTCATCATTTAAAGTTTATTCTAAAAATTTCGATCCCAGCTTTAAATTGGAATATAATGTTGTATTTTTTCCTGAAATTTGTACATAAAATTTAAAAATGTCAAGGTTAGATTTGAAATAGCGAGATTTCAGCGAAAATTTTAAGAAAAAAAGTTATAACTTAGAATTTTAGGACGTTTTAGAAAGTGGGAAGTGCATAAATCATAAGAATTTAAATTTGGGATTTCAAAAAAAAATTGATATACGAAAAGGGGTGGAATTTAAAAGAAAATATTGGTCGAAAATGGAAAATTTAACTAATAACTTCAAAAAATAGAGATATCAAATTAGGAAAGGACAATCGAAGTTAAAGGAAATAAGTTAATTTGTAGTTTTCTAAAAAATAGTTCAATCTCCAGAAAAACTTGAATTTGCAAATAAAATTGTAAGAAAAGCCGAGTTTCCTTAGCTTGAATGAAAAACGTTCTACTGCTCCATTCTAAAGTTACTAAGTAATAAAATAAAAAAGTAAAATAAATTTAGTTCCATTTCAAGTTATATTTGAAACTGAAATAAAGATAAAGAAAGGTTTAAATAAACAAAATTAAATAATAAATTGCTTTATTAATTCTCTTGACTTTTACTTGGAACTGGAATAAAATAAAGCCAAATTGACTTAGAATGACGTTACAGTTAGACCACTTTGTGTGTTTACTAGGAACTGGTACGATGACGATAATATAACATAACCATAAATACAAACTTAGACAATAATAGTTAACATAAATAATAACATAACATACATAGATACAGTACAATTAAAGACAACTAAAATGTAGTGTAGATAATACGTAAAGATAAATATATTTTAAATGTATATAGTAACAAATAACTTTTAGCAAAAAGGCTTTAACAGTAAGATTAAATTTACAACTATTTAATTTTTATCTACAATCGCCTGTGTTGTATGGGTCGGTTACCGATCGAGTTGCGAAACGGAAAAAATAATTTCTCTAATATCTAAATTCAATTCGTCATAATTTGTAACAATTATACGTGTCGACACTGACGACCAATGTAAATAATAGGTATTGTACATCGATTTTTGGATGGAGCATAAAAATATTTTATAACAATTTAATATATAAATGAGGAAACAGCCTGTAATTTTGCTTGCCCTTTCAAAGTCTAAGCAGACAGACTGTTTTAAAATTTACACTCTCTTCTCGGATTTATTTGCACAAGGATATGAAACGAGACAATTTCTAATAGACAATTTTGCTCAAAAAGCTTGAGGTTTTCGTTATGAATTTCGCCTCTCAATATATTACATTTAAAACCCCCTAATGGTTAGTATTTAGTGAAAAAAAACTGCTTTATTCAGACGTATTTTTCTATAACGATTGAAATCCAAATGCCACACTTGAAATTTTACTGTTGGAGCTATTCCATAGTTTGTTTTATAGACAACAGATGGCGCTCTACTTATGAATCGCACGGGCGCAGTCTATTAATTCCCAAGTGTATACTTATTAAAGCATTTGTACGCTTTCCAGTAAAATTGACGAGATTTAATAAGATCCAAACTAGGGATGTCAATTCCCTTTTAAAATAACCGATTTTTGGATCGATTCGAATCGTGAGCAAAAGAATCGATTCGCGATAAAATTAGGTGCTGAAAGATCGATTTCCGATTAATCGACTTGTTGGTGAAATTTTTAATCATTTCTAATAAAACAAAAATTGAATGATAATGATGAATTGGCGTAGTTTACTTTTGAAAGTTTTTTCTTGTATTTTAAACACTAATATTTATATTTTAATTATTTATTCCTAATTAGAAAAATCCGATACATATTTATTTTCTGCTTTGTTTTTTATTTATGCATTTTTGGTTTTTTACGAAGATGTAGGGGCATTCATTTATAAAAATATATTTAGAAATACGAAGCTTAAACTGGAAATTACGAGATTAAAGTGAAAATTTCAACTTTATTTTCTAAATTTCGACTTTTTTTGAGGAAATTTCATAGATAAAGTCGAAATTTCGTGCTTTCATCTCCAAAATTTCAATTTTTTTTCATGAAATTTCAAGATAAGTCAAAATTTCTTATTCTATGGTTAAGTTAGGCAGATGACAGTTTAGCCCCACCAACCCTTAGAATATAAGACTATATTCTAAGAACCAACTTTTTTACAATTTAATGTTGGCTCTTAGTTCAGTAAATTCAATTTTTCATTACCAAAAATTTCGACTTTTTTCTTGACATTTCAAGGTTAAAGTAGAATTTTCGAGAAAAAATTCGAAATTTTGAGTTCAAAGTCCACATTTTACAAAAGCGTAGAAAGGCATTGATTTAAAAAAAATTATATTTTAAAATTTCGACATTTTACAAAGGCGTAAAAAGGACACTGATTTAAAAAAATATTTTTATAGATTTCCACGTTTTTCACGAAATTTTAATTTTTTTCGAAATTTCGATTTTTTTTGAAATTTCGACTTTTTTTTTTCGAAATTTCGACTTCAATTTCGAAATTTCGGCTTTAAACCCGAAATTTCGACTTTAAATTCAAAAGTTCGACCTTTTTTTGAGAGAATTTCAGAGATAAAGTCGAAATTTCGTGCTTTAATCTCGAAATTTCGACTTTTTTTCATGAAATTTCAAGATAAGTCGAAATTTCTTATTCTATGGTTAAGTTAGGCAGATGACAGTTTAGACCCACCAACCCTTAGAATACAAAACTATATTCTAAGGGTCGTTCAGTAAATTCAATTTTTTATTTCCCAAAATTTCGACTGTTTTCTAGACATTTTAATATTAAAGTAGAATTTTCGAGAAAAAATTCGAAATTTCGAGTTTAAAGTCAACATTTTACAAATGCATTGATTAAGAAAAAATTATATTTTGAAATTTCGATATTTTACAAAGGCGTAAAAAGGACACTGATTTAAAAAAATATTTTCAAAGATTTCGACGTTTTTCTCGAAATTTCGAATTTTTTTTTCGAAATTTCGACTTTAATCTCGAAATTTTGGATCTAAACTCAAAATTTCGGTTTTAAACCCGAAATTTCGACTTTACACTGAAAACTTCGACTTTTTTTTCTTTAAAATTCGACTTTTTTCTTGAAATTTCTACTTTTTTCCTAAAATTCCGAGATTAATTTCGATTTCAATTTCAGAATTTCAATTTTAATATCGAATTTTTTCTCGAAATTCCGAGAATAAGTCCCTCTATAATAAGCACACTCTATGGTTAAATTAAGCAGTTACGTCCCACCACTCCTCTTTCCCAACAATCTTGACAGTTGGTAGTAAGGTGCGACCAATAATTGCTATTTTTTATTAGCAAATTTTGGGCTTTTTTATAGAAATTTCGAAGTTAAAATTGAAATTTCGAGAAAAAAGTCGAGATTTCAAGTTTTAAATCGAAATTCCGTGATTAAGATCAAAACTTCGAGAAACGAATCGGAATTTGAGAAAAAATTCGAAATTTGAAAAAAAGTCGAAATTTCAACCTTATAAGCTCGAAGTTCCGAGAAAAAAGTAGAAATTTGAAAAAAAAGTCGAAATTTGTAGAAAAAAATCAAAATTTTGAATTTAAAGTCGAAATTTCGAGAAAAATGTTGAAATTTCGATATCAAGGTCAAAATTTCGAGAAAAAACGTCGAAATGTTGAGTTTAAAGTCGATATTTGAGAAAAATATCGAAAATTGAGAAAAAAAAAGTCGAGCTTTTCAGATTAAGGTCGAAATTTCGAGAAAATAGTCGAAATTTGAGAAAAACGTCGAAATTACGAGGAAAAGTCGAAATTTCATAAAAAAGTGAAGATTTCGAGAAAAATAGTCGAAATTTTGAAAAAAAAAATTCCAAATATCAACTTTTTTCGCGAAATTCCAGGGTAAAGGCAAAATTTCGATTTCAGTCTCGAATTTCGACCTTAACCTGGAAAATTCGGGGAAAAAGTCGAAATTTCGGGGAAAAAGTCGAAATTTCTATACTCTGTGGTCAAATTAGGCCCACCACTCCTCTTTCCCAACAAAGAAAAAAGTCGAAATTTGAGAAAAAAGGTCAAAGTTTTAAGTTTAAAGTCGAAAGTTCGAGAAAAATGTCGAAATTTTGATATTAAGGTCAAAATTTTGAGAAAAAGGTTGAAGTTTCGCGAAATAATCGAAATTTGAGAATAAGGTCAAAATTTCGAGAAAAAAGTTGAAATTTTGGGAAAAAAGGTCAAAATTTAAGAAAAAAGTCGAAATTTCAAGAAAAAAGTCGAAATTTCGAGCTTAAAATCAAAATTTGATAAAAAACTCGAAATTTCTAAAAATAACAATTTTTTAAATCGATGTTTTTTCTACGCCTTTGTAACATTTCGAAAAAGTTGAAATTTTCAGAAAAAAAGTAGAAATTTTGTGAAAAAAGGTCGAAATTGAAGAAAAAAGTCGAAATTTTGAAAAAAAAGTTGAAATGTTGAGTTTAAAGTCGAAATAAATGTGCGAAAAAAGTCGAAATTTCGATATTAAGGTCGAAAAATTCGAAATTTAAAATTTAAAGTTAAAATTTTGAGTTTAAAGTTGAAATTTCGAGAAAAATGACGAAAGTTCAATATGAAGGTCAAAATTTCGAGAAAAAAGTCGAAATTTGAGAAAAAAAAACGAATTTCGAGAAAAAAGTCGAAATTTGAAAAGAAGGTCAAAATTTCGAAAAAAAAGTCGATATTTGAGAAAAAAAAGTCGAAATTTAAGAAAAAAGTCGAAATTTCGAGAAAAAAGTCGAGCTCAAAGTCGAAATTTGAGGAAAAAACTGGAAATTTCTAAAAATAACATTTTTTTAATACATGTTCTTTCTACGCCTTTGTAACATTTCGAAAAAGTTGAAATTTCCAGAAAAAAGTAGAAATTTTGAGAAAAAAGGTCGAAATTTAAGAAAAAAGTCGAAATTTCAAGAAAAAAGTCGAAATTTGCAAAAAAGACAAAATTTTGAGAAAAAAAGTCGTAATAAATTTGTGAAAAAAGTCTATATTTCGATATTAAGGTCAAAAAATTCTAAATTTTGAATTTAAAGTTAAAATTTTGAGTTTAAAGTCGAAATTTCGAGAAAAATGTCGAAAGTTCAATATTAAGGTCAAAATTTCAAGAAAAAAGTCGAAATTTGAGAAAAAAAGTCGAAAATTTGGTCGAAATTTAAGAAAAAAGTCGAAATTTCTAGTAAAAAGTCGAAATTTCGAGCTTAAAATCAAAATTTGAGAAAAAAACTCGAGATTTCTAAAAATAACAATTTTTTAAATCGATGTTTTTTCTACGCCTTTGTAACATTTTGAAAAAGTTTAAATTTTCAGAAAAAAAGTAGAAATTTTGAGAAAAAAGGTTGAAATTTAAAAAAAAAGTCGAAATTTTGAAAAAAAAGTCGTAATGTTGAGTTTAAAGTCGAAATTTCGAGAAAAATGTCGAAATCTCAATATTAAGGTCAAAATTTCGAGAAAAAAGTCGAAATTTTGAAATATTTAGAGAAAAAAGTCAAAATTTGAGAAAAATGTCGAAATTTGAGAAACAAAAAATGAAGTTTTGAGAAAAATTTCGATATTTTGAGAAAAATGTCGAAACTCGATATTAAGGTCAAAATTTCGAGAAAAAAGTCGAAATTTGAGAAAAAAGTCGAGATTTCGAGAAAAAAATCGAGATTTCGAGAAAAAAGATGAAATTTCGAGAATAAAAGTCGAAATTTCGATATTAAGGTCAAAAGTGGGTTCAAAGTCGAAATTTCGAGTAAAATTTCAAAATTTCGATATTAAGGTCAAAATTTCGAGAAAAAGGTTGAAATTTGAGAAACCAAAAGCAAAGTTTTGAGAAAAATTTCGATATTCCGAGAAAAATGTCAAAATTTCGATATTTACGTCAAAATTTCTAGAAAAAAGTAAAAATTTCAGAAAAACGTCGAAATTTCGAGAAAAAAAGTCGAAATTTCGAGCTTAAAATCGAAGTTTGGGAAAAAAGTCGAAATTTCTCAAATTAACATTTTTTTAAATCGATATCCTTTCTACGCCTTTGTAACATTTAAAAAGAGTTGACATTTTCAGAACAAAGTCGAAATAATTTCCAGAAAAAAGTCGAATTTTAAGAAAAAAGTCGAAATTTAAGAAAAGGGTCGAAATTTTGAGAAAAACAGTCGAAATGTTGAGTTTAAAGTCGAACTTTCGAGAAAATAGTCAAAATTTCTGTACTCTGTGGTCAAATTAGGCAGATGACAGTTGCGTCCCACCACTTCTCTTTCCCAACAAAGAAAAAAGTCGAAATTTGAGAAAAAAGGTCGAAATTTGCGAAAAAAGTCGAAAGTTCGAGAAAAATGTCGAAATTTTGATATTCAGGTCAAAATTTCGAGAAAAAGGTTGAAGTTTCGAGAAAAAATCGAAATTTAAGAAGAAAGTCAAGAAAAATGTCGATTTTTTTGATATTAAGATCAAAATTACGAGAAAAAGGTTGAAATTTCGGCAAAAAGTCGAAATTTCTATACTCTGTGGTTAAATTAGGCCGACGACAGTTGCGTCCCACTACTCCTCTCTCACAACAAAAAAAAAGTCGAAATTTGAGAAAAAAGGTCAAAATTTTAAGTTTAAAGTCGAAAGTTCGAGAAAAATGTCGAACTTTTGATATTACGGTCAAAATTTCGAGAAAAAGGTTGAAGTTTCGAAAAAAAATCGAAATTTGAGAATAAGGTCAAAATTTCGAGAAAAAAGTAGAAATTTTTGAGAACAAAGGTCGAAATTTAAGAAAAAAGTCGAAATTTAAGAAAAAAGTCGAAATTTCGAGAAAAAAGTCGAAATTTCGAGAAAAAAGTCGAAATTTCAAGAAAAAAGTCGAAATTTGCAAAAAAGACGAAATTTGGAGAAAAAAAGTCGAAATAAATTTGCGAAATAAGTCGAAATTTCGATATTAAGGTCAACGTTTCGAGAAAAATTCGAAATTTGAGAAAAAATACGAAATTTTGAATTTAAAGTCAAAATTTTGAGTTTAAAGTCGAAATTTCGAGAAAACGTCGGAAGTTCAATATTAAGTTTTTTTAATTTTATTTAACATTTCTTCGGCCAAATATTAAGGTCAACATTTCGAGAAAAAAGTCGAAATTTGAAAAGAAAGTCAAAATTTGGAGAAAAAAGTCGAAATTCTGAGAAAAAAAGTCGAAATTTAAGAAAAAAGTCGAAATGTTGAGTTTAAAGTCGAAATTTCGAGGAAATAGTCGAAATTTCTGTACTCTGTGGTCAAATTAGGCAGATGACAGTTGCGTCCCACCACTCCTCTTTCCCAACAAAGAAAAAAGTCGAAATTTGTCAAAACTTTAAGTTTAAAGTCGAAAGCTCGAGAAAAATGTCGAAATTTTGATATTAAGGCCAAAATTTCGAGAAAAAGGTTGAAGTTTCGAGAAAAAATCGAAATTTGAGAAGAAGGTCAAAATTTCGAGAAAAAGGTAGAAATTTTGAGAAAAAAGGTCGAAATTTAAGAAAAAGGTCGAAATTTCGATAAAAAAGTCGAAATTTCGAGAAAAAAGTTGAAATTTCAAGAAAAAAGTCGAAGTTTGCAAAAAAGACGAAATTTCGAGAAAAAAAGTCGATATAAATTTGCGAAAAAAGTCGAAATTTCTATACTCTGTGGTTAAATTAAACAGATGACAGTTGCGTCCCACCACTCCTCTCTCCCAACAAAGAAAAAAGTCGAAATTTGAGAAAAAAGGTCGAAATTTGCGAAAAAAGTCGAAAGTTCGAAAAAAATGTCGAAATTTTGATATTCAGGTCAAAATTTCGAGAAAAAGGTTGAAGTTTCGAGAAAAAATCAAAATTTGAGAAGAAGGTCAAGAAAAATGTCGATTTTTTGATATTAAGATCAAAATTACGAGAAAAAGGTTGAAATTTCGGAAAAAAAGTCGAAATTTCTATACTCTGTGGTTAAATTAGGCCGACGACAGTTGCGTCCCACCACTCCTCTCTCACAACAAAAAAAAAGTCGAAATTTGAGAAAAAAAGGTCGAAATTTTAAGTTTAAAGTCGAAAGTTCGAGAAAAATGTCGAACTTTTGATATTACGGTCAAAATTTCGAGAAAAAGGTTGAAGTTTCGAAAAAAAATCGAAACTTCGAGAATAAGGTCAAAATTTCGAGAAAAAAGTAGAAATTTTGAGAACAAAGGTCGAAATTTAAGAAAAAAGTCGAAATTTCGAGAAAAAAGTCGAAACTTCGAGAAAAAGGTCAAAATTTCGAGAAAAAAGTAGAAATTTTGAGAACAAAGGTCGAAATTTAAGAAAAAAGTCGAAATTTCGAGAAAAAAGTCGAAATTTCGAGAAAAAAGTCGAAATTTCGAGAAAAAAGTCGAAATTTCAAGAAAAAAGTCAAAATTTGCAAAGAAGACGAAATTTGGAGAAAAAAAGTCGAAATAAATTTGCGAAATAAGTCGAAATTTCGATATTAGGGTCAACGTTTCGAGAAAAATTCGAAATTTGTCGAAATTTCGAGAAAACGTCGAAAGTTCAATATTAAGTTTTTTTAATTTTATTTAACATTTCTTCGGCCAAATATTAAGGTCAACATTTCGAGAAAAAAGTCGAAATTTGAGAAAAAAACGAAATTTCGAGAAAAAGGTCGAAATTTGAA
Source organism: Dastarcus helophoroides (assembly GCA_028583605.1). Lineage (NCBI taxonomy): Eukaryota > Metazoa > Arthropoda > Insecta > Coleoptera > Bothrideridae > Dastarcus > Dastarcus helophoroides. The sequence continues at coordinate 22,003,054 of CM053332.1, read as the reverse complement.
AAGAAAGTCAAAATTTGGAGAAAAAAGTCGAAATTCTGAGAAAAAAAGTCGAAATTTAAGAAAAAAGTCGAGTGATTTTCAAAATGATCTTTTTTCTAAATGAGGATTTATTTGAAAATTTCGGCATTTCTACTCTTTTTCTGTTGCACAAATTTCATTTTGTTTCTTTTTCTGGACCTTTCCACTTTTTTGAATAATTTGACTTTATTTTTGAAGATTTTGATGGACTGCAAATATCAACCTTTATCAAAATTGTTACTATTTTTTCTAAATGAGGATTTATTTGAAAATTTCGGCTTTTCTACTTTATTTCTGTTGCACAAATTTCATTTTGTTTCTTTTTCTGGATCTTTCCATTTTTTTAAATATTTTAACTTTTGTTTTGATCATTTAGGTGGAGTGCAAATCTCAACCTTTTTCAAAATTGTTACTATTTTTGAAAATTTTCGAACTTTTTAAAAATTTTTAAAATTTTTTAAAGAATTTTGCTTTTTAAAAATTTTGAATTAAAAAACAAACTTTAGAAAATATCCACGTGTTTCTAGATTTTTGGTTGAAGATATTATTTTTTTTTTGAACTTTCGACGTTTATAATTTCAATTTTTCCAAAATTACCCTTTTTTTTTCAAAATTTCCATTTTTTTTCTCAAAATGCTGGCTCTTTTTCAAAATTTTACTTATTCTGAGAATTTCTATATTTATTTTAAAATTTCGACTTTTTCGCAAAATTTCGACGTTTTTGAAAATATTCAACTTTTTCAAAATTTCGGCTTTTTTTAAACATTTTATTTATTTTGAAAATTTCGATTCAGTATTTTGATTTTTTTGAAAATTTCACTTTATTTTTGAAAAATATTCGAGGTGTTTTTTAAATGTGTTTTCTCTTAAAATTTTGACTTTTTTGTATCTTTCAAAAACTATTTAAGAATTGTGTGCTGTAAATTTTCAAAACCTGAATTACCTAAAATAATTTTAATTTTTCTCGAAGTAACTTTTTTGTATCTTTGAAAAACTATTTAAAATTTGTGTGCTGTACATTTTCAAAATCTGAATTTCCTAAAATAATTTTAATTTTCCTTGAAGTAACGACTTTCTGACACTATTTTTTCTTTTTTTCAGAATTCGATTTTTCTGAAAAGTACGATTTTTTTGAAATTTTGATATTCTAAAAACTTTGACCTTTTAAAATTTTCGATATTTGAAAATTTCCACTAGTTCTATTTTTTAACTTTCGATGAAAATTTCAATTTCAAATTTTTGCCTTTTTATCGAAATTTTGACCTTTTTATAAATATCGATTTATTAAAAAGTTTGACATTTAAAAATTATTTTCAAGTTTTCTTTTTTATTATCATTTCGACATTTTTCCTCAAAATTTTAACCTCAATTGTAATATTTTTTCTCGAAATTTTAACTTTTTTTGTAATAACTTAAAAAATCTGCATTTTAAAATTTCCATTTTTTTTTCAGATTTTAATTTTTATCAAAATTTTGTTTTTTTTCAAAATTTTAAATTTTTTGAAAGTTTAGATTGAGAAATTGAAATACAGAACCTGTCCCCTGAAACCAAGAAAGATTAAAAAAAAAGATGAATTTTCAATACATCTTTTTCTAGAAAACATTTCTTTTTGGTGGAACGGACTGGTCCTTGGTTATCTTCAAAAATTGAAATATAGAACTTGTCCCCTGAAACCAAGAAAGATTAAAAAAGACAACAAAGGTTGCTCCAACGCGTTTCGACAGCCAAGCTGTCATCTTCAGAGATAAACTGTCGAAACGTGTTAGAGCAACCTTTGTTGTGTTTTTTAATCTTTCTTGGTTTCAGGGGACAAGTTCTCTATTTCAAATTTTTGAAGACAACCAGAGACCAGTCCGTTCCACCAAAATTTTTCAGAGAAATCTTGCTTCAAGCTTCCTTGTCTTTATAAGACCTCGAGTTCACGTGAAATCCTGGTTCATATGACCCGCGTTTCGACAGCCAAGCTGTCACCTTCAGAGATAAACTGTCGAAACGCGTTAGAGCATCCTTTGTTGTGTTTTTTAATCTTTCTTGGTCTCAGAGGAGACGAATTTTTAAAGATAACCAAGGACCAGTCCGTTCCACCAAATTTAGATTGAGAATTTTGATTTTTTGTACGTTTTGGCTTTCTCGAAATTTACTTTTTGCAAAATCTACTTTATTTAATTTGGACCTTTTTGTATATTATTAATATTTTTTGGAAACTTCGGCTTTTTTGAAAAGTTAGACTCTCAAAATTTCAGCACAACTTTCATATTTCGATTTGTTATGAAAATTTCGACTTTTTAAAAATTCTAGCATTTCAAAATATCCACTTTTATTTTCAAAATATCAGATTTTCTACTCCTTCAAAATTGTCACTTATTTTCAAAATTGTCACTTATTTTTAATATTTCGATTTTTTCTTCCAAATTCCACCTTTTTTAAAAGTATGATTTTAATTAAGAGCCTCCACTTATTTAGAAATTTTGACTTACTTCAAAAAGTATAAATTTTTTGAAAATTTTAGATTTTGATAGAAACTGAAAATTGCACATTTAAATTTGGAGTATTGATTAGAATTAAAATGTTAGACTCTGAATACAACAATTAAAATTTCAGGTTTAAGCTCATCTTTTGTTTCAAAATTTCCATTTTTAACTAATAATTAACTTCTTTGATTAAAATGTAAATTTTATTAATTTAATACACACATCTCTCAATTATGTACATGGAAATGCTCCAATTTAAAATATCAAAGACCGAATTGAGTGGATGGAAGAGTATATTACATAATATATACCTTCGAATTTTTTTTTGAAACCTCAGTTTTTTTGAAGCTGATTCCTATGGTCGACAATCTTGTACAAATAAATCGTTCACGATAACAGAACTGCGGATAAATTTTAGGCCAATCGGCACCGTGAAAATAGTATCAACTAACTTACAATCTACAATAAAAAATCGTTTCGTTTTTAATATTCCAAAAGATTTCGTACTCATAATGTGGCCATGTCGCCCCGCTGGCGGCCCCCGTCGTCGCACATCCCGTCCCGAGCCGCCGGGCGAAGCGATCCCGCCAACAACTAAGGCAAAATCGGGAATCTCTCCAACATTATACACACCACGGATTTAGAATTAGGAGCGCATTATTTAATTTCTGAAATGCGCGTTGTTTAATTGTTTTTAATTAATTGTCAACAACTAGTAGCGTCAGTCATGACAGCAAAACACTCAACACTGTTGGTGCCGCACTTTTTTTTTAAATTTTTGGGCCTACGGACTAAAATCAGTCTTTATTTGGCCGAAGTCGAATTAGCACCATGTCTTTTAGACTCGTTAACGACGGGAAACAAACGCGTTAAGGGTGATATAACCCCGAACGCTTACATGTATTAAAAGAGTGCTTTGCAACGTACATTGGTAGAAAAATTGGCTTAACGTTCTATGTACACGTTACGGTTTCGTCGGATCATCCTCGGAGTCTTACATCTGATGATGGTTGTCGATTATTTGAGATGGTAACGTTAAACGAGAAGGGCGATGATCTCGGAATTGCGTACGTACGTATGAATCAGGGCTTAACGTCGCCAACGATGCGAGTTTACCCTGAAAAAAACCTCCCATGAATTCTTTGAGAGAATTCACTAGGAAAATACGAACCTGTTTTAGTGATTATCAGTGTTTGTATTCGGGGTAGCGCTTGGGTCGGTGGATTGTGGCGTGGTCGGGATGCGGTGGTCCTGGGGGTACTCCGGGTATTGGTACGGGAGCTCTGGCGATGCTCGGCGGTTCTTCGCTCGTCGAGCTGCTGGGCGAAGGGTAGTACTCCCTGGGGACACCCACTGGGCCTGCGCTAGGACCCGGTTGACTCACGCCGTCCTCGCTGGCCCACCTCGCCAACTGCTGTTGCGCTTGCACGAATTCATCACTAGAACAGTGGATCGAATTAACAATTGCGTCCGGATTCTTTTATAAAAAGTCTGGATCGAGGTTTCCCAGTCGCGGAGCACTTCTGTTGAGAGTGTCTAACAAAAACACTAACCGGGCACCATCGCAAGAATAAAAAAAATGTTTTTTTTCAAGGTTAGGTTAAATTAGGTTAGTTTGGTTTGGTTTAATTTAATTTAGTTTAGTTTAGTTTAGTTTAGTTGGTTTGGTTTGGTTTGGTTAGGTTAGGTTAGGTTAGGTTAGGTTAGGTTAGGTTAGGTTAGGTTAGGTTCGGTTAGGTTAAATTAGGTTAGATTAGGTTAGGTTAGGTTAGGTTATGTTAGGTTAGGTTTGGTTTGGTTTGGTTTGGTTTGGTTTGGTGTTTGGTTTGGTTTGGTTTGGTTAGGTTAGGTTAGGTTAGGTTAGGTTAGGTTAGATTAGGTTAGGTTAGGTTAGGTTTGGTTTGGTTTGGTTTGGTTTGGTTTGGTTGGGTTAGGTTAGGTTAGGTTAGCTTGGGTTGGTTTGGTTTGGTTTGGTTAGGTTAGGTTAGGTTAGGTTAGGTTAGGTTAGGCTAGGCTAGGTTAGGTTAGGTTAGGTTAGGTTAGGTTTGGTTTGGTTTGGTTTGGTTTGGTTTGGTTAGGTTAGGTTAGGTTAGGTTAGGTTAGGTTAGGTTAGGTTAGGTTAGGTTAGGTTGGGTTGGGTTGGGTTGGGTTGGGTTGGGTTGGGTTGGGTTGGGTTGGTTTGGTTTGGTTTGGTTTGGTTAGGTTAGGTTAGGTTAGGTTAGGGTAGGTTAGGTTAGGTTAGGTTAGGTTAGGTTAGGTTAGGTTTAGTTTGGTTAGGTTAGGTTAGGTTAGGTTATTTTAGGTTTGGTTTGGTTAGGTTAGGTTAGGTTAGGTTAGGTTAGGTTAGGTTAGGTTAGGTTAGGTTAGCTTAGGTTAGATTAGGTTAGGTTAGGTTAGGTGAGGTTAGGTTAGGTTAGGTTTGGTTAGGTTTGGTTAGGTTTGGTTAGGTTTGGTTAGGTATGGTTAGGTTTGGTATGATTTGGTTTGGTTTGGTTTGGTTGTGTTTGATTTGGTTGTGTTTGGTTTGGTTTGGTTTGGTTTGGTTTGGTTAGGTTAGGTTAGGTTAGGTTAGGTTAGGTTAGGTTTCGTTTCGTTTGGTTTGGTTTGGTTTGGTTAGGTTAGGTTAGGTTAGGTTAGGTTAGGTTAAGTTAGGTTAGGTTAGGTTAGATTAGGTTAGATTAGGTTGGGTTGGGTTGGTTTGGTTTGGTTTGGTTTAGTTTGGTTAGGTTAGGTTAGGTTAGGTTTGGTTTGGTTAGGTTAGGTTAGGTTAGGTTAGATTAGGTTAGGTTAGGTTAGGTTTGGTTTGGTTAGCTTAGGTTAGGTTAGGTTAGGTTAGGTTAGCTTAGGTTAGATTAGGTTAGGTTAGGTTAGGTGAGGTTAAGTTAGGTTGGGTTAGGTTAGGTTAGGTTAGGTTTGGTTAGGTTTGGTTAGGTTTGATTTGGTTTGGTTTGGTTAGGTAAGGTTAGGTTTGGTATGATTTGGTTTGGTTTGGTTTGGTTGTGTTTGGTTTGGTTGTGTTTGGATTGGTTTGACATTTTTTTCAACTTTCGTTTTTTATTTGAAATTTCGACTTGTTTCTCAAATTTCGACTTTTTTTATCGAAATATTGTCCCTAATAACGAAATTTCGACTTTTTTTCTTGAAATTTCGCCCTCTTTCGCTAATTTCGACTTTTGTCTCTCGAAATTTCGACCTTTTTCGCAAATTTCGACTTTTTTTCCGAAATTTCGACTTTTTCTCAAATTTCGACTTTTATCCCGAAATTTCGACGATTTTCTCAAATTTCGACCTTTTTCGCAAATTTCGACTCTTTTTCTCAAAATTTCGACTTGTTTCTCCAAATTTTGTTCCTAATATCGAAATTTTAACATTTTTCTCGAAATTTTGACTTTAAACTCAAAATTTCGGGTTTTTTTCTCGAATTTTCAACTTTTATTCTCGAAATTTCGACCGCTATCGCAAATTTCGACCTTTTCTCTCGAACAGTCGACTTTTTTCTCAAAATTCGACTTTTTAATCGAAATTTCGACTTTTCCTCAAATTTCGACTTTTTTCTCGAAATTTCGACTTTTTTTCTCGAAATTTCCACCCTTTTCGCAAATTTCAACTTTAAACTCTAAGTTTTGAGTATGTTTCGCGAAATTTTGGCTGTTTTCTTGAAATTTTGATTTTAAACTCAAAATTTTGAATTTTTTTCTCGAAATCTCGGCTTTTTTCTCAAAATTTTGATCTTAATATCGAAATTTTAAAATTTTTCTCGAAATTTTTACTTTAAATTCAAAATTTCTACTTTTTTCGACTGTTTTCTCGAAATTTTGATTTTAAAATCAAGATTTTGAATTTTTCTCTCGAAGTTTCGACTTTTTTTTTTAAATTTTGACCTTAATATCGAAATTTTAACATTTTTCTCCAAATCTCGACTTTAAATTCAAAATTTCGGGTTTTGTTCTCGAAATTTCGACTTTTATTCTCGAAATTTCGATCTTTTTCGCAAATTTCGACTTGTTTACTCGAAATGTCGACTTTTTTTCTCAAAATTCGACTTTTTTCTCGAAATTTCGACTTTTTCCTCAAATTTCGACTTTTTTATCGAAATTTCGACTTTTTTTTCTCGAAATTTCCACCTTTTTCGTAAATTTCGACTTTAAACTCAAAATTTTGAGTATGTTTCGCGAAATTTCGGCTGTTTTCTGGAAATTTTGATTTTAAACTCAAAATTTTGAATTTTTTCCTCGAAATTTCGGCTTTTTTCTCGAAATTTTGATTTTAAAATCGAAATTTTGAATTTTTCTCTCGAAGTTTCGACTTTTTTTTTTAAATTTTGACCTTAATATCGAAATTTTAACATTTTTCTTCAAATCTCGACTTGAAATTCAAAATTTCGGGTTTTGTTCTCGAAATTTCGACTTTTATTCTCGAAATTTCGATCTTTTTCGCAAATTTCGACTTTTTTTCTCGAAATGTCGACTTTTTTTCTCAAAATTCGACTTTTTTCTCGAAATTTCGACTTTTTCCTCAAATTTCGACTTTTTTTATCGAAATTTCGACTTTTTTTCTCGAAATTTCCACCTTTTTCGCAAATTTCGACTTTAAACTCAAAATTTTGAGTATGTTTCGCGAAATTTCGGCTGTATTCTCGAAATTTTGATTTAAAACTCAAAATTTTGAATTTTTTTCTCGAAATCTCGGCTTTTTTCTTGAAATTTTGATCTTAATATCGAAATTTTAACATTTTTCTCGAAATTTTTACTTTAAATTCAAAATTTCTACTTTTTTTCTTGAAATTTCCAATTTTTCTCAAATATCGACTTTTTTTTCTCCAAATTTCGACTTTTGTCTCGAAATTTCGACTTTTATCTCAACTTTCGACCTTTTTTCTCGAAATTTCATTTCATTTCATTTCATTTCATTTCATTTCATTTCAGTTCAGTTCAGTTTAGTTTAAATTAGTTTAGTTTAGGTCAGTTCAGTTTAGTTTAAATTAGTTTAGTTTAGTTCAGTTCAGTTTAGTTTAAATTAGTTTAGTTTAGTTCAGTTCAGTTCAGTCGAGTCGAGTCGAGTCGAGTCGAGTCGAGTCGAGTCGAGTCGAGTCGAGTCGAGTCGAGTCGAGTCGAGTCGAGTCGAGTCGAGTCGAGTCGAGTCGAGTCGAGTCGAGTCGAGTCGAGTCGAGTCGAGTCGAGTCGAGTCGAGTCGAGTCGAGTCGAGTCGAGTCGAGTCGAGTCGAGTCGAGTCGAGTCGAGTCGAGTCGAGTCGAGTCGAGTCGAGTCGAGTCGAGTCGAGTCGAGTCGAGTCGAGTCGAGTCGAGTCGAGTCGAGTCGAGTCGAGTCGAGTCGAGTCGAGTCGAGTCGAGTCGAGTCGAGTCGAGTCGAGTCGAGTCGAGTCGAGTCGAGTCGAGTCGAGTCGAGTCGAGTCGAGTCGAGTCGAGTCGTTTAGTTCAGTTCAGTTTAGTTTAGTTTAAATTAGTTTAGTTTAGTTTAGTTAAGTTCAGTTCCCTTTAAATTAGTTTGGTTTAGTTCAGTTGAGTTTAGTTTAAATTAGTTTAGTTTAGTTTAAATTAGTTCAGTTCAGTTTAGTTTAAATTAGTTTAGTTTAGTCCAGTTCAGTTCAGTTTAGTTTAAATTAGTTTAGTTTAGTTTAAATTAGTTCAGTTCAGTTTAGTTTAAATTAGTTTAGTTTAGTCCAGTTCAGTTCAGTTTAGTTTAAATTAGTTTAGTTTAGTTAAGTTCAGTTTAGTTTAAATTAGTTCAGTTTAGTTCAGTTTAGTTTAGTTTAATATATTTTAGTTTAGTTGAGTTAAGTTCAGTCTAGTTTAAATTAGTTTAGTTTAGTTCAGTTCAGTTTAGGTTAGATCGGTTTAGTTTAGTTTACTTTACTTTGCTTTACTTTATTTTACTTTACTTTACTTTATTTTACTTTGCTTTACTTTACTTTACTTTACTCTACTCTACTTTACTTTACTTTACTTTACTTTACTTTGCTTTACTTTATTTTACCTTACTTTACTTTACTTTATTTTACTTTACTTTACTTTACTTTACTTTAGATTGATTTAATTTAGTTTAGATTGGTTTAGTAGCTTTACTTTATTTTACTTTACTTTACTTTACTTTACTTTACTTTGCTTTGCTTTGCTTTGCTTTACTTTACTTTACTTTACTTTACTTTACTTTACTTTACTTTACTTTACTTTACTTTACTTTACTTTACTTTACTTTACTTTACTTTACTTTACTTTACTTTACTTTACTTTACTTTACTTTACTTTACTTTACTCTACTTTACTTCACTTTAGATTGATTTAGTTTAGTTAAGGTTAGTTTAGTTTAGTTTAGATTGGTATAGTTTAGTTTACTTTACTTTGCTTTACTTTACTTTACTTTACTTTACTTTACTGTACTTTACTTTACTTTACTTTACTTTACTTTACTTTACTTTACTTTACTTTACTTTACTTTACTTTACTTTACTTTACTTTACTTTACTTTACTTTACTTTACTTTATTTTATTTTATTTTACTTTACTTTACTTTACTTTACTTTACTTTACTTTACTTTACTTTACTTTACTTTACTTTACTTTACTTTACTTTACTTTACTTTACTTTACTTTACTTTACTTTACTTTACTTTACTTTACTTTACTTTACTTACTTTACTTTACTTTACTTTACTTTACTTTACTTACTTACTTTACTTTACTTTACTTTACTTTACTTTACTTTACTTTACTTTACTTTACTTTACTTTACTTTACTTTACTTTACTTTACTTTACTTTACTTTACTTTACTTTACTTTACTTTACTTTACTTTACTTTACTTTACTTTACTTTACTTTACTTTACTTTACTTTACTTTACTTTACTTTACTTTACTTTACTTTACTTTACTTTACTTTACTTTACTTTACTTTACTTTACTTTACTTTACTTTACTTTACTTTACTTTACTTTGCTTTACTTTACTTTGCTTTACTTTATTCTACTTTACTTTACTTTACTTTACTTTATTTTACTTTACTTTACTTTACTTTAGATTGATTTAATTTAGTTTAGATTGGTTTAGTAGCTTTACTTTATTTTATTTTACTTTACTTTACTTTACTTTACTTTGCTTTACTTTACTTTACTTTACTTTACTTTACTTTACTTTACTTTACTTTATTTTACTTTACTTTACTTTACTTTACTTTACTTTACTCTACTTTACTTTATTTTACTTTACTTTACTTTACTTTACTTTATTTTACTTTACTTTACTTTACTTTACTTTACTTTACTTTACTCTACTTTACTTCACTTTAGATTGATTTAGTTTAGTTAAGGTTAGTTTAGTTTAGTTTAGATTGGTATAGTTTAGTTTACTTTACTTTGCTTTACTTTACTGTACTTTACTGTACTTTACTTTACTTTACTTTACTTTACTTTACTTTACTTTACTTTACTTTACTTTACTTTACTTTACTTTACTTTACTTTACTTTACTTTACTTTACTTTACTTTACTTTACCTTACTTTACCTTACTTTACCTTACTTTACTTTACTTTACTTTACTTTACTTTACTTTGCTTTATTTTACTTTACTTTACTTTACTTTACTTTACTTTACTTTACTCTACTTTACTTTAGTTTAGGTTGGGTTAGTTTAGGTTAGCTTAGGTTAATTGAGGTTAGCTTAGGTTAGTTAAGGTTAGTTGCAGTTAGTTTAGGTTAGTTGAGGTTAATTGAGGTTACTTGAGGTTAGCTTAGGTTGGTTAAGGTTAGTTTAGGTTCGGTTAGATTAAGTTAGTTTAGGTTAAATTAAGTTAGTTTAGGTTAGGTAGAATGTTACCTCTCGCTGTCAGGCGTGTCATGACATGGCGCTCCTCTGTCGTGGTCCGCACTTTCATATATGCCTTCGTCCTCGGGCTGATGCATATGGGGATGGGGGTAAGGAAGTCTCGCCGAAGGTTGCCTATATCGTCCGTAAACGAACCTCGAGTCCCTGTGACTTTGGTGCGAGCTCTCGCTGCAAGCCGAAGAAGATTCTTGACGATAATGCCTGTCGGCCTCAGTCTCGGACATGCGAATGTCCTCGGAGCCACTGGGACTCATATGGCGCGAATGGTGTTCCAATTGTCTAATTAGATCTTCTAAATTACGTATTCGTATCGGACCGCAGGGAGGAACTTCGTCTTCGTCTTCTTCTTCAGCTTCGACCATTATCTGTAAAAGCGTGAGGTGTAAAGCAGTTGGTAGTAGTTAGTAAGAAGTATACCTGAGGTTCACAAATTTTATCTTGACTAGCGCTCCTTTTATATTCGGAGTAACTTTCGGCGCACTGCTGTAAGCTTCTCCTCAGTAGCTCCTCGCTGAGAGCGCTGCTGCTTCCAGATGGCGTTGAGGTCCCTCTGTGGGAAGCTGCGTTCCTTAGAGCTTTTATGATATCTTCGTGATACCCATTTAAGGTTTTCAAGGTTCTTTCTACGTCGGTAGCACCAGTGCTACCTATGATTTGGCTAATGTTCGCCTCAGCTTGACTCATAAGCTCCTCGGTGTGAGCCCCATCACCCCAAGTGTCTTTACCGTCGCCCATTAGTAGACCACTATAATCGTGCTTTTTCAGAATACCTTTCTTCTCTGGAAGTTTGAGGTTATTGTGGGGTAGGTCAATAAAAGAGACCGTTTCATCTTCCCCTGTAAATTCAAAACTGATTAGGGTTCGAGGCGAGACGGTGAGAGTTACCTGAGTGACCTTGATCGTCCTCGCTGGCGGAACCAACCCCCATCCGCTTTAACTGTTGTAGCTTATGGTCTCTGAAAAGTCAACTTATGTAACTTCTAGTAAATGGTGAGAAACCTACGAGTTATTGATGCAAAAGTGAATTTTGAAAGAATAAATCTGTGGCACGAAGTAGTTCAAAAATGGAACCTTGTTGCGCGTTACATGTAAAGAGATTATTGCATAAAATAGGTACAGTTATTTTGAAAATGGTGTTTTATAATTTTTTAAATTGTATTTGGTTTCATAGTGCTACATCAATTTCGTTTTAAATGTCTCATAATCAGTTATGTTTTCATCTCTTTAGTAATTTGTAAAGTACCAAGACCAAAGCTTTTTGGTTTCTTAAATCTTTAGGTACCAGGTAGTCTTGCGTCGGTTCAAAAATAGCTAAGCAAAGGCTCAAAATTTGGCCCTTCCACATTTGTAGTTAATCTTCGGTTCCTTCACTTATCATCAACTATAATTTTTGTCATACATTTGAAGCGAGTCTTCGATTCCTTTACTTCTCATCAACCATAATTTTTGTCTTACATAATTTAACCATAAATTTGTCTTCGGTCTCTGGAGTTATCATTGAATAAATTAATATTGTTCTTTTTAAGATAGCAATGTTCCTTTTAAGATAGCAAAGTGCAGATCTTTTAAATTTTGGTATTCTCATTAAAATTTGGTCTCTGCTGAGTTCATTTATTGTTACCATTTACATTAATAATGATCAAACTATTCATCAGGAATCCACAGATTGTATATGTCAAAAAAAGGTTTAATTCTATTATGTATTTTTCTTTTAATAAAGGGTTTCTACTCTATTCACCCAAAAGATATAGTCAAGTCACTCCCATAAACAAAGCGGGATATTTGAATAAATTATTTCTATTGGCCGAATCTGAATCACATACACCAAAACGAATTTGGTGGGTCGCCTCATTAGTAACGTCGATTTATTTTTTGATGTCGTATAAATTTTCCTATTTTAAGGGAAAATGGTCTAACTATATTTTTCAAGTGAACAGAGTATAGCAGAATAAGCAAGGCTAAGTGGCCCCTAAATGGAATTCTTTTTTAATAATTAATGCAACTCCAAAAATTTTCAAAATTGAATATTTTCCCAAATCTTAGCTTTTTTTAAATTCCGACTTTTATAAAGTTTGACATTTTTAACAAATTTTTCTTGACATTTTAAAAAAGAGTTTTATGGAAACTTTAAACTCTTTTTTAAAAATCTGACTTTTTTATGAAAATATTAACGTTTTAAAATTTAGACTTTTTTAAAAATATTCAGTTTCTCAAAATTTTAAGTTCTTTTTCAAAATTTTGTCTAATTTAGAAATTTTGACATTTTTAAAATTCGTTTATTTTTCAAAATTCCATAATTTTGTATTAAACCAGATTCTATTTTCATAAATTTTAATTTTTTCCCGAAATTTGAGTTTTTTTATCATTTCATAGGAAATATTTAAAGAAATTGGGCGAAAAAGATAATCAATTTAAAAAAAGTGTTAGAAACTTCAAGTTTAAAGGAAATTTTTGAGTTTTTTTTCGAAATTTTGACTTCAATATCGAAATATCAACTTTTTTCACGAAATTCCAGAGTAAGGGCAAAATTTCGATTTCAATCTCGAATTTCGACTTTAACCTGGAAAACTCGGGGAAAAGGTCGAAATTTCGGAGAAAAAGTCGAAATTTCCATACTCTGTGGTCGAATTAGGCAGATGACAGTTGCGTCCCACCACTCCTCTTTCCCAACAAAGAAAAAAGTTGAAATTTGAGAAAAAAGGTCGAAGTTTTAAGTTTAAAGTCGAAAGTTCGAGAAAAATGTCAAAATTTTGATATTAAGGTCAAAATTTCGAGAAAATGGTTGAAGTTTCGAGAAAAAATCGAAATTTGAGAAGAAGGTCAAAATTTCGAGAAAAAAGTAGAAATTTTGAGAAAAAAGGTCGAAATTGAAGAAAAAAGTCGAAATTTCAAGAAAAAAGTCGAAATTTGCAAAAAAGACGAAATTTCGAAAAAAAAACGAAATAAATTTGCGAAAAAAGTCGAAATTTCGATATTAAGGTCAAAAAATTCGAAATCTTAAATTTAAAGTTAAAATTTTGAGTTTGAGGTCGAAATTTCGAGAAAAATGTCGAAAGTTCAATATTAATGTCAAAATTTCGAGAAAAAAGTCGAAATTTGAGAGAAAAAAACAAAATTTCGAGAAAAAATACGAACTTTGAAAAGAAGGTCAAAATTTCGAGAAAAAAGTCGAAATTTTGGAAAAAAAAGTCGAAATTTAAGAAAAAAGTCGAAATTTCGAGAAAAAAAGTCGAAATTTCGAGCTTAGGATCAAAATTTGAGAAAAAGACTCGAAATTTCTAAAAATAACATTTTTTTAATCGATGTTCTTTCTACGCCTTTGTAACATTTCGAAAACATCAATTTAAAAAGAACTTTATTTAGAGATTTCGAGTTTAACGTTAAAATTTTGACATTTTTTTTCAAAATTCCGAGATTAAAATTCCACTTTATTCTCGAAAATTTCGACTTAAATCTAAAAATTTCGACTTTTTTTGTCGAAATTTCGACTTTAACCTCGGAATTTCTACTTTTTCGAAATTCCGAGATTAAAGTCTAAATTTCAACTTTAATCTCGAAATTTTGAAATAAAACTCGAAATGTTGGTTATTAAAAATGGAAATTACTGAACGCACCCCGCCGCCAAGTGTCAAATTGTTGGAAAAGGGATGAGGTGGGACGCAACTGTCATCTGCTTAATTTAACCATAGAGTACATAAAATTCCACTTATAAGTCAAAATTTCGAGAAAAAATGCGAAATTTTTAGATTTAAGTCGAAATTTTCGAGATTAAAGTGGAAATTTAGGGATTAAAATTTAAATTTTGAGAAAAAAGTAGAGATTTCTAAAAAAAAATTTTAATCAATGTCCTTTCTACGCTTTCGTAGAATTTCCACATTTTTGGAAATCTTTTTAGTTGAAATTTTGACTTTTATTAAAATTAAAACGACTCCAAAACTTTTTAAAATACGATATTTTCTGAAAATTTAAATTTCGACTCTTATAATGTTTAGTATTTATATAAAATTTTGCCTGCCTTAAAAATAGTTTTATCGAAGTTTTGACTTTTTTTTAAGAACCCTGAATTTTTTATGAAAATTTAAACATTTTTAAAACTTTCCGAAGTTCTCTAAAATTTTAAATTCTTTTTCAAAATTTTGGCCATTTTAAAAATTTAGGCATTTTTAAAATTCATTTATTTTTCAAAATTCCAAAATTTTAAATTACACAATTCTTATTTTTGTAAATGTTAGTTTTTTTCTAAATTTTAGAGTTTTCTGCAGATCCAGCATTTAACCTTGAATTTTTATCCAGCATTTTTTTATAAACATTTGAGATTACAGTCGGAATTTTTAAAATTTTGGAAGAAGAAATATAAAAAAAGTTCGGGTTTAAATTCGGAAGGAAAATAATTGTCATTTTATAACAAATAATTAAAGAAATTGGGCGTAGAAAGGCCAACAATTTAAAAAAATATATATATTAGAAACTTCGATTTTAAAGACGAATTTTCGAGTTTAGAATTTCGACTTCTATTTCGAAATGTCAACATTTTTTTTTGAAATTTCAAGATTACAGTTAAAAATTCGACTTTAAAGTAGAAATTTCGAGAAAAAAGTCGAAATGTTGGCCAATTAAAATTTAAATAACTGAAAACACCCTACTACCATTTGTCAATATTGTATGCCTAATCTAAGTTTCGTGTATACTTACTTATAGTCGAAATTTTGAGATGAAATTCGAAATTGTGACTTTAATCTTGAAATTTCAAAAAAAAACTCGAAGCTTCGAAATTAAAGGCGAAATTTCGTGAAAAAAAGTGGTATTTTTAAGAATAAAAGTCTTAATTTCGTGATAAATTTTAAATTTTAAGATCAAGTCTAAATTTCGAGGTAAAAGACGAAATTTCAACTTTAATCACCGAATTCTGAGAGAAAGTCGAATTTTCAATTAAACTCGAAATTTCAATTAAACTCGAAATTTCAATTAAACTCAAAATTTCAATTAAACTAGAAATTTCTAAAAAAATGTCTTTTTAAATTGATATCCTTTCTACACTTTCCTAATTTTGACTTCTTCAACTCGCAATTAAATATTTTAAAAACACCGGAGAAACCTCGATGTATCGATACTTAATACCGATGTTTGAGACATCGATGTTTCATTGAAAAAAATATCGATGTTCAAACATCGATGCTTTTTAAACGATGTTGCAACCCTAGTTATGGCACACACGTTATGACACACATTACTTTCTACTTTTTTTTTAATAGACTCTTTCTTTTAATACCCCACAAGCCACGTTTCCCTTGAGCCTTTGCCTTTGGTGACAAGCCACCCGAACGTGTGACATCACTTTCGCCCTAGAATCGGCTGCGGTTGATTTTATTTCACCACAGAAACTTCCTTCGCAGAATTCACTCTTGATCAACCCTCGTAGATTAGCCACAATATATCTAGATTAAAATACATAAATCATGCTTAAATAATATAAATAGGGACAATATTTTACAATGTGTTGGGCTGTAGTAGCGCTGACAATCTTCTAAATTAGTTGGGCAACTTTTTTTTAAAAAAGCGATCGTGTCAGAATCTTCGACGGTGATCCGAATTTGATCACCTTAAAGCTTCAATCTGGGACCGCTTTTTTAAAAAAAAACAAAATTTTAAAAATTGGATAACTAACTGAAAATGGGACGATCCTCCTGGAGTCATGTGGTTTGAAGATCTAAACAGTACTCTTTGGGAATCCGCACGGCTGGCAAAAAATAAAAAACTTAGTAGTGTTACGATTGTACACTGTGTATAAAAGCATTGGTAAACAATATCCATTTCAAAATCAGTTTATAATTCGTAATAAAACTTATGTATTTACCTGTTTTGAAATTAAAATGGATACAGTTTTAAATTAAGTGATAAATTATTATTAATAGGATTCAAGAGAGGATATCTGAAATAAAGCTCGAGTGTCCGATTTTATTGAAAATTGTATAAAAACACAAGTTTTTTTCAAATATCCTTTTGTTACTAATAAATATGCAAACGAAGCGCAATCTGTATTAAACAGGGCATCCAGCACAGTTACATCTATTGTCTATCAACTAGCTATACATGTATAATAAATAAAATTCTTTTATTAAAATGCAAAATGCCCTACAACATTCATCCATGCTTTCACGCTGGTGTACGATGGATTGTCAGTCGAACTAATAAAATAAAATTTGCAGTGCTATCAATTAAATTCGTTTCTCTCGTTTACAAAGGCTTCCGAATTTTATTGCCCAATTAAGGCGATTTTACTTGTCACCGAGTAACAAGCAAATTGTATCAATTATCACAAATTATCAATAAGAAATTGAATTCGAATCTCTTTGTTTTCTAGTTGGCTAGTTGGCTAGTTTTAAAATGTTTAATAATTGCCTGCAATGAGACGATTAATTTCGAAGAGAAAAATCAGAAACTGCTCATTAAGTTGAAAAAAAGAGGCCAAATTAAGTATGGATGAAAATACTGTAACGCAATGTAAATATATGGAATCGAATTTAGAATAGAATTGTAGAATTTAGTAAATAAAAAAAGTTTCTAGAAGGATCTGATAAGGGGAAAGCGGCCGCGATAACGAAACAAACGGCAGATAAGCCTTATCTGCCGAAAAGTTCTAGAAGCCGGGAGCCAAAACTATAAAAGGCGGTCAGCTTTCCCTCAAGTCAGTCAGTTAGAGTCAGTGTAATTAGTGAGTTAGTAGAAGTTAAAAATAAGTGAATTAATTGTTCAATTGTGGTGATCCAAGTTAAGTTTGATAATAAAGTGGTGTAATTCACACGTGGTAATATCAATTCGAACCGATAAGCCCGTAGCAATACGTTTTATAACTCTGAACTTTGCGGTAACAGAATCAAAATTTTTCTCACACGAATCGCGAAATATTTTTATTTCATACTGTCTTCGTTATTTTACACATTGCTTTGATTCACTAAAACAATTTTAGGCTTTTAAGAATAACTTTCGATTGTTTTTAATGTCGTTGTTCTTGATGAAGTTCAGCTTTGATTTAACGCTTAACTTATAGAACACAGATCGAAAAACCGAAAGCGAAAACTAAAAACTGGACGCTGGACACTGGACACTGGACACTGGACACTGGACACTGGACACTGGACACTGGGCACTGGACACTGGACACTGGACACTGGACATTGGACACTAAAAACTGGACATTAGATACTGAAAACTGGACACTGGAAACTGGACACTGAAAACTGCAAACTGGACACTGGACATTGGAAACTGGATATTGGACGCTGAAAACTGGACACTGGAAACTGGACACTGAAAACTGCAAACTGGACACTGGACATTGGAAACTGGATATTGGACACTGAAAACTGGACTCTGCAAACTGGACACTGGACACTGGAAACTGGTCACTGGTCACTGGACACTGGTCACTGGACACTGGTCACTAAAAACTGGACATTGGATACTGAAAACTGGACACTGGAAACTGGACACTGAAAACTGCAAACTGGACACTGGACATTGAAAACTGGATATTGGACACTGAAAACTGGACACTGCAAACTGGACACTGGACACTGCAAACTGGACACTGGTCACTGGTCACTGGACACTGGACACTGGTCACTGGTCCACTGGTCACTGGACACTGGTCACTGGACACTGGTCACTAGAAACTAGAAACTGAAAACTCGCCGCTCGAAAATTGAAAACCAAAAATTCGAAAACCGAAAACCTAAATCTGAGAACTAGAAACCAAAAACGAAAAACCCAAATCCAGAGGCAATAACCAAAAACATTTGATTTTTTTTATCATTTGTAATTAATTTTAATGTCGATTTTGGTTTTTTAATCAGTAAAAACATTTTTAAATTCCAAGAAAATGGTTCTCCTGTTTAAGATTTTATTTATCTTTAGGGTTTATTGATGCTTAAGTTTCTTTCGAGAGCGGATCCAGAGGTAAGGGGACTCGGATGTACTCAGACACCCTGCACTAGAAAAACAAAAAAAAACGAATCTTATGAGAGCATCCCCTTTCCCATGTGGATTTTCTACCCTTAGGGCTTGTAACTGGTACGAATTTCCAGGGAGGTTACTTGAAATTTAAGGGAGCCAATCCAGAAATTTTCGAAAATATTTAAAATAATTTGTTTTTAATTTGAAATTTCAATTTAATCTTTTTACTTTTTTTTTTACTTAAAAAGTTTAAGTTTTTCTCGAAAAGGGGCAAAATTTTTAAATGAAAATTTTATATTGCAAATTCAATCCAGAAATGTAGAGAAAAAAATATTTTTTAATGAAAAAAAAAATGGTGTGATCCATTTTGAACCAGTATTTTACAGAAATGAGCAGCTTTTGAAAGTTTTAAAAATTTTGTCAGCTAATTAACTCTACTAACAACGAATTTAGAATAACAATTCCACAATGGACTATTGAGTAATTTTACTAATTGTAAATACCAGGGCATTCAAAGTAAAGTAAATTTAGAAAAGAAGTAAAAATTGAATGTGTAAACTGGGAATTTCCATAGAAAAAAAAGTCGCAATTTCGAGATTAAAGTTAAGATTAAAAAAGGTGAAAATCTTTAGAAAAAGTCAAAATTTTGAGTTGAGTGTTGAAGTTTTAAGGAAAATATGACGTTTAAGTTAGAATTTTGAGATGAAAGTCGAAATTGGTTTGAGAAGAGAGTCGAAATTGGTCAGAGAAAATTGAAATTTCTAAAAAATAACAGGTCACTTAATAAGTCCGTAGGATAAGTAAGAAAAAAAAACAAAATTTTGACAAAACTCGATTTTATTATTCAAAGTCAACATTTTAAAATTACTCTGAATTTAATTTCGAAATTAGGAGCTTAAAGCCTAAATTTTCAGAAACTAGGAATTTTAAATAAAAAAGTGAATAAACTAAATTAAAATTTTAGAAAAGGAATCAAAATTTACAAAACAGTATGTCTCTGGGGGAGATTCAACCCAAAATTTTGACAAAAACAGTTACGAAAACTCAAAAGATATGGAAAAAAAAGAGAAGCTGTGACGGTACTGACAATTTAAAGTCAAAATTTAAGGAATAATACTAAAAATCTTGAAAATAGGTCACAATTCCAAGAAAATGTGCCGAAATTAAAAAAAATAAAGATTTAAATCCAAAACTTGCCGAAAAAATATCTATTTAAAATCAAGTTCTGAGAAAAAAACCAAATTTCCATAATACTTAAAAAATTACAAGTCGAGTTTCGATAAAAAGGTGGAAGTTTCAAAAGTAACAAAAGTAAACAAAATGAAAATCTCTAAAAGTCGATAGAAGTTGCAGCCAAAATTTAGGAAAGAAGTAAAAATCGAAAGTGTAAACTGGAAATTTCGATAGAAAAAAAAGTCGCAATTTCGAGATTAAAGTTAAGATTAAAAAAGGTAAAAATCTTTAGAAAAAGTCAAAATTTTGAGTTGAGTGTTGAAGTTTTAAGAAAATATGACGTTTAAGTTAGAATTTTGAGATGAAAGTCGAAATTGGTTTGAGAAGAGAGTCGAAATTGGTCAGAGAAAATTGAAATTTCTAAAAAATAACAGGTCACTTAATAAGTCCGTAGGATAAGTAAGAAAAAAACAAAATTTTGACAAAACTCGATTTTATTATTCAAAGTCAACATTTTAAAATTACTCTGAATTTAATTTCGAAATTAGGAGCTTAAAGCCTAAATTTTCAGAAACTAGGAATTTTAAATAAAAAAGTGAATAAACTTAATTAAAATTTTAGAAAAGGAATCAAAATTTACAAAACAGTATGTCTCTGGGGGAGATTCAACCCAAAATTTTGACAAAAACAGTTACGAAAACTCAAAAGATATGGAAAAAAAAGAGAAGCTGTGACGGTACTGACAATTTAAAGTCAAAATTTAAGGAATAAAACTAAAAATCTTGAAAATAGGTCACAATTCCAAGAAAATGTGCCGAAATTAAAAAAAAAAAGATTTAAATCCAAAACTTGCCGAAAAAACATCTATTTAAAATCAAGTTCTGAGAAAAAAACCAAATTTCCACAAAACTTAAAAAATTGCAAGTCGAGTTTCGATAAAAAGGTGGAAGTTTCAAAAGTAACAAAAGTAAACAAAATGAAAATCTCTAAAAGTCGATAGAAGTTGCAGCCAAAATTTAGGAAAGAAGTAAAAATCGAAAGTGTAAACTGGAAATTTCGATAGAAAAAAAAGTCGCAATTTCGAGATTAAAGTTAAGATTAAAAAAGGTGAAAATCTTTAGAAAAAGTCAAAATTTTGAGTTGAGTGTTGAAGTTTTAAGAAAATATGACGTTTAAGTTAGAATTTTGAGATGAAAGTCGAAACTGGTTTGAGAAGAGAGTCGAAATTGGTCAGAGAAAATTGAAATTTCTAAAAAATAACAGGTCACTTAATAAGTCCGTAGGATAAGTTAGAAAAAAAAAATTTTGACAAAATTCGATTTTATTATTCAAAGTCAACATTTTAAAATTACTCTGAATTTAATTTCGAAATTAGGA
Organism: Dastarcus helophoroides; assembly: GCA_028583605.1. Classification (NCBI taxonomy): domain Eukaryota; kingdom Metazoa; phylum Arthropoda; class Insecta; order Coleoptera; family Bothrideridae; genus Dastarcus; species Dastarcus helophoroides. The sequence continues at coordinate 21,982,222 of CM053332.1, read as the reverse complement.
GCTTAAAGCCTAAATTTTCAGAAACTAGGAATTTTAAATAAAAAAGTGAATAAACTAAATTAAAATTTTAGAAAAGGAATCAAAATTTACAAAACAGTATGTCTCTGGGGGGGATTCAACCCAAAATTTTGACAAAAACAGTTACGAAAACTCAAAAGATATGGAAAAAAAGAGAAGCTGTGACGGTACTGACAATTTAAAGTCAAAATTTAAGGAATAAAACTAAAAAATCTTGAAAATAGGTCACAATTCCAAGAAAATGTGCCGAAATTAAAAAAAAAAGATTTAAATCCAAAACTTGCCGAAAAAATATCTATTTAAAATCAAGTTCTGAGAAAAAAACCAAATTTCCACAAAACTTAAAAAATTGCAAGTCGAGTTTCGATAAAAAGGTGGAAGTTTCAAAAGTAACAAAAGTAAACAAAATGAAAATCTCTAAAAGTCGATAGAAGTTGCAGCCAAAATTTAGGAAAGAAGTAAAAATCGAAAGTGTAAACTGGGAATTTCGATAGAAAAAAAAGTCGCAATTTCGAGATTAAAGTTAAGATTAAAAAAGGTGAAAATCTTTAGAAAAAGTCAAAATTTTGAGTTGAGTGTTGAAGTTTTAAGAAAATATGACGTTTAAGTTAGAATTTTGAGATGAAAGTCGAAATTGGTTTGAGAAGAGAGTCGAAATTGGTCAGAGAAAATTGAAATTTCTAAAAAATAACAGGTCACTTAATAAGTCCGTAGAATAAGTAAGAAAAAAAAACAAAATTTTGACAAAACTCGATTTTATTATTCAAAGTCAACATTTTAAAATTACTCTGAATTTAATTTCGAAATTAGGAGCTTAAAGCCTAAATTTTCAGAAACTAGGAATTTTAAATAAAAAAGTGAATAAACTAAATTAAAATTTTAGAAAAGGAATCAAAATTTACAAAACAGTATGTCTCTGGGGGAGATTCAACCCAAAATTTTGACAAAAACAGTTACGAAAACTCAAAAGATATGGAAAAAAAGAGAAGCTTGTGACGGTACTGACAATTTAAAGTCAAAATTTAAGAATAAAACTAAAAATCTTGAAAATAGGTCACAATTCCAAGAAAATGTGCCGAAATTAAAAAAAAAAAGATTTAAATCCAAAACTTGCCGAAAAAATATCTATTTAAAATCAAGTTCTGAGAAAAAAACCAAATTTCCAGAAAACTTAAAAAATTACAAGTCGAGTTTCGATAAAAAGGTGGAAGTTTCAAAAGTAATAAAAGTAAACAAAATGAAAATCTCTAAAAGTCGATAGAAGTTGCAGCCAAAATTTAGGAAAGAAGTAAAAATCGAAAGTGTAAACTGGGAATTTCGATAGAAAAAAAAGTCACAATTTCGAGATTAAAGTTAAGATTAAAAAAGGTGAAAATCTTTAGAAAAAGTCAAAATTTTGAGTTGAGTGTTGAAGTTTAAAGAAAATATGACGTTTAAGTTAGAATTTTGAGATGAAAGTCGAAATTGGTTTCAGAAGAGAGTCGAAATTGGTTTGAGAAGAGAGTCGAAATTGGTCAGGGAGTATTGAAATTTCTAAAAAATAACGTCATTCAATAAGTCCGTAGGATAAATAAGAAAAAAACAAAATTTTGACAAAATTCGATTTTATCATTCAACACAGTTGCCCTCGAGGGCGATACAACGAGTATAGCGATTTTCCAACTTTTCGATACCACTTTTATAGTACGATTTCTCTTTCTCGTTAAAATAGGCCTCAGTTTCATTGGACTTGAGTTCAGTTGGACTTAAGTTCAATTGGACTTAAATTTCTTTCCAACAAGCATTCCCTTGAGATCTGAAAACAGGAAAAAGTCGCTAGGGGCTAAATCTGGAGAATATGGGGGGTGGGTAAGCAGTTCGAAGCCCAATTCATTCAATTTTGCCATAGCTTTCATCGATTTGTGACACGGTGCATTGTCTTGGTGAAACAACACTTTTATCGTTTGCAAATGTGGCCGTTTCTTTACGATTTCATCCTTCAATCGATCCAAAAGTGCACACTAATAGTCGCTGTTGGTTCCTATTTGGAGAGAGTCGATGAATATTATTCCGTTCGCATCCCAAAATACAGAAGCCATCTGGATTCTGGATTCTGGATTCGTTGTGGGTTGCCTAAAGTTTAGGCCAGCACTTAGGCTACCCTTTTTGGGCCCATTGCGCTATCCCCATGATTGAGGTGTCCTTGGTCGTTCATTCAGCCACTCAACCTTGTTGAGAAACTGAAGAACGTCCCTTTGGTGCGCCTTTAAACTGGCCACACTAGGACAGTAGTCCCCCAGCGTGGATCCTCTGATTGATGCTAGTGCCGGGCAGTGACACATCACGTGCTCGACACTCTCATCATCAGAAGCCATCAACTGACTGTTGCGTCTTTGCTCGCTTTGGTTCGTCGACTGCTGTCCACTCAACCGACTGTCTCTTGAATTCTGGTGTGTCTCATCCATTGTCATATATCGACGATAGAATTCCATTGCGGTTTAACAGCACCAAACACTCTTCTGAAGGGATTCGTTTGTTGTTTCTGGTCGATTATGGGCTCATACGGCACCCACTTTGCGCAGAGCTGTCGCATACCCAAATGTTCGTGTAAAATGGTAAAAATACTGCTGATATCTTTACAATGTCAGCTAGCTCGTGCACTTTCAATTTGCGATGGTTCATAACCAATTGGTGGATTTTTTAAATATTTTCTAGAACAATAGCCTCATTTGGGCGTCCACTGCGCTCTGTATCATTTGTGCTGACCACGACCACGTTTAAATTCAGCAATCCACTTCTCTACCATTTGTCTCAATGAAGCAGACTTCGGATAATGTTTATCAAGCCATTGTTTGGTTTCCACTGTAATTTTTTCATCAAAAGCATTGCTTTATCAAAACTCGAAATTCACTTTTTCCATTTTTGTTCAATAACAAAAGTTGCTTCACACAAAATGCTATAATTCACGAATCAATGGTCAGATTGCTGTCAAATTTATACACGTATCGTTTGAAGGTTAGTACTAAATAAAAATCATATGGAAAAATTCTAGTAACGCCATCTATGTGTCATCCTATGGACTTTTTGAATGGGCTTCACACTAGATAGAACTGAACTTTTCAGATGTGCGACCTTTTTAAAAACCATTTTTAATGGATCATTTTGTTTTCGTACAGAAATGCAAGGATGTTTTATTTTTCAAATTTGGCGCCATTTCTTATTATTAGAGACCGGATTTTAAGCATAATCAAGTAAAGTAAAAAGGTGAGCAAAATGTTAAATTAGGCAGAAACGAAAAGCTAAAGAAGATACCAAAAAGGTCAGATTGCTGTCAAGTTTATACACGTATCGTTTGAAGGTTGGTACTAAATAAAAATCACATGGAAAAATTCTAGTAACGCCATCTATGTGTCATCCTATGGACTTTTTGAATGGGCTTCACACTAGATAGAACTGAACTTTTCAGATGTGCGACCTTTTTAAAAACCATTTTTAATGGATCATTTTGTTTTCGTACAGAAATGCAAGGATGTTTTATTTTTCAAATTTGGCGCCATTTCTTATTATTAGAGACCGGATTTTAAGCATAATCAAGTAAAGTAAAAAGGTGAGCAAAATGTTAAAATTAGGCAGAAACGAAAAGCTAAAGAAGATACCAAAAAGGTCAGATTGCTGTCAAGTTTATACACGTATCGTTTGAAGGTTAGTACTAAATAAAAATCACATGGAAAAATTCTAGTAACGCCATCTATGTGTCATCCTATGGACTTTTTGAATGGACTGTTGAGTATCAGAATTGTGGCAATATTTTCAACTTCACCGGAATTTCTCATTTGACGTGATTGACCTATTGAGTTATCGTTTATCTTGAATTTTTGGATCCATCTTTACTTTAGCCAAAGTTACAAGACGGAGTGGCCCGCATCAGTTCTGATTTTTGATGTTTTATTGCTGAAAAACTTTCTAGAATGATGAACCATTATTTGTAATTAGTAGATTAGACAACCAAATTTGTTTTTATTTCTTCTAGTTAAATATAATTAAAACAGTTTACTTAATTGATATCACTGCAAATGGTGTGGTGTTAATTGTTAAGTGAATCTTAAATTATGAAACTTACCTAAACGATTGAACGCTGCCAGTAAGGCTAAGGATCTTGCTGGTATTATCTAAGCTATCTCCCTGGGAATGATTACCAGAAGCCAGTACGTACTTTTTCGGAATCGGCTTTTTGTATTCTTTTTCGTATTTACGTACGGTAGTCCTCCTTCCATTTTAAATTTAATTTAAAGAAAGAATAGAATTTTCTGTTATTAGTTGCCTGGCATCAATACTGGCGACGTGATTTACAAACTCTTATGTCAATTCAACAGTAGATAACAAACAGTAGATAAAATTTTTTGCGACGTAGAGCGCTTTAATCGAATTTAAATTTTGACAACAAATTGTCAAAATTGACAGAAAGCACAAAGTAATTAAATATTTAAGTCAATACAGCTTGAAAATTGGATGTGATTCTCCTGAGGTAACTTGGCTTTCGAAATATTACGCTACAGAATGTTTCTGATTTCGCGGAGTTGTAAATCACATCGAATTACAAAGGAGTACACGAAATCGATACAATTAACAATTTGACATGCCAATAGTTAAGGGTGTTTTTTGGGTGTTCGAATGAATCATTTGAAATTTTGCCTTACCTCTTTCGAATTTGAAAGCAATGAATTATTAGCCGTCGTTTTGGCCTCTTGCACTTCGAACTTTTTATGTTTGTATGGTGTTTCAAAAAAACCGTGTCTAGTGATGAAATGTTAGTTGTAATCCACACATTCAATTCGCAAGCGGAGGTCAAAGAAAAAGCTTCGATCAAATTCGATGAATGTGCTGCTTCGGTTTCCACGAATAGGTTTGACCTGTATTAACTTTGGATTCTCTTGTAATCAGGTCCCCTGGTGGACAAGATCTGTCGTTGTTTGTTGTTATGTTATAAAATCGAGCTTGAGAACGCAATCCGTCTATACTACTCTATGAAATTTTGCTTTGGTATCTCATCGTAAGTTTGGCTTAAATCAATGGAAGCGCTCGATTTTTGACCCACGAACATTTCAATTGTGGATTTCTTAATAAATTTCTAGTATTATATCTGTCATTAGCTATAATTGGACGGAAATACTAATCAAGATTCCTAACAGATTAAACCAATTTCGCGTTGCTGTTGCTAATCAAGTAGATTACTAAGATTTGGCTTAGGTCAATGAAAGGGCTCGATTTTGGACCCATTCTAAAGCACGAACATTTCAATTTCTAGTATTATATCTAGTATCTAGTATTATATCTCTCAATAGCTATAATTGGACGGAAATACTAATCAAGATCCTAACAGATTAAACCAATTTCGCGTTGCTGTTGCTAATCAAGTAGATTACTAAGATTTGGCTTAGGTCAATGAAAGGGCTCGATTTTGGACCCATTTTAAAGCACGAACATTTCAATTGTGGATTTATTAATAAATTTCTAGTATTATGTTTGTGATTAGCTATAATTGGACGGAAATACTAATCAAGATCTTAACAGATTAAACCAATTTCGCGTTGCTGTTGCTAATCAACTAGATTACTAAGATTAAGGCAGTTCTGCAGGTGGAAACATCTGTTTTGATGTGGTAATAATTTTGGGTCTTAGCTATATTGTTATAGAAAATATAAGTGGATTGTAATAAAAAAAGGTAAAATTTAGCATAAACGGTGATTCCCAGCATGACCAACATAGTTAATTATAAAGCAAAGCTTTGATTTTTGAGTAATTAGTTTGTTAAAGTATGTAGTTATTCAGCAACAAAGCACCTGTAATTAACATCAACCAATTCATATTATTAGACTAGTTTTGATGTAAATTAATACTTTTTTAATTTAGTAAAACGTTTTACTTTCTACGTCACCGAAGGTGATCAAAACTGTCTCTTTTGTAAGCGAAACACACTCATTCTGTAGAAAAAGACAAATAAAACAACTAATGCGACCTGACCTACATTACGACGTGAGAGTTAACGTCAATTTTCATCAAAGTAATTTGCGTAATGTAAATCAAGTTTGGATTGTTAACATGCCCATTCTAAAGACGTGCATCATGCCGAAGAAGGAAAGATAGAGTTACCGCTGCATCCCAATATAGAAACGGTGGGAGGGGGTTGCAACAGCTATAGTGATAGACGAAATTAAAAAAAAAATGATCTTGGAGCTGCGAATTTGATGGTAACAGCACCAAACTGTGAATGATGGATACGAGCTCAAATAATTAATGTCGTTATCTACAAAACTAATCAGTTAAAAGTTATTAAGGTTACATTTAAATCATCATCAGTTCATAAGGATTCTAATGCACAGACCAATAGGTTTGAATATTTATTAGATTCAAAGTTTGGAATTTGATGGAACGGACTGGTCCTTGGTTATCTTCAAAAATTGAAACACAGAACTTGTTCCCTGAAACCAAGAAAAATTAAAAAACACAACAAAGGTTGCTCTAACGCGTTAGAGCTGTCGAAACGCGTTAGAGCAACCTTTGTTGTGTTTTTTAATTTTTCTTGGTTTCAGGGGACAAGTTCTGTGTTTCAATGTTTGGAAACCAAATACCAGTTTCGATCTTGTTAGATCTCTCTGGTTCTAATGCACAGACCAATAGGTTTAAATATTTATTAGATTCAAAGTTTGGAAACCAAATACCGATCTTGTTAAATCTCTCTGGTTTCCAAACTTCGAATCTAATAAATGTTCAAACCTATTGGTCTGTGCATTAGAATCCTTGTCTTCTGGGAACTTTTCTAGAGAGCAACCGCTTCGCTAGGTGGCAGTGTTTCAACTGTTGGTAGCTCAGCTACCTATGATTCAATATACTCGCCTGGAGGGTTGCATGAATTTGTAGTCTAGGTTGTATTCTATTTGCATCAGTTGATAATGTCCTCTTCAGTAATTATATTTAAATTTAAATATATGGACAGATTAATTGTTTTTACAACCATATACGATGTAACTATAGTCGCAAAGGGCACCAATAGTGAGGTAACTTTGTCATTGGCGTATATAGAAGTAGGCCCACCCTAGAATCGTCTGGTGCCTACCCCAGAATATTACCAACCCAAAAATAAACCCTCGATATTTTATGATATCATAATACAAATTATTTTAAAATTTCCTAAATCTGAAACATGAAAACAATCTGTGGTACAGTTATCCTTTGCACTACGGGATCCCAGGAATAAAAACGTGTGCTTTGTGACAAAGTGACTCGTGACATAAATTAATATCATAAAGTACCTCTCTGGTCATAAATACTGTCAGATTGGACCCACTAACTCTAACTTCGATAATTCTAGTTTCAATTTAAAATTTTTGAAAAAAAAAACAGAAAATTTTAACAAAAGGTTCACATTCTAGAAAGAGAGAGTCGACATTTTGGGAGAAAAAATGAAATCTTTGTGTTAAACCAAAATTTTCACAGAAGAGTTAAATTTTCAAGAATATCGAAATTGGCAAAAAAAATACTGATAAAAATGTCGAATGTCAAACTTAAAATTTTGAAAAATTTCCTGAATAAATTAAATTTGGAAAAAAACTTAAATAACCAACCAGGCCCGTAACCCCCGAAATTTTTTGGCTTCACACTAGATAGAACTGAACTTTCCAGATGTGCGACCTTTTTAAAAACCATTTTTAATGGATCATTTTGTTTTCGTGTTGAAATACAAGGATGTTTTTTTTTTGATCAAATTTGGCGCCATTTCTTATTATTAGAGACCGGATTTTAAGCACAATCGAGCGATGCAAAAAGGTGAACAAAATGTTAAGTTAGGCAACAACGAAAATCTAAAGAGGGCACCAAAAAGGTAAAATAATCAAAAAATGGCACTAAAAAGCCAAAACTCACAATTAACAACAACAAAAAAACATTTTGAAATCTCAGTCGAAAGAGAAGGAGAAGGAGAAGGAGAAGGAGAAGGAGAAGGAGAAGGAGAAGAAGGAGAAAAAGAAGATGAAGAAGAAGAAAAAGGAGAAGAAGGAGAAGAAAACAAAGAACAAGGAGAAGAAGAAGAAGAAGGAGAAGAAGAAGAAGAAGGAGAAAAAGGAGATGAAGAAGAAGAAAAAGGAGAAGAAGGGGAAGAAAACAAAGAACAAGGAGAAGGAGGAGATGAAGAAGAAGAAGAAGAAAAAAAAGAAGAAAGAGAAGAAGAAGCAGAAGAAGGACAGGAAGAAGAAGAAGCAGAAGAAGGAGAAGAAGGAGAAGAAGGAGCAGAAGGAGAAGAAGAAGGAGAAGGAAAAGAAGAAGAAGAAGAAGAAGAAAAAGAAGAAAAAGAAGAAGAAGAAGGAGAAGAACAAGGAGACAAAGGAGAAGAAGGAGAAGAACCATTTTTAATGGATCATTTTGTTTTCGTGTTGAAATGCAAGGATGTTTTTTTTTGTTCAAATTTGGCGCCATTTCTTATTATTAGAGACCGGATTTTAAGCACAATCGAGCGATGCAAAAAGGTGAACAAAATGTTAAATTAGGCAACAACGAAAATCTAAAGAGGGCACCAAAAAGGTAAAATATTCAAAAAATGGCACTAAAAAGCCAAAACTCACAATTAACAACAACAAAAAAACATTTTGAAATCTCAGTCGAAATGAAAAAAAAATAGATTTTAGGTTATACTCAGAATATTCAGGAGTATGACAGTTTCAAATAAAGAAGTTCTTGAAATTTCGAGTTCAAATCTTCTAAATCTTAAAATTTTTGTCTCGAACTCATTCGTATTTTTTTGAAAATTTTGACTTTTCGTAAAAAAATTTAAACTTTTTTTGAAATTTCTTTTTTTATTATTTGAGATTTCAATCTTATCTTTTAAATTCTATTAAAATAATGTTAAATTTTGCAAGTTTTTTAAGCTTAAACTCCCCATTTTGAGAAAAAAATTCAAATTTTGAGAACTGAAAAATTATACAAGCAATTTTTCGAGATTTAACACCAAATTTTGAGGAAAACTTGGATCTTGTGATAAAAGTTTTATAGTTTTGGAAATTAAAAATTTATATTTTAAATTCGGCATTTGAATTAAATTTTGAATATTAGACCCTTTACTCAAATATCAAAATATCTTATAAGCCATTATTTTGAGAAGACATTTTTTAATAAGCTATTTTCATGAATTTCTTCTATAATTTTTCAAGCATGGCGACTGAACTTAAAAAAAATGTCTAAAATGTAGATTATTTTATAAATTTTAAGTTGTACACAAAACTTGAGCATTTTTAATTTGGAAAATTAGGGATTTATTTAATAACTTTAACCCATCACTTTAATTCGAATTTTCAAATTACTTAAACAATTTCGAAATTTTTTGTTATAAACTTAATTTGTTTATATTTCGGTTAAGATTTCAAAAATTCGACTTTATTCTCCAAAATTCGACTTCCAAGTGAAAACTTTTAAAAAACCATTAAAATCTTTATCTTAGTTATCAAATCTCAACTTTAACTAAGAAATTTTTTACTTTTAATCACGACATTTCAACTAAATTCATATTTTCAGAAAATATATAAAATTTTTGCAACTTTTTACAAAGAGTTTAAAAATGTCAAGATTAAAGTCGAAATTTAAAAAAAAGATTAATGAATTTAGTTTTTCAAAATTCTTACATTAGCACTGATTAAAAATTCAGAGTTCTTTAAAATATTTTGACTTTCTTTCTAGACATTTAATTTAAAAAATCCCGTGGTTATTTTGAGAAAACATTAAAAGTTTCAGGAAATATCAAAGCTTATTTTTTGAATTTTGTTTCAAAACAAAATGTTGAGTGTGATTAGCTTTTGTTAATAGATTTTATCTTTTGGAAATTAGAGATTTTTTTAAAGAATTTTAACTTCAAACCTTTTTTTTTTTCAGAAATTATAGCTTCTATTTTCTTCGGATTCAGAGAGTAATTGTAAATGTCAACTTGTTTCTAAAATTTAGGATTTAAAAAACTAAAAATTTCGAGTTCGAACAATGTAAATATGTTAAGAATTAACATATCCTACTATTTGTTTGGAAATTTTAAATTTCTAAAAAAGCAAATATTTTAAAAAATGTTAATTAATGAATTCTGGTTATTTTTAAGTATAAATACAGTCATAATTATTGTTTATTTACTCTAAATGTAGACTTTTCTAGACATTTCGAATTAAAATTCCAAATTCAAAAAACTCAAGATTTCAGATTTTCGATATCTGACATTTTTTCACAAAAAATTTTAGAAACATTTCCAGGTTTCTAGAAAGAATCAAAGTTTAAAAAAATATTTGTAGGTTTGAAGAAAATACCAAGATTTTGAACTTTCAATTTTAAGAAAAAAAAATAAAAATATTAACATAGTTCGCATTTAACAAAAAATCTAATTCAAATTGAAAAATGGTAGAAGTTTCTAAATAAATAAAATTTTCAACAAAATTCGTTATTTCCAAAAAAAAGTCCAAATCTTCAAAATGGTCAAACTATTAATAAATTGTGAAAGCTATTAAAAAACTTTAAAAAAGAGTCGAAATTTTCAGAAAGGCTCGAAATTTTCAAAACAAAATCTCATCATCTCTTCCTAAAATTCAATCTTTAAAAAAAAGTTGAATTCTTTAAAAAAAAGTCGAAATGACAAAAAAAAACTATCTAAAATCAGTCTATTTTTTAAGATTTTCAGTTTAAACTATAGTTTTAACGTTTTTCCTAAAATGTGGACTTTTTCCGTAATTTGGGGATTTTTCGTGAAATGTAGTTTTTTTTCTTCCAAATTCCTAATTTACATTTGACGGTTCTACATTCGTTTTCCGAAAACGTCGATTTTAAAATCGAAATGTCTATCTTCTCCTGAAATGTCTATCTTCTCCTGAAATGTCTATCTTCTCCTGAAATGTCTACTTTAGTCTCGAAATTTTCACCTTTCGCTATTTGCGGGGTTGCCAATTATGAAGTTTTCTCCCTAAATTTAGTGACAAAATTAGGGATCTTTTAGGGGCATCCACGTGTTTTAAAATGAAATTGCATGAGTTGAAAAGGTTTCTTTTTGAGTTTTTTTGATATTTTTTTATGTATCTAGTAAACCTTTGGTGGTTTAAATAAAATATCGAGTTTTTCTCTAAATTTGATATTTTTTCTCAAGATTTTTAGGTTCAAACTACAGTTTCAATCTTTTTCTTAAAATTTGGACTTTTTCCGTAAATTTCAGGATTTTCGTGAAATTTGGTCTTTTTTCTTCCAAATTCCCAATTTGAATCTGACGGTTCTACATTCGTTTTCCGAAAAATTCAAATTTAAAATCGAAATGTCTCAGTTTTATTTCTTAACATCCTGTCTAGTAACTTTTATTTGTGATGCGTTCAAAAATGATTTATTAATCTGCTCTCCCAGCATTTTACGCTGAAAATTCCGTTGACCAATTAGCGCCTGTTCCAAATGTTTCGTTTTCGGTCAAACCCTATTCTGCCAATTCGTTATTTTAATTTGAGTTCGTATCCATGAATGGCGAGTGGCAAGATGTGAATACATAAAAAAAAATGAGGCCCATTGTTGTATGTGTTTTGTGTGTTTGCAAGTGCAACCACCGTAAAGAAAAAAAATAAAGTGAGACCAGGCACATCTGAGCAAGCAAAATAAATGTGCCCGCGTTAGATGCCCCGCAATAGAGACAGCAGAGCTACAGACATCTAGCTGAGATGCAACTCAAACGGAAGTGACGGTCGCATTGCATCCTTCCATTATTTACTACGCTTTGTCTCGATGCACAACTTTTTACGCAGCCTCTGGCTGTTCTTTTATCGATTGAAAGATAAGAATATGCTTAGCCTGGCACATAAATCGACGGTGATAAGAAATGTGTGTCCTTTGTAACCCCTGCAGGGACGACAAATGTTTGTACTCGTTCGCAAAATGTCGAGAAAATCTCAAACGATTATTATCACGAACAAAACGCGTTTTTTTTAAATACTTGTTGGTTTTTCCGATCTAGATTCCCAAAATTTCATCTATTATATGTAGATAAGAATTATAAACGAAATATTAGCGAAATTAGGATTAATTTTAGCAACAAAACTTAGTTAGAGCAACCTCTGTTGTGTTTTTTAGTCTTTCCTGTTTCAGTGGACAAGATTTGTATTTCAATTTTTGAAGATAACCAAGGACCACTCCGTTTCCACCAAAACAAAACTTGCTCGAAATCATTTTTACATTTTGTAAAAATAAAATTCGAGAAAATGTTGAATTTCGAAAAAAAGAATTTTAGGGATTAGTCGTTTGAGGAGAAAAGAATTTTGGAAACAAACTCGAGATATCGAATTTCGAGAAAAAAAGTCAAAATGTTGAGTAAAGAACAAATTTAATGTACAAAAACAAATCGAAAGAAGGAGAAGAAGAAGAAGGAGGAGGCGGAAAAGAAGAAGAAGAAGAAAAAGAAGAAGAAGGAGGAGGAGGAGAAGGAGGAGGAGCAGAAGAAGAAGGAGAAGAAAGAGAAGGAGAAGGAGAAGGAGAAGGAGAAGGAGAAGGAGAAGGAGAAGGAGAAGGAGAAGGAGAAGGAGAAGAAGGAGAAGAAGAAGAAGAACAAGAAAAAGGGGAAGAAGAAGAAGAAAGAGAAGAAGAAGAAAAAGGAGATGAAGAAGAAAAAAAAGGAGAAGAAGGAGAAGAAGGAGAAGGAGAAGAAACGAAAACAAGGAGAAGGAGGAGAAGAAGAAGAAGAAAAAGAAGAAGAAGAAGAAGAGAAGAAGAAGGAGAAGAAGGACAAGGAAGAAGAAGAAGAAGAAGAAGCAGAAGAAGGAGAAGAAGGAGAAGAAGGAAAAGAAGGAGAAGAAGGAGAAGAAGGAGAAGAAGGAGAAGAAGGAGAAGAAGAAGAAGAACAAGGAGAGGAAGGAGAAGAAGGAGAAAAAGGAGAAGAAGAAGAAGAAGAAGAAGAAGGAGAAAAAGGAGAAGAAGAAGAAGAAGAACAAGAAGAAGGAGAACAAGAAGAAGAAGAAGAAGAAGGAGAAGAAGAAGAAAAAGAAGAAGAAAAAGAAGAAGAAGAAAAAGGAGAAAAAGAAAAAGGAGAAGAACAAGGAGACAAAGGAGAAGAAGGAGAAGAAGGAGAAAAAGAAGAACAAGGAGGAGGAGGAAGAGAAGAAGCAAAGGAAGAAGAAGAAAAAGAAAAGAAGAAGAAGAAAAGAAGAAGAAGGAGAAAAAGGAGATGAAGAAGAAGAAAAAGGAGAAGAAGGAGAAGAAAACGAAGAACAAGGAGAAGGAGGAGAAGAAAAAGAAGAAGAAAAAGAAAAAGAAGAAGAAAGAGAAGAAGGAGAAGAAGGACAGGAAAAAGAAGAAGCAGAAGAAGGAGAAGAAGGAGAAGAAGGAGAAGACGGAGAAGAAGGAGAAAAGAAGAAGAACAAGGAGAGGAAGGAGAAGAAGAAGAAGAAGAAGGAGAAGAGAAGAAGAACAAGGAGGAGGAGAAAAAGAAGCAGAATAAGAAGAAAAAGAAGAAGAAGGAGAAGAAGAAGAAGAATGAGCGAAAAAAGAATAAAAAAGAAGAAAAAAGAGAAGAAGGAGAAGCAGAAGAAAAAAAGGAGAAGAAAGAGAAAAAGAAGGAGAAGAAAGAGAAGAAGAAGAAGAAGGAGAAGAAGGAGAAGAAGGGGAAGAAGGAGAAGAACAAGGAGAGGAAGGAGAAGAATGAGAACAAGAAGAACAAGGAGGAGGAGGAGAAGAAGAAGAAGCAGAAGAAGAAGAAGAAGAAGAAAAACAAGAAGAAAGAGAAGAAGAATAAAGAGAAGAAGAAGAAAGAGAAGAAGGAGAAAACGGAGAAGAACAAGAAGAGGAAGGAGAAGAAGGAGAAAAGAAGAACAAGGAGGAGGAGGAGAAAAAGAAGCAGAAGAATAAGAAGAAAAAAGAGAAAAAAGAGAAGAAGAAGGAGAAGAAGAAGACGAAGAAGAAGAAAAGAAGAAGAAAGAGAATAAGAAGAAAGAGAAGAAGAAGGAGAAGAGGAAGAAGAAGAAGAGGAGAAAGAAGAAGCAGAAGAAGGAGAAGAAGGAGAAGAAAGAGAAGGACAAGGAGAAGAAGGAGAAGAAGGAGAAAAAGGAGAGGAAGGAGAAGAAGGAGAACAAGAAGAACAAGGAGGAGGAGGAGAAGAAGAAGCAGAAAAAGAAGAAGAAGAAAGAGAAGAAGAAGAAAGAGAAGAAGAAGAAAGAGAAGAAGAAGAAAGAGAAGAAGAAAGAGAGGAAGAAGAAGAAGAAAGAGAAGAAGAAGAAAGAGAAGAAGAAAGAGAGGAAGAAGAAGAAGAAAGAGAAGAAGAAGAAAGAGAAGAAGAAAGAGAGGAAGAAGAAGAAGAAAGAGAAGAAGAAGAAAGAGAAGAAGAAAGAGAGGAAGAAGAAGAAGAAAGAAGAAGAAGAGAAGGAAAAGAACAAGGAGAGGAAGGAGAAGAAGGAGAAAAAGAAGAAGAACAAGGAGGAGGAGGAGGAGGAGAAGAAACAGAAGAATAAGAAGAAAAAAGAGAAAAAAGAGAAGAAGAAGGAGAAGAAGATGACGAAGAAGAAGAAAAAGAAGAAGAAAGAGAAGAAGAAGAAAGAGAAGAAGAAGGAGAAGAGGAAGAAGAAGAAGAGGAGAAAGAAGAAGAAGCGGCAGAAGAAGGAGAAGAAGGAGAAGAAAGAGAAGAACAAGGAGAAGAAGGAGAAGAAGGAGAACAAGGAGAGGAAGGAGAAGAAGGAGAACAAGAAGAACAAGGAGGAGGAGGAGAAGAAGAAGCAGAAAAAGAAGAAGAAGAAAGAGAAGAAGAAGAAGAAAGAGAAGAAGAAGAAAGAGAAGAAGAAGAAAGAGAAGAAGAAGAAGAAGAAGAAATAGAAGAAGGAGAAAACGGAGAAGGAAAAGAATAAGGAGAGGAAGGAGAAGAAGGAGAAAAAGAAGAAGAACAAGGAGGAGGAGGAGAAGGAGAAGAAGCAGAAGAAGAAGAAGAAATAGGGAGAAAAAAGGGAAGAAGAAGGAGAAGAAGAAGACGAAGAAGAAGAAGAAAAAGAAGAAGAAAGAGAAGAAGAAGAGAGAGAAGAAGAAGAGAGAGAAGAAGAAGGAGAAGAGGAAGAAGAAGAAAGAAGAAGAAGAAGAAGAAGGAGAAGAAGGATAATGAAGGAGAAAATGGAGAGGAGGGAGAAGAAAAATCAGAAAAAGAAGAAGAAGGAGAAGAAGGAGAAGAACAAGGAGACGAAGGAGAAGAACAAGGAGAGGAAGGAAAAGAAGGAGAACAAGAGGAACAAGGAGGAGGAGGAGAAGAAGAAGCAGAAAAAGAAGAAGAAGAAAAACTAGAAGAAAAAGAAGAAGAAGAAGAAAGAGAAGAAGGAGAAAACGGAGAAGAAGGAGAAGAACAAGGAGAGGAAGGAAAAGAAGGAGAAAAAGAAGAAGAACAAGGAGGAGGAGAAGAAGAACAAGGAGAAGAAGAAAAAAGAGAAAAAAGAGAAGAAGAAGGAGAAGGAGAAGAAGAAGACGAAGAAGGAGAAGAAAAAGAAGAAGAGAGAGAAGAAGAAGAAAGAGAAGAAGAAGGATATGAAGGAGAAAATGGAGAAGAGGTAGAAGAAAAATGAGAAAAAGAAGAAGAAAGAGAAGGAGAAGAAGGAGAAGAAGAAGAAGAAGAAGAAGAAGAAGAAGACGAATTTTAAGAAATAGATATTTCAAGAAAAAAGAAAATTTCGTAGGTCGATAAAGAGACTAATTTCGGGAGAATTCAGAAATTTTTAGAAAAACGAATTTTAGGCAAAAAAAATTATAATTTTCAGAAAAAAATTCGAATCGAATTTCGGGAAAGAAGCTAAAATTAAAAAAGACGAATTTTGAAAATCAATTTCAGATTTCGGGAAAATTATTCATAACTAATAAACTCTATTAACGATAAATACTGAACGATAAATATTGAAAAATTCCACAAGGTAAGAGTTAAAAATGTCAATTATTTCGGGAAAACTGCAAATTTTGAAAAAAAATCAAAATTTGGAGAAAAGCATTGTCAGATAAAATTCGATAAAAATGCGAGTATTGGGAATAAAATTTGAAAAGTCCAAAATGTCGAGAACTCTTTGAGACAAAGCTTCGAGAAAAAGACGAATTTTGGGAGAAAATGAAAAACCATGAGAAGACAAATTTGAAAAAAATCGAAATTTTCATCAGTAAAAACGAAAGCTACTTTAAGAAAACGAGTTTTTAGAAAAAAGGTTAAATTTCGAAAAAGAAATAAATGTTGAGACGAATTTTGGGAGAAAATGAATAACCTCGAGAAGACAAATTTGAAAAAATCAAAATTTTCATCAGTAAAAATGAAAGTACTTTGAGAAAAGGGCGAATTTTGGAAAAATAGTCCAGATAACGAGTTTTTAGAAAAAAGGTTAAATTTCGAAAAAGAAATAAATGTTGAGATTAATTTTGGGAGAAAATGAAAAACCTCGAGAAGACAAATTTGAAAAAAATCGAAATTTTCATCAGTAAAAACGAAAGTACTTTGAGAAAAGGGCGAATTTTGAAAAAATAGTCCAGATAACGAGTTTTTAGAAAAAAGGTTAAATAATTCCGGAAGAAGGGTGACATTTCAAGAAAGAAATTAATTTCAAAAAAATGAATTCTCAGGAAAAATATCAAAATATTGAATTTTGGGAAAACTCGGAATTTTCAGAAAGGCTGGATTTTGAGAAAGAACATCGAAATTTTCTGAACAAACTAAAATTTCGAAAATAAAAAAAAATTTGGAAGAGTACACATTTCAGGAAAAAGATGAATATTGCGGAAGAAGTCAAAATATGGGAAAACATGAATTTTGAGAAAAATATAATTTAGAGAAAAAGATAATATTTCGGAGAAACTTGAAATACCTAAGAAGCGAGAATTGTGGGGGATAAGTCGACATTTCGAGAAATGGTCGAATTTCGAAAAATGTTGGTTATTTCTAAGCAAAGTAATTAAAAAAAATATGGAAAATTTTGGATAAAAAGCCAAATTTTGAAAGAAATACTAGAATATGGGCAAAGACATTTTAAAGAACAAAAGTTAAAAAATCGAATTCAAGTTAAAATTTGGTTAATAAGACGTATTTTGAGAAAGAAAAATCGAAACTAGACGAAATTGAGGCAGACGAATTAAACTGTTGAGAGTTGCTTCAAATTCGGATGCAAAACTTTAGCCCTTTTGGCTCTAGGGTCCTCATTTACCATATTATACCTTAGGTTTTTATATCCAAATTTCGTCGATTACATTTTGTTTCTTTTGGGATGCGTGGTAGCCCACAAGGGTATCCCCTTGGTCCCTTCTACCTTGTTAAACAATGATAATTTAATTCAAAGAACTGGTGTCAGGAAAGCCTGAATTTTTTTAAAAAGAAAACAATTAGTGACCGAAATGATTAATAAGTTTGTGGATAAGTTCAAGGATTCACAATCATTCAAGGCACTCTTACTGAACTGAATACTGAAAAAGAACTGATGAAAACTGTGACAGAATTCTCATTTCGTAATGTTTGAATTTGACTCTCACCACAGTTGATCAGATTACCATTGGAGACGAGTAAGATTTTTGCAAAAGTGGTTCCCTAAAATTAACTTCTGAATAAAACATGTCCTGACATTGGAGGATTGTGTGATGCCATTTTCTTGTATCATTGGTGATGGCACGTATTGGATTTTTTTATTAAAACGACTCATGGCAAGAGATGAGATTGAGCTAAAATGAGTTGAGTCAACAATTTTATCAATAATCTTTACTCAAGCTAAACAGTTCAGTGATCATTGATAATACTTGATTCATCATAGCTTCTGACATTTTGATGTTTTAATTACTTATAGAGACTAATTACTCATGATATGCACTGTCAATCATTGAAATTAAGTTTCGTATTTAAACACTGTCTTTATGTCAAACTGCTCGTGGTTCTGTTTCTTCCTGAATCGAATCATCTGGTCAAAATGACTGGGTGAATCGATTCAGTGTCTCAAACAAGTTGGCGCTCCACTATCTAAATTATTGGGGTGCGTGCATCGAGACATTCGTAAAGAATGGAAGCAACAGTCGGCAACATAACGGAATAAGCTCAGGCAGATGCTGAGAACGTGGATCGCTACCTGGATTCGTCTGCTCACTAACCTGAGACAGAGTGAGAAGTTTTTGTGTACTACGACTGACCTGTAGCATAGGGCCATAGTTGCAAATATAATGAACACACCCCCTACCACCGACATGAGTGTACCAACGAGAAATATCGTGTTGGAACCGTGATAGTCCTCTGAAGCGTGGAGCGGCCGATGGGGCGGTGGGAAGCGACGGCATCGTGACGTCATCATGCATCAACACACAGGCGAAGAGAAAGAAGGAAAGCCCAATGAGACAATATACAATGCACCTTCGTTTTGTTACAATATCAATATGTACAGTACACTGAGGCTCTGTCCGAACCTCGTACGTTCAACACGCCATCCCGTCGCAACTGATCACTGTTCCAAAGAGAGAGTCCTTTTGCGGTTTCTGTCTTTTGAAATTTTAAGATTGGATTTCAAGTCATTAATTTCACATTTCAAATTTTGACTGATTGTGAGAAAAAAGTTGACATTTCGAGAACCAATTTAGATAAGAAAAAAAAATAGTTGTACCAAACTCGAAATAAAAATAGAAATTTCAAGACTAACATTTAAAATATCCGAATTTGGAGCAATTTCTGTTATTTTCTAAGATTTGAATTTATCGAGTTCTACTTGAAATTTCGACTTTCATTCGATTTTCACAAAACCAAAAAGCCAAAAAAAAATCGTAATCTCGAAATTAAAAGATAATATCACACATAAAATTGAAAACAAAATGTTTTAATTTTTTTGTTGAAATCTTAAATTTAATTTGATAATTGAATTCCTTTCAAATCTTGACGTGGTTATTTTTCGGATTTAATTGCAAACTTTCGACTTTGTTGTGATTATACCCCGTGTACAAACACTTTTCCTATCTAGTGTGCTGTTGTCACTTCTTGTCATGTTCACGTGTATTTCTTATTTGACCAGTATTTTATCCCTTTCGTCCCCCACGGTACTTATAAGTACCAATCAGTCTTTATCCAATTTCTTTGCATATATTACCTTCTATTTTTGACAATTTGACTTGTCGGAAAATAGAAGTACTTTACATTTAAGGTTCTCTGTGTTCCAACAAGTCAAATTGGCGAAACAAATAATACATGCAAAAAAAAAATAAAAACCGACCACCATTGGGCATTAAACGGTTAAACAAAGAATTAAAAGAACACAACCCTTAAAAAGGATTTGATTTTACAATGAAAAAATCTTTCATTGTTGAATCCCACTTTCCCAAAAAAGCAACAGACCTCTTCTCTTCTTGGTAGTACTGCAGAACTTTTATGTCAAATTAGCGAGTAGTGATCAAGTTAGAAACATACGTGAACATGCCAAACAAATGACAACAACACACTAGATGCAAAATTTTTGTATACTTGATACAAAAATTGAAATACAGAACTTGTCCCCCTGAAACCAAGAAAAATTAAAAAATACAACCAAAGCTTGCTCTAACGCGTTTCGACAGTTTTTAATTTTTCTTGGTTTCAGGGGACAAGTTCTGTATTTCAATTTTTGAAGAAAACCAAGGACCAGTCCGTTCCACCATACTTGATACAACTCAATATTTTGCGGTTCAAGTCGAAACCTCGATTAGTTGTATCCAGCTGAAGCAGTTGCCACGAGGTGCGTGCTCGAGTTGGGACAGAGTCGATTGAGAGCATGGCACAGATCGATGTGACGGTAAACGAGACGAAAGCTTTATGTACAGGACATCGCTCGTGAAAAAAGAATCCGAACACGGATGGATTTCTACCTGTAGCAAACTGCCACCACGGCAAAACAAATGAAGACGAATTTCACCACGCCTACCAAGATGAATACCAAGGACAGCGTGCTCAGGTTGTCCGTGTTCTTGTCTCCTGCAAATTCATACGCTAAACCGCCCGTTCTCTTGCTCTGTGTACGTACTTTGTCTCTTATGCGACCGATATCAATAACAGTTTATCATCGGCTAATAGATTTTAGGTATTTTCTTTGAGAATTTATCTGATTGGTGGATTTAGTTAGGTTAAATAATAGATCAGGTTTTAAAAAAGCTAACTTTTTGCCATTTGCCTTTTGTCTTTGGCCTTTTACCTTTTCTCTGTTATTTTGGTGTTTGGTCTTTTGTCTTTGGTTTTGGGTCTTTGGTCCTTGTCCTTGGACTTTGGTTTTTGGACTTTGGTCTTTGGTCTTTGGTCTTTGGTCTTTGGTCTTTGGTCTTTGGTTTTTGGTCTTTGGTCCTTGGTCCTTGGTCCTTGGTCCTTGGTCCTTGGTCCTTGGTTCTTGGACTTTGGTTTTGATTTTTGGTCTCTGGTCTTTGGTCTCTGGTCTTTGGTCCTTGGTCCTTGGTCCTTGGTCTTTGGTCTTTGGTCTTTGGTCTTTGGTCTTTGGTCTTTGGTCTTTGGTCTTTGGTTTTTGGTATTTGGTATTTGGTATTTGGTATTTGGTATTTGGTATTTGGTATTTGGTATTTGGTATTTGGTATTTGGTATTTGGTCTTTGGTCTTTGGTCTTTGGTCCTTGGTCCTTGATCTTTGGTCTTTGGTCTTTGGTCTTTGGTCTTTGGTCTTTTGTCTTTGGTATTTGGTCTTTGGTCTTTAGGTCTGTGGTCTGTTGTTTTTGCTTTTTTGTTTTTTTCTTGGTTATTGGTTTCTGATTTCCGATAATTTCAAAAGTAAATGGCAAATGAATTTAAGATAATATTTTATTCAAATTTTGAACCAAAAGTGGAAACTTCGAAGAAATGGTCAGAAGTTTTGGTTTTTGATTTTTGGTCTTTGGTTTTTGGTCTTTGGTCCTTGGTATTTGGTCTTTGATCTTTGGTCTTTGGTCTTTGGTCTTTGGTCTTTGGTCTTGGTCTTTGGTCTTTGGTCTTTGGTCTTTGGTCTTTGGTCTTTGGTCTTTGGTCTTTGGTCTTTGGTCTTTGGTCTTTGGTCTTTGGTCTTTGGTCTTTGGTCTTTGGTCTTTGGTCTTTGGTCTTTGGTCTTTGGTCTTTAGTCATAGGTCTTTAGGTTTGTGGTCTCTTGCTTTTGCCTTTTGGTTTTTATTTTTTTTTTGTTTTTGGTTTCTAGTTATTACTATTGCTTTTGGTTTTGGTTTCTGGTCGTTGGTTTTTGGCCTTTGGTTTTTGTTTTTTTTTTGATTTTTGGTTTTTGCTTTTTGTATTTTGCTTTTAATTTTTGCCTTTTGCTTCTTGCTTTAGTCGTTGTGCTTTTTGCCTTTTGTTTTTCCCTCTGTCTTTGATCCTTGGTCTTTGACCTTTAATTTTGGTTTTTCGTTTTTGGTTTTTGATTTCTGGTTTATGGTCTTTGGTCTTTGGTTTTTGGTATTTGGTATTTGATCTTCGGTCTTTGGTTCTTGGTCTTTGATCTTTGGTTTTGGTTTTTGATTTTTGATCTTTGGTTTTTGGTCGTTGGTTTTTGCTCTTTGGTCCTTAGTCTTTAATCTTTAGTTTGGGTTTTGATTTTTGGTCTTTGGTTTTTGGTCTTTGGTTTTTGGTCCTTTGTATTTGGTCTTTGGTCTTTAGTTATAGGGTTTTAAATCTGTGGTCTCTTGTTTTTGCCTTTTAATGTTTTGTTTTTTTCTTGTTTTTGGTTTCTAGTTATTGCGTTTGTTTTTGGTTTTTAATGTTTGGTTTTTGGTTTCTGGCAGTTGGTTTTTGGTAGTTGGTTTTTGGTGCTTGTTTTCGGTTTTTGCTTTTTGGTTTCTGTTTTTTTTGCTTTTTGGGTTTTGCTTTTTGTATTTTGCTTTTGATTTTGCCTTTTGCTTCTTGCTCTAGTCATTTTGCTTTTTGCCTTTTGTTTTTTCCCTTTGATCTTTGGTTTTTGATTTTTGGTCTTTGGTTTTTGGTCTTTGGTTTTTGGTCTTTGGTTTTTGGTCTTTGGTACTTGGTCTTTGATCTTTGGCCTTTAGTCATAGGTTTTTAGGTCTGTGTTCTCTTGTTTTTGGTCTTTAGTCATAGGTCTTTAGGTCCGTGGTCTCTTGTTTTTGCCTTTTGGTTTTTTTGTTTTTTTTTTGTTTTTGGTTTCTAGTTATTGCTTTTGCTTTTGGTTTTTGGTGTTTGATTTTTGGTTTTTGGTTACTAGACGTTGGTTTTTGGTCTTTGGTTTTTGGTATTTTTTTCTGCTTTTTGTATTTTGCCTTTGACTTTTTGCCTTTTGCCTCTTGCTTTATTCGTTTTGCTTTTTGCCATTTTCGTTTTGCTTTTTGCCTTTGGCCTTTTGCCTTTTCTCTTTAATTTTTGGTCTTTGGTTTTTGGTCTCCGGTTTTTGATCGTTGGTTTTTGGTCTGTGGGTTTTGGTATTTTGTCTGCTTTTTAGTTTTATCTTTTTGTCTTTTGCTTTTGACTTTTTGCCTTTTGCCTCTTGTTTTTGTCGTTTTGCCTTTTTCTGTTTGCGCTTTGCCTTTTGTCTTTGGCCTTTTGCCTTTTCTCTTTAATTTTTCGTCTTTGGTTTTTGGTCCTTTGTTTTTAATCTTTGATTTTTGGTCTTTGGTTTTTGGTCTTTGGTCTTTGATCTTTGGTCTTTGGTCCTTAGTTTTTGGTCTTTGGTCATAGGTCTTTAGGTCTGTGGTTTTTTGTTTTGGTCTTTTGGTTTTTTGTTTTTGGGTTCTGGTCGTTGGTTTTTGGTGTTTGGTTTTTGATTTCTGGTCGTTGGTATTTGGTCTACGTTTTTTGCATTTTGGTGTTTGCTCTTTGTCTTTTGCTTTTGACTTTTTGCCTTTGCCTTTTGCTTTTATCGTTTTGCCTTTTGCCTTTTTCTTTTTGCCTTTTGCCTTTGGCCTTTTGCGTTTTCTCTTTGGTTTTGGTTTTTGGTCTTTGGTTCTTGGTCTTTGGTCCTTGGTTCTTGGTCTTTGGTTTTGGTCTATGGTCTATGGTCTTTGGTCTTTGGTTTTTGGTCTTTGATCTTTGATCCTTGGTATTTGATCTTTGGTTTTGGTTTTTGATTTTTGGTCTATGGTTTTTGGTCTTGAGTTTTTGGTCCTTGGTTCTTGGTCCTTTGTCTTTGGTCTTTGGCCTTTGGTCTTTGGTCTTTATTCATATGTCTTTAGATCTGTGGTCTCTTGTTTTTGCCTTTTGGTTTTTTGTTTTTTTTTTGTTTT
Organism: Dastarcus helophoroides; assembly: GCA_028583605.1. Lineage (NCBI taxonomy): Eukaryota > Metazoa > Arthropoda > Insecta > Coleoptera > Bothrideridae > Dastarcus > Dastarcus helophoroides. The sequence continues at coordinate 21,959,051 of CM053332.1, read as the reverse complement.
TGGTTTCTAGTTATTGCTTTTGCTTTTGGTTTTTGGTGTTTGGTTTTTGGTTTCTGCTAGTTGGTTTCTGGTAGTTGGTTTTTGGTGTTTGGTTTCTGGTCGTTGGTTTTTGGTCTTTGGTATTTGTTTTTTTTTTGCCTTTTGGTTATTGCTTTTTGTATTTTGCTTTTGATTTTTGTCTTTTGCCTCTTGCTTTAGTTGTTTTACTTTTAGCCTTTTTCTTTATGCTTTTTGCCTTTTGTCTTTGGCCTTTTGCCTCTTCTCTTTAATTTTTGGTCTTTGTGTTTTAGTCTCTAGTTTTTGATCGTTGGTTTTTGGACTGTGGTTTTTGGTACTTTGTCTGCTTTTTAGTTTTTGCTTTTGACTTTTTGCCTTTTGCCCTTTGTTTTTGTCGTTTTGCATTTTTCTGTTTGCTTTTTGCCTTTTGTCTTTGGCCTTTCGCCTTTTATCTTTAATTTTTCGTCTTTGGTTTTTGGTCACTGGTTTTTGGTCTTTGGTCTTTGGTCTTTGGTCTTTGGTCTTTGGTCTTTGGTCTTTGGTCTTTGGTCTTGGTCTTTGGTCTTTGGTCTTTGGTCTTTGGTCTTTGGTCTTTGGTCTTGGTCTTTGGTCTTTGGTCTTTGGTCTTGGTCTTTGGTCTTTGGTCTTTGGTCTTTGGTCTTTGGTCTTTGGTCTTTGGTCTTTGGTCTTTGGTCTTTGGTCTTTGGTCTTTGGTCTTTGGTCTTTGGTCTTTGGTCTTTCTTTGGTCTTTGGTCTTTGGTCTTTGGTCTTTGGTCTTTTGGGCTTTAGTCATAGGTCTTTTAGGTCTTGTGGTCTCTTGTTTTTGCCTTCTGGTTTTTGTTTTTTTTTGTTTTTAGGTTTCTAGTTATTGCTTTTGCTTTTGGTTTTTGGTGGTTGGCCTTTTAGTGGTTGGTTTTTGTCTTTGGTTTTTGATATTTTTTTTGCTTTTTGGTTTTTGTTTTTGCTTTTGACTTTTTCCCTTTTGCCTTAGTTGTTTTGCTTTTTGCTTTTTCTTTTTCCTTTTTGCCTTTTGTCTTTTCTTTTTGGTCTTTGATTTTGGTTTTTGGTTTCTGCTTTTTGGTCTTTGGTCTTTGATTTTTGGTCTCTGGTCTTTGGGCCTCGATCCCTTAGTGCTTGGTCCTTGATCTTTGGTCTTTGGTCTTTGGTCCTTGGTCCTTGGTCCTTGGTCCTTGGTCTTTGGCCTTTGGCCTTTGGTCTTTGGTCTTTGGTCTTTGGTCTTTGGTCTTTGGTGTTTGGTCTTTGGTCTTTGGTCTTTGGTCTTTGGTCTTTGGTCTTTGGTCTTTGGTCTTTGGTCTTTGGTCTTTGGTCTTTGGTCTTTGGTCTTTGGTCTTTGGTCTTTGGTCTTTGGTCTTTGGTCTTTGGTCTTTGGTCTTTGGTCTTTGGTCTTTGGTCTTTGGTCTTTGGTCTTTGGTCTTTGGTCTTTGGTCTTTGCTCTTTAGGTCTGTGGTCTCGTGTTTATGCTTTTTGGTTCCTTGTTTTTTTGGTTTTACTTTCTGGTTTTCGGTAATTTCGAAAGTAAATGGCAAATGAGGTTAAGATAAAATTTTCTTAGGTTCAAATTTTGAACGGAAAGTGGAAACTTCTAAGAAAATGTTCAGCTTTTTAGGAAACTTTAAATTTATAAAAGTTCAAGAATTGAAAGTCGAAACTTGGAAATTAAAGTAACATTTGTAAGAAAAATGTTAAAAGTTTGCAGCGAAATCTTCAGTTTGGGAAAAATTTTGCCCTCTTTTGTAAATTGTGACTTTTTTTAAATAACACTTTTTTTGTAAAGTTAGACTAATAAACATTTTGACTGACCAATAAACATTTTGATTAGTTTGAATTTCGAATTTGGGCGGGACCATAAAAATACATAAAAAAGAAAAATTGGAAGGGGACTGAAAATGGAGGAGCACCATGAAAATATATAAAAAAGCAAAATTGGAGGAGACGAAAAAATGGGGGGGGGGACAAATTAAAAAACCATAAAAAAAAATTTGGGGGTATATGGCGGGGAGCGAGTGGATGTTAGTCGCCGCCCTCAATTATTTGTACTTCTTCTCAACTGAGAGAAGCAGTTGAAAGTTTGGAAAAAGATTTTTTTTTAAATACCTTGAAATTTGTTATATTATAGTTTTGAGTTTTCACTTCTGTCGGCAGTCCCCATAACTGCCCAATTTTTTCTTTTTTAGTTAACTGCTCTAATCTCTCTTTTTTTATTTCATTGAGAAAATGCCATTCAAGGTTGATTTTAGTAAACGTCAAGTATGAGTGATTTAATAACCTAAATTCATTTAGCCGATGATTAACAGGCGTAATTGATATCGTTCGCAGTCATTTAATTTGGATTAAACGTCCTTGAATTCCCTTCGACATTGTCAAAGACCGTATACCTACCGTAGGGGGTTTCTTTTTTCTTCATTACACCAGTTAGATTGGTGCTGGGTCTTTCGGCAGGAGGGGGAGTTGGCAGTGCTGGTGATGGTGTCACTTCGTCCTCGACTTGGATGGAACAATCGGTTCCGGCCCAACCGGGTTTGCAATAGCAACGATTCATATTGGTGCAGTACTAAAAATAAATCGGACAGGATCAGATTAGTAAATTTGGGAAAAATGACAACTTGGGTAATTGTCGTCAACTTGGACGATCGACTCGTCAGAGATGCAGTGGAGAAAGGATTTTTAATTTACCCCTTTTCCGGAACACTCCTCGTTGCTGTGGCTTGTAGGGCACTTCTTTTGATCGTCCGTCGACGGCTTCAGTATGCAGGATTGGTTGAAACAAATTCGGTTCTCGCCGCAAGGTGTACCGTCGCGCACCAATCCTAACTGGGGAAGATCTGGCGATGGTCCGTTGCCAGTAGTTGTTCTGATGACAACAATAGATCTTAACAGTTGATTTGGATGTAACATGATCTTAAATATTTTGATGTTTGCAGTTCTTTGATAAGTGATTTCTGATACTCCAAATAGTGAATTAGCGTGATGGTCACGCGAAACGATTAGTTTTCCCACTATCAAAAATCGCTTTACGAAAGAGCTTCAATTTGCTAGTTTTTATTTTTCTCTGTGGCTATTTTTCTTTGAGTTATAGCTTTTAGAAAATCACCTACAAATTTGGGATTTATTTTAAATCTCTTAATTTCGATACCCAGGGAAGGGTCGCTGATCAATAGAGTGCCCTAAATATGAAGCCATTTTGAATTATTTATTTTATATCTCAGTCTTGAGCCATTTAGGTTATTTCTTGGTCAGGTCGTAGTCAATGTTACGTAATAAAATAACTAACGAAACATTTTCTGGGATTAGGTTTATAAAACTGGCAAGATACTATCCGGGGAAACACACGTATCGATTTCTTATAAGTATCTGCTTGTTTAAGACAAAGCGAACATAATTATCACTAAAATATTGGACCCTGTTTACGTAATTAAACTAGTTTCGTTAATAACCTAAAATTCGAAACGAAGCATTCGCCATTTTCAAAGCAGCGTAGTCAATTTCGTAATTCGCAACTCATATTATTTGATCCCGTGTTACTTTTCGCCTTTGAACTTCATCCTGGTTACTAAAACTAATTATTAAATTTCACATTCACACGAGGCAGTCTGTTGCGCCCCAATAATCACTTTGGTACAGGAAAGTTTGTTCCATAGGAAGCGTATCACTGCCTTCGGTGTTAATACGTGGTGGAAAAGTTTCCAACTAAAATATTACATGTGAATTGTATCGTTCGCGCTCCAACTATTTCAATAGAAAAGGGGCACCTTTGTTGCAGAATAGGGGCTGTTATGTTACGTGCGGAAAAAATCATCCTAAACGCGAAATTAGAGTTCCTAGACCAGGGGTTGGCAAACTTTTAAGCCAAAAGAGCCACGCGCAATAAAAAAATTGGTTTCGTGAATTTCAAAGAGCCACAAAGTTTTATTTCTGATTTCACATTTTATTTCACAGTTGAATCAGATAAATCAGACAAAATATGGGATAGGGCGAGACCCCTCTGACTCATGTAGTCAAAAGAAAACATATTCAGCTCATTTCTCATAATTTGAAGCTTTATTTCAAAATTTGCCTTTTTTTTGTAAATTCGACTTTTTTAACTCTACTCTGTATTCGTCTTTTTTTTAACTATGTATTTAGACTTTTTTCCCTAAATCTTCCTCTCTTCCCAAAACTCGACAATCTGTGAAAATGTTTACTTTTTTTTAATTCGACACACTGGAAGATTCGATTTATTTCTCAAAAATTCATCTTTTGTCGATTTCTTAGTAAAAAAAAGTAAAAATTTGGAAATGTGAAATAAAATAGTTTTTGAAGATTTCGATCTTTTTCTCAAATTTTCTTTTTTCGAAATTCCGATTTATTCTTAAATTCGACTTTTTTCGAAAATTATATTTGTTTAACTTTGTTCTAAATTGCGACTTTTTTCTCCAAATTTCTATTCTTTTTAAATTACGTTCTCTTTTCAAATTTCACCAGTTCCCCCAAATATTGACTGTTAATGAATATTTAAACTTTTATTTATTTTCTGGAAATTTCGACCTGTTTCGCAAAATTAGGTGTTTCTCGAAATTCCAACTTTTAACTGAATATTCAACATTTTATTATGTTTCTGCAAGCTGCGATTTTATCGATGAAATTTACCAATTTTCAGAATGTTTGACATTATTTAAAAATTTGATTTTGTTCTCAAAATTGATTTTCTCTTGGAAATGTTAACTTTTTTTAAACTTCAACACTTTTCTCGAAACTGGACCTTTTTATTTAGAAATTATTTTACCAATTTTATCAAAATTCGAATTTTTCTAAAAAATTGAAGTTTTTTTAATCGTCTTATTCTCGAAATTTCAAATTTATTCTCAAAATTTAACTCTCTCTGGAAAATTGCAAATTATTTATTTTCTTCTTCTCTGAAAAATTTCAACTTTTTAAAGTTCGACAATTTTTTCTAAGCTCTGAGTTTTTTACAATTTCTCTTTTAGAAATTTTACAATTTTTCACAAAATTCAAATTGCCCAGCAATTTTAGGTTTTCAAATTTGTTCTGGAATTTCTGACGTTTTTTTTAAAGTTAAAATTGAAATTTTCTTTTGAAATTATTTTACAATGAACTCAAAATTCGAATTGATCTGAAAATTTGGATTTTTCTAAATCGTCTTGGTCCCGAAATTCCAAATTTGTTCTCAAAATTTAATTTTCCCCGGAAAATTGTCAATTTTTTGTCGAAATTTCGAGCTTTTATTAAAATTTAGACTATTTCCTTGAAATTTTTCCTAAAATTTGGCATTTTTCTTCTTCTTTGAAAAACTTTGACTTTTTTAAATAACAACAATTTTTTTAAGCTTTGAGTTTATTCTTACAATTTCTCTTTTCGAAATTCTGCAGTTTTTCAAAAAATTTGACTTTTTATGGGAAATTTTGACCTTTTTTTAAAGTTCAACTCTTCTCGAAATTTTCTTGGAATTTTCTTTCGAAATTATTTTACCGACTTTCTCAAAATTCGAATTTATCTGAAAATTTGGAGTTTTTTTAATTCGTCCTGTTTTTGAAATTGCAAATGTATTTTTAAAATTTAACTTTCTCTGGAAAATTGCAATTTTTTATCGAAATTTCGAGCTGTTTTAAACTTTTTCCATAAAATTCTTCCTAAAATTAAAGTTTTTTCTTCTTCACTGGAAAACTTTAACTTTTTTAGACATCGACAATTTTTTCTAAGCTTTCAGTTAATTTTAACAATTTCTCTTTTCGAAATTCTGCAGTTTTTCAAAAAATTCAAAATTGTCTAAAAATTTCAGGTTTTTAATTTGTCCTGGGTTTCAATCTATTGTCGAAATTCTACGTTTTTTTTTTCTAAAATTTTACCTTTTATTGAGAACTTTTGATAAATTCCTTTTTCTCAATTTTTTCGAGATCTGTTCCTTTTCCTCAATTTTTTCGAAATTCTCTTTCTCTGTCTCAATTTTTTCGAAATTCTCTTTCTTTGCCTCAATTTTTTCGAAATCTCTTTTTCTCAAAATTCGCTTTTTTCTCGAAATTTCAGCTTTTATGTCAAACTTTGTTTGTTTTGAGTTTCAATCTATTGTCGAAATTCGACGTTTTTTTTTCTAAAATTTTGCCTTTTTTTAGAACTTTCGATAAATTCATTTTTTTCGAAACTTCTCTCCCTTTTTCGGAATAAGATAAATTCATTTTTTAAAATCTCTTCATTTTTTCCAGTTTTTTTAGAAATCTCTTTCCTTTTTGTCAAAATTTGGCTTTTTCTGGGAAATTTTGACCTTTTTGTAAAGTTCAACTCTTCTCGAAATTTTCTTGGAATTTTATTTCGAAATTATTTCATCGATTTTATCAAAATTCGAATTTAACTGAAAATTTGGAGTTTTTTTAATTCGTCCTGTTCTTGAAATTGCAAATTTATTTTCAAAATTTAGCTTTCTTTGGAAAATTACAATTTTTTATCAAAATTTCGAGTTGTTCTAAACTATTTCCATAAAATTTTTCCTAAAATTAAGAGTTTTTTCTTCTTCACTGGAAAACTTTAACTTTTTTAGAGATCGACAATTTTTTCTAAGCTTTTAGTTAATTTTTACAATATTTAAAAAAAAAAATTATTTCAAAAACTCAAAATTGTCTAAAAATTTTAGGTTTTTAATTTGTCCTCGGTTTCAATCTATTGTCGAAATTCTACGTTTTTTTTTCCTAAGATTTTACCTCTTATTGAGAACTTTTGATAAATTCCTTTTTTCCTTTTTTTGGGAAATCTTTTTTTTTTTCAATTTTTTGAAATTTTTCCTTTTTTCTTTTTTCCTTTTTTGGGAAATTTCTTTTTTTTCTTCCCAAATTTTTTTGGTTTTTTTGAAAATTTTTCGTTTTAAAATTCAATTTTTGAAAATTTGGGTTTTTTTGCCGTTCTGAAAAATTAAATTTTTTTCAAAAAAAAGTTTCGTTTTTTAAATTTTTTTTAAAAAATTTTTTCCACCAAAAATTTTTAAAAATTTTTTTTATGGAAAATTTTAATTTTTTAGAATCGACAATTTTTTTTAAAAAATTTTTCAAATTTTTTTTTTTTTGGGGCTTTTGGTTTTTTTTGTTTTTTTTTTGAAAATTTTTCCGTTTTTTTTTTTTTTATTTTTTAGTTTTTTTTTTTTAATTTTTGTCTGTTTTTTTTCTTTTTTTCCTTTTTGCCCTTTTTTAAAAATTTTTTTTTTTGGTTTTTTTGAAAATTTTTTTTTTCTTTTTTATTTTGGTTTTGTTTGTTTTTTTGGTTTGTCCCCGGTTTTGTTTCCCTTTGGTTTTTTTGTTTTTTCCCTTTTTTTTAAAATTTTTTGGGTTTTTTTTTTGGTTTTTTTTGGTCTTTGGTCTTGGTCCCTTGGCTTTTTTTTTGGGGGTTTTGTTTTTTTTTTGGGCTTGGGTTTTGGGGCTTTGGTCTTTGGTCTTTGGGCTTTGGTTTGGTTTTGGTTTTGTTTTGGTTTTTTTTTTTTGGTCTTTGGTTTTGGTCTTTGGTTTTGGTCTTTGGTTTTGGTTTTTGGTCTTTGGTCTTTTGGGCTTTGGTTTTTGTTTTTTTGGTCTTGGTTTTGGTTTCTTTGGTCTTTTGGTTTTTTGGGCTTTTTGGGTTTTTTTCTTTGGTTTTTGGTTTTGGTCTTTTTCTTTGTCCTTTTTCTTTTCTTTGGTCTTTATCATAGGTTTTTGGTCTTGGGGTTTGTTTTTTCCTTTTTTTTTTTGTTTTTTTTTTGTTTTTGGGTTCTAATTATTGCTTTTGCCTTTGGTTTTTGGTGTTTGGTTTGTGGTTTCTGGTAGTTGGTTTTTGGTAATTGGTTTTTAGTGTTTGGTTTTTGGTCTTTGGTTTCTGTTTTTTTTGCTTTTTGGTTTTTGCTTTTTGTATTTTGCTTTTGATTTTTGCCTTTTGCTTTTTGCTTTAGCCGTTTTGCTTTTTGCCTTTTGTTTTTTCCCTTTGATATTTGGTCCTTGGTCTTTGATCTTTGGTTTTGGTTTTTGGTCTTTGGTTTTTGGTCTTTGGTTTTTGGTCTTTGGTTTTTGGTCTTTGGTTTTTGGTCTTTGGTTTTTGGTCTTTGGTTTTTGGTCTTTGGTTTTTGGTCTTTGGTTTTTGGTCTTTGGTTTTTGGTCTTTGGTTTTTGGTCTTTGGTTTTTAGTACTTGGTCTTTGGTCTTTAGTCATAGGTCTTTAGGTCTGTGGTCTCTTGTTTTTGCCTTTTGGTTTTTTGTTTTTGGTTTATAGTTATTGCTTTTGCTTTTGGTTTTTGGTGTTTGGTTTTTGATTTCTAGTAGTTGGTTTCTGGTAGTTGGTTTTTGGTGTTTGGTTTTTGGTTTCTGATCGTTGGTATTTGGTCTTTGGTTTTTGGTCTTCGTTTTCTGCCTTTTGGTTTTTGCTTTTTGTCTTTTGCTTTTGACTTTTTGCCTTTTGCCTCTTGTTTTTGTCGTATTGCCTCGTTCTTTTTGCTTTTTGCTATTTGCCTTTTGTTTTTTGCCTTTTCTCTTTGGTCTTTGGTGTTTGGTCTTTGGTCTTTGGTTTTTGGTCTTTGGTCCTTGGTCCTTGGTTCTTGGTCTTTGATTTTTGGTTTTTGATTTTTGGTCTTTGGTTTTTGGTTTTTGGTTTTTGGTTTTTGGTCTTTGATTTTTGGTCTCTGGTTTTTGGTCTTTGGTTTTTTGGTCTTTGGTTTTTAGTACTTGGTCTTTAGTCTTTAGGTCTGTGGTCTCTTGTTTTTGCCTTTTGGTTTTTTGTTTTTTTTTTGTTTTTGGTTTCTAGTTATTGCTTTTGCTTTTGGTTTTTGGTGTTTGGTTTGTGGTTTCTGGTAGTTGGTTTTTGGTAATTGGTTTTTAGTGTTTGGTTTTTAGTTTTTGGTCTTTGGTTTCTGTTTTTTTTTTGCTTTTTGGTTTTTGCTTTTTGTATTTTGCTTTTGATTTTTGCCTTTTGCTTTTTGCTTTAGCCGTTTTGCTTTTTGCCTTTTGTTTTTTCCCTTTGATATTTGGTCCTTGGTCTTTGATCTTTGGTTTTGGTTTTTGATTTTTGGTCTTTGGTTTTTGGTCTTTGGTTTTTGGTCTTTGGTTTTTGGTCTTTGGTTTTTAGTACTTGGTCTTTGGTCTTTAGTCATAGGTCTTTAGGTCTGTGGTCTCTTGTTTTTGCCTTTTGGTTTTTTGTTTTTGGTTTATAGTTATTGCTTTTGCTTTTGGTTTTTGGTGTTTGGTTTTTGATTTCTAGTAGTTGGTTTCTGGTAGTTGGTTTTTGGTGTTTGGTTTTTGGTTTCTGATCGTTGGTATTTGGTCTTTGGTTTTTGGTCTTCGTTTTCTGCCTTTTGGTTTTTGCTTTTTGTCTTTTGCTTTTGACTTTTTGCCTTTTGCCTCTTGTTTTTGTCGTATTGCCTCGTTCTTTTTGCTTTTTGCTATTTGCCTTTTGTTTTTTGCCTTTTCTCTTTGGTCTTTGGTGTTTGGTCTTTGGTCTTTGGTTTTTGGTCTTTGGTCCTTGGTCTTTGATTTTTGGTTTTGGTTTTTGATTTTTGGTCTTTGGTTTTTGGTCTTTGGTTTTTGGTCTTTGATCTTTGATCTTTGATCCTTGATCTTTAATCTTTGGTCTCTTGTTTGTGCCTTTGGTCTTTGATTTTTGGTTTTGGTTTTTGATTTTTGGTCTTTGGTTTTTGGTCTTTGGTTTTTGGTCTTTGGTTTTTGGTCTTTGGTTTTTGGTCTTTGGTTTTTGGTCTTTGGTTTTTGGTTTTTGGTTTTTGGTCTTTGGTTTTTGGTCTTTGGTTTTTGGTCCTTGGTTTTTGATCTTTGGTTTTGGTTTTTGATTTTTGGTCTTTGGTTTTTGGTCTTTGGTTTTTGGTCTTTGATTTTTGGTCTTTGATCCTTGATCTTTAATCTTTGGTCTTTAGTCATAGGTCTTTAGGTCTGTGGTCTCTTGTTTTCGCCTTTTGGTTTTTTGTTTTTTTTTAATTTTTGGTTTCTAGTTATTGCTTTTATTTTTGGTTTTTGGTGTTTGGTTTCTGGTAGTTGGTATCTGGTAGTTGGTATCTGGTAGTTGGTTTCTGGTAGTTGGTTTTTGGTGTTTGGTTTTTGGTTTCTGGTCGTTGGTTTTTACTTTTTTTTTTTTGCTTTCTTTCTGGTTTTTGCTTTTAATTTTTGCCTTTTGCCTTGTGTTTTTTCAAAATGTTGTTGAAATCATAAGTTTTTGTTAAACTTTTAGTAAAACGTAAAAATTCCTAGAAAAATGTTTTTGGAAATTTCGACTTTTGTAGGTCACTCTAGCTTTTATTTATTTATTTTAAGGGAATTTAAAGAGGCGTACTTTTCTTTTAAAACAGCCGCATGCGGCTCGCTAGCCGCGGTTTGCCGACCCTTGTCCTAGACCATAAATAGTAAATGAAAAAAATGAAAATTACATTTTTGACAATGTTTGACAGATGCGGATCAAAATGATTCTTAATTAACTGTCTAGTGCAGAGGTTCCCAAACTTTTTTGGTTCGCGCAGTCCTAAACACACTAGACACAGAAATTAAGGGATGTAAAAAAAATCAAATTGGTAGGTGACTTTTAAAAGGCTGTAACTCGAAGACAAATAGCCATAGAGAAAAATAGAGAAAGTTAATCAAAGCTCCAAGTTTTTGGTTTTCAAATTTTGAGTTCAAAGTTTTTTAGCATCAACAGTTTTTGAGCAGTCATGGTTTTATCTTGAAAAGGGTCCACAGACATCAATAATTTTCTTTGCTGATTTTATGTAATAGTAGCTTCCCTTTGCATCGTTTTACTTCTTGAAAATTTCGGCTTTTTGAAAATTTTGATCTTTTTTTTTTTGAATAAATGTATGTATGTATAGTTTTTTGAAAGGTTCGGTTTTCCTAAATTTCAAATTTTGCTGAGAGTTTTCTTTTTGTCAAAACTTCGACTTTTAAAAAGAGCTTCAATTATTTCTGAATCCACACTTTTTTTAATAAATTTGACTCCTTCTTTTCGAGTTTATTCCAAAAATGTGGCTTTTTTCCAATATTTCGCTTTTTTCAAATTTGACTCTAAAATATTGACTGTTTTCAAAGTTTGGTTTTTTAACTTTAATTTGTTTTTTTCGAAAATGTAGACGTTTTTGAATGGTTCCAATTTTTTCGAAATTCTGATATCATTATGAAATAACGCCTTTTTCAAAAATTTCGATTTTCAATATGTCGCCTTTTCTTTGAAAATATTGATTTTTTTGGAAGATTTTTAACTATTTATTAAAATTTTCGTATTTTCCAAAAACTTCAATTTTTTTAATTTCCAAAATTCTTTAAAATTTTTACTTTTGTTTTGAAAATTGCGTATTTTTAAAATTTTTCATTTTTTATAAGATATTAATTTCCAAATTCTAAATTTTTGAAAATCTCGAAGTTCGCCTTTTTTTTAAAATTTTGATTCCTTCAAAATTCAAAATTTTTGAAAATCACGAATTTCGTCTTTTTTTTTGAAAATTTTGATCTGTTCAAAATTCGAGTTTTTCAAAATTTTGCCCTTTTTAAAAATTTTTAAAAATTTAAACTTTTTTTAAAAAAACCTGATTTTTATGAAAAATTAGAAATCGTATATTTTCTAAATTTTTGATTTATTTTAAAATTTTTTGATTTACTTTAAAATTTTTAATTTTCTGAAAATTTCATATTCTAATGAAAAATCTCGAAATGTTTGGGGCGGTACAAAGTTTGTCAGGGCCAACTAGTTTGGAATAAAGGCGAAATTTTTTTGTAAAGGTAAAAATTCTCAAAACTTCCTCTTATTCAGACTTTAGTCGTTCTATATTTGAAAAAGGTCAACGTAATGTCATTTAATAAATGATGCGAGATTAAAGCCACATTGGTTATTAAAAAAAAGTGAAATTAAAAATTATTCTACATACTTGCACTCGTATTCGGAGCCCCTGATGGAAATAATCGTCCTGGAATACAGCTCGTTAAGCCCTTTTAAAACTGGCTGCCGACTGCCTAATTGACATTGTAGCGACCCACATCGAACGTTTTCAGGGGAGCACTTCATGAACCTGCCTTCAGCGTCGCTTCCGCAGTGCCCGTTCATGGATCCTTTCGAGTTGAATTGCTCGAAGCACTTGTAGTCTGCGGCTTTACCACCTGAATGAAAAAAAAAAGGGAGAATTAAATAAATTCACGCCGCGTGGCCACCTTTATTTAGTTTTCTCCCAAATCACTTACCGATGCCCCATATTGTCTCGCACTGAAGTGACAAAGTCGGACAGAAGCCATTAAAGCAGTGGCCCGTGTTCTCCCCGCAGGGACTGCCGTTCTTTTTGTAGAGATCCGCAGGACACTCGCCCGTCTCCCCGGTGCAGTATTCGGGCAGGTCGCACTCGTTCGTCGCCTCTCTACACATGACTCCTTTATCTTTCAGTTGACACTTATTACAACAAGGCCCCTTGGCGCATTCCGCTTCGGTGATCAATTTGCACGTAAACGGATCGCAACAAGGATCTATATTAGGACATTCGTCTATCGTACCGCAATCGCACTGCTCATTTTCATCAACTATTCGATTACCGCAATTCTTGCTCACCTGAAAACCCCAATTACGACTCGACTGTTACTTTCAAGCGTAAACCACTTACCCCTAGCTCGTTAGGTTTATTCAAAAGGCATATCCCCTTCCCGGTTCGCAATTTATCGATGTAATCCGACTTACTGCACTCGGAGAATTTGTACGGTTGCACGTTGTCCAAGCCGACGATGGCTTGGGCCATTATGCATCCGTGCCAATCTCTGCAGAAGCACTCCTCCCGCCCGTCATCGTGCCCCATACCGATGTTGTGTCCGATCATGTGTGCCATCGTTCCAGCAAGAAGATGGGGCTCGTAAGTGTTGATGTCTACGCTGATGCCTACGGCTTTTGGTGTGCAGACTGTTGCTGGAACGGCCATACCAGCTTCCCCGCCGACGAAGACTTCTCCGGTCAGAAGCTGCGTGGTGTCTTTGTCAACCTGGAAAAAGATACGACGATGCTTTTGATAAATCGAATCAATAAAAGAATAAAGTTGACGAAATTTGTTTTCTTTTAATTTGGAGTCTTTCTTGAAACTGATAACATTTTAAACTCGTAATTTATACTTGCTTTGGAAACTTTTACCGTTCTCAAGTTTAGCGTTTTCCAAGGATTTTCTACGTTTTTTCATCATCAGAGAGATACTAACACCTAATCCTAGTATCTCTTTGAAGATGATAGCTTGGCTATCGAAACGCGTTGTTGTGTTTTTTAATCTCTTTTGGGTTCAGGCGACAAGATTTGTTGCCTCTTGCTTTAGTCGTTTTACTTTTTGCCTTTTTCTTTTTGCTTTTTAGCATTCGTCTTTTCTATTTGGTCTTTGCATTTTGGTCTCTGGTTTTTGGTCTTTGGCTTTTGGTTTTTAGTCTCTGGTTTTTGGTTTTTGGGCTTTGGGCTTTGGGCTTTGGTCTTTGGTCTTTGGTCTTTGGTCTTTGGTCTTTGGTCTTTGGTCTTTGGTCTTTGGTCTTTGGTCTTTGATCTTTGGTCTTTGGTCTTTGGTCTTTGGTCTTTGGTCTTTGGTCTTTGGTCTTTGGTCTTTGGTCTTTGGTCTTTGGTCTTTGGTCTTTGGTCTTTGGTCTTTGGTCTTTGGTCTTTGGTCTTTGGTCTTTGGTCTTTGGTCTTTGGTCTTTGGTCTTTGGTCTTTGGTCTTTGGTCTTTGGTCTTTAGGTCTGTGGTGTCTTGTTTTCGCTTTTTGGTTTTTCTTTTTTCTTTTTGGTTTTTGGTTTCTGATTTCCGTTAATTTCAAGAGTAAATGGCAAATGAGTTTAAGATAAAATTTTATTCAAATTTTGAACGAAAAGTGGTCGAAGAAATGGTCAGAAGCTGCGTGGTGTCTTTGTTAATCTGGAAAAAGTTACGACGATGCTTTTGATAACAAAATCAAATCAATAAAAGAAAAAAGTTGACGAAATCTGTTTTTCTTTTTAATTTGGAGTTTTTCTTGAAACCAATAACATTTTAAACTCGTAATTTATACTTGCTTTGGAAACAGTTCACCGTTCCCAAGTTTGGCTTTTTCCAAGGATTTCTTACGTTTTTTCATCATCAGAGAGGTACTAACACTCAATCATAGTATCCCTCTGAAGATGATTAATTGGTTATTGAAACGTGCTGTTGTGTCTTTTAATCTTTCTTGATTTCAGGGAACAAGATTTGTTGCCTCTTGCTTTAGTCGTTTTGCTTTTTGCCTTTTTCTTTTTGCTTTTTGCCATTTGTCTTTTCTATTTGGTCTTTGGTTTTTGGTTTTTAAAAACCAAAAACCAAAGACCAAATAGAAAAGACAAATGGCAAAGAATTAATGGAAAATCATCTTCTGATTTTCCATTAATTTTTCTTTTACAGGTTTTTTTTCTTATTTCATATTATTAGGGGCATTTTAGGAAGAAGGACGTAGTAGAAAGTAGGAAGGAAGAAGAAAGGAACAAAGGAGGAAGTAGGAAGGAAGAAAGAAGGAAGGAGCAGAGGCGGAAGAAAGAAGAAGTAGGAAGGAAGGAAGGTAGGAAGAGGAAAGAAGATGATTTCTCACTAATTCTTCTTTTATTGACTTCTTTTCTTATTTCATATTATTGAAGGCATTTTAGGAAGAAGAACGTCATAGAAAGTAGGAAGAAAGAAGGAAGGAACAAAGGAGGAAGTAGGAAGGAAGAAAGAAGGAAGGGACAAAGGAGGAAGTAGAAAGGAAGAAAGAAGGAAGGAACAAAGGAGGAAGAAAGAGGAAAGAAGATGATTTCTCATTAATTCTTCTTTTACTGGTTTTTTTTTCTTATTTCATATTATTAGGGGCATTTTAGGAAGACGGACATTGTAGAAAGTAGGAAAGAAGAAGGAAGAAACAAAGGAGGAAGTAGGAAGGAAGAAAGAAGGAAGGAACAAAGGAGGAAGAAAGAAGAAGTAGGAAGGAAGGAAGAGGAAAGAAGATGATTTCTCACTAATTCTTCTTGTATTGATTTCTTTTCTTATTTCATATTATTGGGGGCATTTTAGGAAAAAGGACGTCGTAGAAAGTAGGAAGGAAGAAGGAAGGATCAAAGGAGAAAGTAGGAAGAAAGAAAGACGGAAGGGACAAAGGAGGAAGTAAGAACAAAGAAAAAAGTAAGGAACAAAGGATAAAGAAAGAAGAAGTAGGAAGGAAGGAAGAGGAAAGAAGATGATTTCTCACTAATTCTTCTTTTATTGACTTCTTTTCTTATGTCGTATTATTGGGGGCATTTTAGGAAGAAGGACGTCGTAGAAAGTAGGAAGGACGAAGAAAGGGACAAAGGAGGAAGTAGGAAGGAAGAAAGAAGGAAGGGACAAAGGAGGAAGTAGGAAGGAAGAAAGAAGGAAGGAAGAAAGAAGAAGTAGGAAGGAAGGAAGAGGAAAGAAGATGATTTCTCATTAATTCTTCTTTTATTGATTTCTTTTCTTATTTCATATTATTGGGGGCATTTTAGGAAGAAGGACGTCGTAGAAAGTAGGAAGGAAGAAGGAAGGGACAAAGGAGGAAGTAGGAAGGAAGAAAGAAGAAAGGGACAAAGGAAGAAGCAGGAAGGAAGAAAGAAGGAAGGGACAAAGGAGGAAGAAAGAAGAAGTAGGAAGGAAGGAAGAGGAAAGAAGATGATTTTTCATTAATTCTTCTGTTACTGAGTTTTTTCTTATTTCATATTATTGGGGGCATTTTAGGAAGAAGGACGTCATAGGAAGTAGGACGAAAGAAGGAAGGGACAAAGAAGGAAGTAGGAAGGAAGAAAGAAGAAAGGAACAAAGGAGGAAGAAAGAAGAAGTAGGAAGGAAGAAAGAGGAAAGAAGATGATTTCTCATTAATTCTTCTTTTACTGAGTTTTTTCTTATTTTATATTATTAGGGGCATTTTAGGAATAAGGACGTCGTAGAAAGTAGGAAGGGAGAAGGAAAGAACAAAGGAGGAAGTAGGAAGGAAGAAAAAAGGAAGGAACAAAGGAGGATGAAAGAAGAAGTAGGAAGGAAGGAAGAGGAAAGAAGATGATTTCTCACTAATTCTTCTTTTATTGACTTCTTTTTTTATTTCATATTATTGGGGGTATTTTAGGAAGAAGGACGTCGTAGAAAGTAGGAAGGAAGAAGGAAGGAACAAAGGAGGAAGTAGGAAGGAAGAAAGAAGGAAAGAACAAAGGAGGAAGAACACTAATTCTTCTTTTACTGAGTTTTTTCTTATTTCATATTATTGGGGGCATTTTAGGCAGACGGACGTCGTAGAAAGTAGAAAGGAAGAAGGAAGGGACAAAAGAGGAAGTAGAAAGGAAGAAAGAAGGGAGGAACAAAGGAGGAAGAAAGAAGAAGTAGGAAGGGAGGAAGAGGAAAGAAGATGATTTCTCATTAATTCTTCTTTTACTGACTTCTTTTCTTATTTCATATTATTGGGGGCATTTTAGGAAGAAGGACGTCGTAGAAAGTAGGAAGGAAGAAGCAAGAGACAAAGAGGGAAGTAGGAAGGAAGAAAGAAGGAAGGAACAAAAAAGGAAGAACACTAATTCTTCCTTTACTGAGTTTTTTCTTATTTCATATTATTGGGGGCATTTTAGGAAGAAGGACGTCGTAGGAAGTAGAAAGAAAGAAGGAAGAGACAAAAGAGGAAGTAGGAAGAAAGAAGGAAGGAACAAAGAAGGAAGAAAGAAGAAGTAGGAAGGAAGGAAGGTAGGAAGAGGAAAGAAGATGATTTCTCATTAATTCTTCTTTTACTGAGTTTTTTCTTATTTTATATTATTAGGGGCATTTTAGGAATAAGGACGTCGTAGAAAGTAGAAAGGAAGAAGGAAGGGACAAAGGAGGAAGTAGGAAGAAAGAAGGAAGAAACAAAGGAGAAAGAAGGAAGAAGTAGGAAGGAAGGAAGGTAGGAAGAGGAAAGAAGATGATTTCTCACTAATTCTTCTTTTACTGACTTCTTTTCTTATTTCATATTATTGGGGGCATTTTAGGAAGAAGGACGTCGTAGAAAGTAGGAAGGAAGAAGGAAGGGACAAAAGAGGAAGTAGAGAGGAAGAAAGAAGGAAAGAACAAAGGAGAAAGAACACTAATTCTTCTTTTACTGAGTTTTTTCTTATTTCACATTATTGGGGACATTTTAGGAAGAAGGACGTCGTAGGAAGTAGAAAGGAAGAAGAAAGGGACAAAGAAGGAAGTAGAAAGGAAGAAAGAAGGAAGAAACAAAGGAGGAAGAAAGAAGAAGTAGGAAGGGAGGAAGAGGAAAGAAAATGATTTCTCATTAATTCTTCTTTTACTGATTTCTTTTCTTATTTCATATTATTGGGGGCATTTTAGAAAGAAGGACGTCGTAGAAAGTGGGAAAAAAGAAGGAAGGGACAAAGGAGGAAGTAGGAAGGAAAAAAGAAGGAAGGAACAAAGGAGGAAGAACACTAATTCTTCCTTTACTGAGTTTTTTCTTATTTCATATTATTGGGGGCATTTTAGGAAGAAGGACGTCGTAGGAAGTAGAAAGAAAGAAGGAAGAGACAAAAGAGGAAGTAGGAAGAAAGAAGGAAGGAACAAAGAAGGAAGAAAGAAGAAGTAGGAAGAAAGGAAGAGAAAAGAAGATGATTTCTCACTAATTCTTCTTTTACTGACTTTTTTCTTATTTCATATTATTGGGGGCATTTTAGGAAGAAGGACGCCGTAGAAAGTAGGAAGGAAGAAGGAAGGGACACAGGAGGAAGTAGGAAGGAAGAAAGAAGGAAGGAACAAAGGAGGAAGAAAGAAGAAGTAGGAAGGAAGGAAGAGGAAAGAAGATGATTTTGCATTAATTCTTCTTTTACTGAGTTTTTTCTTATTTCAAATTATTGGGGGCTTAAGTCTCCCCCCCCCAGAGCTCGCAGTGCTTTGAAAACATAATGGGGTTACAATTTGTAAGTGGATTAATCTTAAAAAAAAATTAATCAAAGTATTCATGTTTGGAATTAATGATGGACGAAAAAGATTTGTATGGTAATATGGAGTTACCCAACTAGAGGACCTTCTGTTTTTTTTTTGGTCCTCAAATATTTTCGGAGGTTGAAGTATGGAAAATATTTAAAAAAATCAAACAAGAGAAGACATTGTTTTTTTGTCGTTAAACATTATTTTCGCGGGCTGAAGCACGGAAAATAAAAATATTAAGTGGGGACTATTTTGGTCTTCAAAAATTATATCTTAAGCTCAAGTATGGAAAGTAAAAATTATATTAACTGAGGACGTTTGGTGATCGAATGCTGCCAAGGCTATACTTCTTCCGGGATTGGACCCTGTCAAAGAACTACTAAAAGAATTCGACGTTTCGCCCACCATCTTCTTCAGGAACAAAAAATTAAAATACAAGAAAATATACAAAAAAAAAATGAAAGTTGAAAAAAGGGGGACCAATTTCAAAGTATCAGAGCACGGTGACTCAATATGTTCACCATACCAGAGGCGAAACTCTTATGAATTGAAAATTTGGTGCAAAGGATAAGAAAGTTTGGACAGAAGAGCACGGTAACTCAGTATGTCCACCATACCAGAGGCGAAACTCTTCTGAGAGGAAAGAAAGACAGGGAAACTTTATATACCATTCGTTTGCGCGATCACTCCCGAAGATTTCCGATGGTTGGTTTCCAGATGGAGGAAAGCATGTAACCGTCGTCTCTGTTGATGTTTTTGGGGAACTTTTGGATTTCAATGGCCTCGCGTATCTTCCTATTATAGTAATTGGGAATATTGGATATAATTGAAATATTATCAAAAAGAATCTTATGTCCGGTCTCATGTTGATGTTCCGCAATGGCTAACTGAGAACATAAATTAGACTTAAGACACCTTTGGTGCTCGGATATTCGCGTCTTAAATGATCGCCCCGTTTCTCCGATTTACACTGAACCACAAGAACAAGGAACCCTGTACACACCATTAGAACGAAAGGATGAACTTTTTTCTTTGGGAGATGGAAGGACTAGTTGGATTTTTGAGGATGACGAAAAAATGGGTTTAATGTTGTTATTTCTCAATAATTTTCCGATTTGATCTGTTACTTCGTGAAGATAAGGAACAAATGCTTTAGAAGAAACTATTGAATTTTTTGAAGAAGAAGGGGTAGGGTGAAGATGTCGTTCAATGACAGTTTCAATGTCGTGCGATTTGTAACCATTGTTGCGAAGGCTAAAACGAATTTTGTTCAATTCGTCTGAAAGATTTATCGGCTGTCAAATTGCTACAGCTCGTAAAACCAGTAAATTTATAACAGAACGTTTTTGGGAAGGGTGACGATGGGACTCTGCGTGCAAATAACGATTAGTATGGGTGGGTTTTCGATAAACGGAATGAGAAACGCGACCGTTTGGTAAACGGGTGACCAGTACGTCAAGAAAAGGAAGAGAACCGTTGGTTTCGACTTCCATAGTGAAGCTAATGGAAAGATGTAAACTGTTTAGGCGTTCCAAAAATATTCAGTGGATCCTTGCCATGTGGCCATACAATGTTGGATAACTTCGGTCTGCTACTCACCTTAAAAAGATTCCTCGAGGTATAATCGTTGAAGTTACTTAAAGCTCTACTGATATCTTGATTGCGATCGATTTGGGCCTGATTGCCCCCTTGCCACGTTTCCACGTACACGACGGAAACGCGTGTGTTTAATGTCCGAAAATAAAGATCCGCAATGTTCGCCACTTGTATCGAATCGTGCACTACGTCTATGCGTTTGCTACCGTTGCGTTTCTCGAACATGGCCTTGTCGATGATCAAGGCCGTTTCGATGTATTTGGTGGCCTCGCGGACGTCACGACGCAGCCTCAACGGAGTCGGTAGGAAGCCGGAGTGAGCGTTGAGTCGCCACTCCATGTTGCCCGAGTTGGCGCATCCCTTGTTCGCTTTGGTTCGGGCCTCGAATATCACGTGTGGATGCTTCTGCTGAAAAAGAGGAAAGCTGTGCAGTCACTTTTGATCAATGTTGGGCAGGATAAACAGACAAGAGTAATTATCATTGAGCACCTAACATGGACCTTGCCGCACATGACACTGGAAGCACTTATACATTTAGGTTTTTATAAGTTCATTAATTTTTGCGCCTACTGTAGTAGTTGCTTTACCCAAACATGCATCTTACTTGAGCAGAAACGTATTTCATTTTTCATATTTATTTCCGTATATTTTCCAGGAAACTATTTAGACGTGATTTCCTTTAATACGACACGAGTTCGCTCGAGTGAGAGTCGTCTAAAGCAGGATCGAGAGAGAAGCATTAGTTTTATTTGGTCGACGAATTGCGAAGCACAAGTTTTAAATTTAAAAGTGCCACTGGAGGTCGCTTAAGGAACATTTCGCTCCGAGACGTACTCACTTTAAAAGTCTTTACGAGTGCCATCTAAGAATGCACTTCCACCATGATCTAGTGAGCTGCCTTCTCTCGACAAACTATTAATTGGGTTTGCTCTAAACCCCCCGTTGTAAATGTGTACCGCTTTATTAGAGCCTCACGGCTCGTCTCTTCGTGCATCTTTTTACGCGTCGTACATCTTTATTTTTGTGCTACTTATTTTCGGTTTTCGTCTAAAGAGGCTTTTATTACGTTCTACGCTTTAAGCGCGCCGCGGAAAATCTTTTTATTTGGAGCACTTTCCCGCCGGATTGACTGGGTGTGAAAACTCTTCCCGTTGGATCTTATAAATAACGACGCTTTATCACACCCCTCAAAACATCTACGACAAATATTTTTTCGTAATAGTTTCTAGTTTGTGTTCGCTTGCAAACGCAACAAGAAGCTTCAATAAATAAGAAACGTTCCATTTAGGGATGTCGATCTAAGATCGATTAATCGAAAAATCGATTTTTTCAAATCTCAAGGTCGATTTTTTAGATCGATCTCAAATATAAGATCGATCTAATGAACGATTCTAAAATCCTAAGAATCGGATCGATTTACCTTAGATGCAGGTCACTGCATTTCAACTTTTATCGCGAAATTTCGATTTTTTTCTCAAATTTCGACTTTATTTCGAAAAATTTCGAATTTTCTTTCGAAGTTTTGTCTTATTTCTCAAATTTTGATTTTTCTCGAACTTTTGTCCTTTTTCTCGAAATTTCGTTTTTTTTAATCAAATTTCGACTTTTTTCTCGAAATTTTGACCTTAACATCAATATTTCGACATTTCTCTCAAAATTTCGACTTTGTACTAAAAATTTCGACCTTTTTTTTAATCGAAATTTTGACTTTTTTTCGCAAATTTCAATTTTTTTTCTCGAAATTTCGACTTTTTCTCGAAATTTCGACGTTATTCTTAAATTTCGACTATTTTCTCGAAGTTTCGACTTTTTTCTCGTAATATCGATTTTTTTTCTCAAATTTCGACTTTATTTTTCAAAATTTCGAATTTTTTTCCCAAAGTTTTGACTTATTTCTCAAATTTTAACTTTTTCTCAAAATTTCGTCCTTTTTCTCGAAATTTCGTTTTATGTTTCTCATATTTCGACTTTTTTTTCGAAATTTTGACCTTAATATTAATATTTCGACATTTTTCTCAAAATTTCAACTTTATACTTAAAATTTCGAGCTTTTTTTTAATCGAAATTTCGACTTTTTTCGCAAATTTTGATTTTTTTCTTGATATTTCGACTTTTTCTCGAAATTTCGACGTTATTCCTAAATTTCGACTACTTTTTCGAAATTTCGATTTTTTTCTCGAAATATCGATTTTTTTTCTCAAATTTCGACTTTATTCCTCAAAATTTCGAATATTTTTTCAAAGTTTTAACTTATTTCTCAAATTTTAATTTTTTCTCAAAATTTCGTCCTTTTTCTCGAAATTTCGTTTTTTTTTTCTCAAATTTCGACTTTTTTTCGAAACTTTGACCTTAATATTAATATTTCGACATTTTTCTCAAAATTTCAACTTTATACTTAAAATTTCGACCTTTTTTTTTATCGAAATTTCGACTTTTTTCGCAAATTTCGACTTTTTCCTGGAAATATTTCGAAATTTCGACTTTTTCTCGAAATTTCGACATTATTCTCAAATTTCAACCATCTTCTCGAAATTTCGACCTTAATTTGGAAAATTCGACTTTTTTCTCGAAATTTCGTTTTTTTTCTCAATATTCGACTTTTTTTCTCGAAATTTTAACCTTAATATCGAAACTTCGACATTTTTCTCTAAATTTCGATTTTAAACTCAAAATGTCGAATATTTTGATAGAAATTTCAACTTTTTTTCTCAAATTTCGACTTTTTTCACGGAATTTTGGCTTACGTTTTTCTCAAACTTTGACTTTTTTTTTCGAAATTCCGACTTTTTTTCTCGAAATTTCGACGTTTCTTTCAAATTTCAAATTTTTTCTCGAAGTTTTGACCTTAATATCGATATTTCGACATTTCTCTTGAAACTGCGACTTTATACGCAAAATTTTGACCTTTTTTTTAATCGAAATTTTGACTTTTTTCGCAAATTTCGACTTTTTTTTTTTCGAAATAGTTCGAAATTTTGACTTTTTCTCGAAATTTCGACATTAACGAAATGTTACAAAGGCGTTGAAAGGACATCGATTAAAATAAATGTTATTTCTAGAAATTTCGACTTTTTTCTCAGACTTCGACTTTTTAATCAAAATTTCAACTTTTTTTTTGGAAATTTTGCCTTTTTTCGGGAAATTTTAACTTTTTGTAAATGGCGTAGAAAGGACATCGATAAAAAAAAGTTATTTTAGGAAATTTTAACTTTTTTTCTCAAATTTCGATTTTAATCTCGAAATTTCGACTCTATTCTTGAAATATCGATTTTTTTCTCAAAATTCGACTTTACTTCTCAAAATTTCGAACTTTTTATTCGAAGTTTTGACTTATTTCTCAAATTTTAATTTTTTTCTCGAAATTTCGTCTTTTTTCTCGAAATTTCGTTTTTTTTCTCCAATTTTCACTTTTTTCTCGAAATTTTGACCTTTATATCGATATTTCGACATTTCTCTCAAAATTTTAACTTTATACTCAAAATTTCGACCTTTTTTATCAAAATTTCGACTTTTTCGCAAATTTCGACTTTTTTGTCGAAATATTTCGAAATTTCGATATTTTTCTCGAAATTTCGACTTTAAACTCAAAATGTCGAATATTTTTCTAAAAATTTCGACTTTTTTCTCAAATTTCAAATTTTTTCTCGGAATTTTGACTTACGTTTTTCTCAAACTTCGACTTTTTTTTCGAAATTCCGACTTTTTTCTCAAAATTTCGACTTTTCTCTCTCAAATTTCGACTTTTTTCTCGGAGTTTTGACCTTAATATCGATATTTCGACGTTTTTTCTCGAAATTTCGACTATATGCTTAAAATTTCGATTTTTTTTTTATCGAAATTTCGACTTTTTTCTCGAAATATTCAAAATTTAGACTGTTTCTCGAAATTTCGACAAATTTCGACTATTTGCTCGAAATTTTGACATTAATCTGAAAAGTTCGACTTCTTTCTCGAAATTTCGTTTTTTTTGTTCTCAATTTTCGACTTTTTTCTCAAATATTGACTTTTTTCTCGACATTTTAACCTTAATATCGAAATCTCGACATTTTCTCGAAATTTCGATTTTAAACTCAAAATGTCGAATATTTTTCTAGAAATTTCGACTTTTTTCTCAAATTTCGACTTTTTTCTCGGAATTTTGACTTAGTTTTTCTCAAACTTCGACAATTTTTTCGAAATTCCGACTTTTTTCTCGAAATTTCGACTTTCCTCTCAAATTTCGACTTTTTTCTCGAAGTTTTTACCTTAATATCGATATTTCGACATTTCTCTCAAAATTTTAACTTTATACTCAAAATGTCGACCTTTTTTTACCGAAATTTCGACTTTTTTTTGCAAATTTCGACTTTTTGCTCGAAATATTTCGAAATTTCGTCTTTTACTCGAAATTTCGACATTATTCTCAAATTTTGACCATTTTCTTGAAATTTCGATCTTAATCTGAAAAATTCGACTTTTTTCTCGAAACTTCGGTTTCTTTTTCTCAATTTTCGACTTTTTTTTCAAATATCAACCTTTTTCTCGAAATTTTAACCTTAATATCAAAATTTCGACATTTTTCTCGAAATTTCGACATTTTTCTCGAAATTTCGATTTTAAACTTAAAATGTCGAATATTTTTCTACAAATTTCGACTTTTTTCTCAAATTTCGACTTTTTTCTGGGAATTTTGACTTACGTTTTTCTCAGACTTCGACTATTTTTTCGAAATTCCGACTTTTTTCTAGAAATTTCGACTTTCCTCTCAAATTTCGACTTTTTTCTCGAAGTTTTTACCTTAATATCGATATTTCGACATTTCTCTCAAAATTTCGAGTTTACACTAAAAATTTCAACCTTTTTTTTATCGAAATTTCGACTTTTTTCGCAATTTTCGACTTTTTTCTCAAAATATTCGAAATTTCGACTTTTTCTCGAACTTTCTATGTTATTCTCAAATTTCGAATATTTTCTCGAAATTTCGACCTTAATCTAAAAAGTTCGACTCCTTTCTCGACATTTTTTGTTTTTTTCTCAATTTTCGACTTTTTTCTCAAATATCGACTTTTTTCTCGAAATTTTAACCTTAATATCGAAATTTCGACATTTTCGATTTTAAACTCAAAATGTTGAATATTTTTCTAGAAATTTAGACTTTTTTACCAAATTTCGACTTTTGTTTCGGAGTTTTGACTTACGTTGTTCTAAAATTTCGAGTTTTTTTCGAAATTCCGACTTTTTTCTCGAAATTTCGACTTTTCTCTCGAAAATTCGACTTTTCTCTAAAATGTTGACTTTTTTCTCGAAGTTTTGACCTTAATATCAATATTTTGACATTTCTCTTGAAATTTAAACTTTATACTCACAATTTGGACCTTTTTTATCGAAATTTTGACTTTTTTCGCATATTTCGACTTTTTTTTTCAGAATTCCGACTTTTTTCTTAAAATTTCAATTTTTCTCTTAAATTTTGACTTTTTTCTCGAAATTTTGATTGTAATCACGGAATTTCGATTTAAAACTCGAAATTTCGACTTTTTTCCTCAAAATTTCAACTTTAATTTCGAAATTTCTAAAAAAAAGACCAAAATTTGCTAATTAAAAATAGCAATTATTGAACGCACCCTCTTTGGCTGTCGAAACGCGTTAGCCAGTAACCTTTGTTGTGTTTTTTAATCTTTCTTGGTTTCAGGGGACAAGTTCTGTGTTTCAATAGGAGATATGTCGCCAATTCATCATTATCATTCAATTTTTCTTTTATTATTCTTATTAGAAATGTTTAAAAAATTTCACCAACAAGGCAATTAATCGGAAATCGATATTTCAGCACCCAATTTTATCGGGAATCGATTCCTGTGCTCACGATTCGAATCGATCCAAAATCGATTATTTTAAAAATACATTCCTAGTCTCATTTTCATAGGACGACGTAGTTACACTTCCATAATGTTTACGTTTCGCCGTCCGTAAGCCCCCACTATTCTAGCGCAACTAATAAATATAAGCAAACAAGGAATAGGGCGATAAATTGTTCCGAAGCACGAAGCGATAATTTAAAGGGATCAATGGTTGGATGACCCGGGAGCGCGGGCATTACGCTGAAAAATCACCTCTATCAAGCCAACCGACCCTATTAGGAAAATTCCGTCGGTTATTTCAAAATGAAACACCCACAGTACCCCCACAGTAGGGGCCGACCTTTGCCTATGACGTCGCGAAAATTAACATCTGATCGAGAAAAAGTTTTGATGTCAGGAAGGTTTAATCGGGTCCCGTGTTATCGACAGGGAGTCGGGGCTTGTACGACGTCCGCGAGAGAAAGAGAGAGGGTGAGAGAGAGGGAAGGGGGTAATTGGCTGTCAGTTATCCCCGATCCACGCTGACAACTGGTAGGGACGTGTTTCACATTAA